>JAPMOQ010045390.1:4239873-4288445 GCA_026543055.1 Argiope trifasciata
GCCAACCTGGTTGCGATACGTAAGTACCGATATAATATTTGTAGTTTATTCACATTATAACTTTAAAAATTATCTAAGAGCCATTTTTTACTTATATGGGCATTAATGAAGCAGCTCCCTTTACTCATTATTATACTAATTAAAAGACGATATTTGAAAAAAAATTAGTGTTTAAAAATAAATAGGTATTTAATTGTTTAAATTTTTAATTTTTTTAATGCTTAATACTAGAAATGTGATCTGTGTTTGCTTGTATTTTTTTTCCATTCCTTTTTTTTCTTTTTTTATTATTATTATTTATTGTTATTTATTCACTTAAATGTTATTCAAAATGCTATGAAAATTCGCTTGTATAATATACGACATAATTCTTATTTGCAATTAGTCTTGCAAATGCATACTTTGAAAAATACTATACAAATAACAACAAGTTAACATGAATAAATAAATATGAAATTTTAAATTGAAAATATATTTCTGGATTTTATAAGAAAGCACTTTGTACTTTGAACTGTACAAATAGGAATCCATTTTTGTTGCTCTGGACTCTCTGGTCTCTCGAGAACAGTGATTATGCTTTTTACTTGCTTAGAAACGGATAAATTGTTTTAAGAGAAAACTTTAACTTTCTTATGAAATCGAAATTTTGTTTTTTATATGGAGGTATGAGAAAAATTGATTTCATAATATTCTAATAGTTTTTTATTAATATGTAACTGGTAGAAAAAAATCAAACTCTATTTAACTTTAACCTACGTTTTATTTCTGCATTGACATGTAATGTGTAATTTTAGGTACTTATTGGATGCATAAATCAAGTATAATTCAATGAAAAATATGAATCAAAATTAGTAATTTTAGTTTTTAATTAAAAATAAACAAAATTCGGCCGCAGATTGAAGTTTACTGAAAATATGCATAACTGGCAGTGTGTGAAAATATAAACATTTACACACTAATGCTTGTTTCCAAACTTCTTGATATCAATAACAACAGGCTCATACGAGGTATATAATATAGAAAAGTTTAGTGATGAAGGAGAAAAATATATTCTCTCACTCTTCTTGAATTTATGAGAACTGAACAGTGTTATTCCTTGCATTTCTTTCAAGAACACTAGGAACTAGCATGACCAATCATGGAGATTCACTAGATGCCCGTAGAATTAGTTCTTTATTTGCTTGAATTAGTGCTTCGGAATATAATACCACTGTAAAATTAAATCGCATTCCCAAGGTTGTCTTCATATTAAAACATATCTATGATTCCTTCAATCCGTCTCAGGAGGCAAATATCTGTGCGGTAGCCCCCTCCCCATACACTTTTACTCCGACGCTTTTATTGTTGAAATCTAGTAATTACGTCGAATATAACAAGTCTACTGTGCACCATACATACTATGCATAATAAATATGCCTTCATCATCCCAAAATATAACTTCTCATCCTTTCTTGGTCTACTCGTGTTTTTGTCCCTTACACATATGTCTAATGATTCTTTGTAGAGATCTTCAATTTCTGAAAGGGCGTCTTCCATTCAATTCAGCTGCTTGAAACCTACTCCTGATAGAATGATTTGAGAATTTTGAGTTGGGAAAGGGAATCAGAAAGTACGCTCGCAAAGTCTAAGCCGTTAGAAGGGAAATGACAGGCGAAAGACGAGTTACGTTCGTATCGAAAATACATGAAAGGGAATCATTACGGCCGTTCGGACTTATGAACTTTTGGCACTATTTCCTGAACAAACAATCTCTTCAAAGATTTTCATGTTCCATTCTCCAAAAAATTCAAATGTTTTCTAAGTTCGAGAATAACCCAATCCTGAATCTGACCATTAGCCATGGCTTCCTATTCTTGAATGATCAAATTACGGATAACAAGAGCAAAAATCCACTAACAGAAAATTTTTTAATCTAGCAAACATTCATATAGAAATGTTGTAAAATAAAATTAATGCATAAAAATCCTATTAATTCAATCATGATAATATTTCGTATTTTCCACTTAAATTCTACATTGAAGTGTAACAATACAAGAAGAAAATTTTTCAAAATCGTGAACATGACAATTTGAAATTTATTATATTCTATTTTTATTATTTATTATTTTGCCATTATTCTCACCATATCCAATGTAATACTTTCAGTCAAAGATATTGCTTTAAATTAGAAGTATTTCAAATGTGTTTCATGATTGCATAACACTATACAATCTTCTCCATTCGTAATTTACTAATTGGAAGGCATGCATCATTGCCAGGATATAATGATTATTAGTAAAATCTAAACAATTGCAAAATAAAAGAGTAAAGAAAGTAAATTTCTGTAAAGGATCCTATTGGAATTTAAAAGATATAAAAATAATTTTCATGATTACTTATTTTCTAATTATGTACTTTATCTAATCACCGCGGAAGAAAATCTTTGATGATTAAGGAAAAGGAGCGATTTCAAAAGCAATTGCTTATAATCAAAGAAAAAAGTATTTTAATCTACTTCTTTTAAAATAGAGTGAAATCCTCAAATAATTGGCACAAAAAAGTGTGGAAATGATACCATTTGATTAGAGTACCATTTGAAAGAATTTTAGTTAATTTCTTAAAATATCTCTGAAGTAGCAAATAATAAAAAATATTAAGTATGTTATATGTACACAACAATTTTATTTAGGATGACAATTTTTTATTCTTATTTCTGATGATGTAATTTTTATCCTAATATTAATAAAAATGATAAATAAGGCATCGGGCTCAGATGTGAAGAATTATACATATCAGAATAAAATTTTTGATAAAAATTTAATATGAAGTACCGTGAACAACATACCAACAGTGGTATGACAAATTTTATGATTATGTATGCGATAGCTTTTTCTGGTTACCAACCATTGATACCATATCAATGTTACTTTATTCTAGGGGCTAGGACCACGGCGTCAAATAAGATATTAATTTAATGAAGCAGTTTTGTCCTCAAATATTTTTTGTGTTATAATTATCTTCGTTATAATTATAAGTGTGATTTTTCTAACAACTTGAAAAATCCATTCATTATTTTCTTCAGTAAATTTACTGAAGTAATTATAAATAAAAATCAACACATAATAAAGTAGCTTAGCTAAAATATTTGGAAACCAAATTCGACATTATATACAAATCCCATTGCAGTTTTAATATATTTAGATGCTGACGTCTTGGCTTAGGGGCAGCGTGTCTTCCACGTGTTCTGCCCGTCCCGATTCGGGCATGGTTGTTATTATATGCTCTATCTCTTAGTAAGTGTGAAGTGCCCCCCTGTAAAAAAGGGGCTGTGTAAGCGAATGTGAGAAGCATGAAATAGCTAACTCGTACTCTTGACCCTTATTGAAGCTATTGAAAAAACACTGGACGCTAATTTAGGCTTAAATCGCTGACGCTCTCTGTCAGCGGGCTTGTAGTGTGTCATAAGTAGTAACAACAATATTTTCATTTTCCTTTTTGCACTTTAACATCCTTCTAATAAGTAGTAACAACAACTTCTATTGAAGCAATTGCCCTGATCCAGTATTAGGACAATATGGTGGTTAATATTTGTTAACTTACCGGTGGCATGGATTAGGGGTAGCGCCAAGTGAATTGGGTGGTCCAGGATTCGAGTCCTGTTCTGAGGATTTTTGTTCTTCGCTTGTGTTCTGCCTGTGATATGTGTAAATAGAAGTTGTGCAAGCGAATATGTGTGTGTATGATCTTCATTTGAGCTAGAAGTCAGATTTCTGCATTCGGGTGCTTTGAAATCTGTACCTGCAAAAGCTACTGTATCCCCTTTCTACGTTAACACGGATACGACATCATTATCATCACTTGTAAACTTGCATTTTGAATAGAATTTCAGTAATTTATTTTTGAAAACAATATGGAATGTGAATCCCAATGATAATTTTTCTAAAATTGAAAGTAATTGTAATAATATTTCATCAAAATTCCATAAATAAGCAATCAATTCTGAAAAAATATTTAATAATCTATATAATTTACAATTGAATATTTTTGTCATTTCTTTTCTTTAAAATTATTTCTTTTCTTTGTTTGATTTCAGTATATATTCATAAACTTTTTCTGAAAGATATGAATAAAGTACATGCATTTTTTCCTTCTTACCGTGTACAGAAATTTTTTTTATCGTTAAATTTTGAATTTTGAAATCTTAATCGTATAGTTATGTTTGATAGATATATGGATAAAAGCTGTGTCCTTCTTCCAGGTCTACAGGAAAAATAATGCAAATATTTGTACCTAGGAGAAAAAACTGGGGAAAATTATTTTTAGTGAGAGTAAAACAAAATACTAAATAAAAATATACCTCTTCGGAAACCGGACTTAGAATTCTTTGTTGTTATTCGATGGGATTCAAGCTGTAAGCTGCCTGAAAAGTGCAATCCTTCGTTTTATTTTCTTGATGTCAGGCGGAGAAATACAGCACAGCTCCTTTCAATGAAACATACAAGTGCTATTTTCGAAAATTCTATGTTTTGAATATGGGACAATTCGATTCTAAAGATAAATAATGACTAGAGTTCCACAGGAAAAAAATCTTTACATGGTGGTTTATATAGGGGATATATTGTACATATGACAATTATTTTCTCGGAAACAAAAACTCAATTATTCATTTGTCTGAAATTATAAAGCAGATTAGCACACGTAATTATATTAATTAGTTCCTATTGTAATCACTAAAAATAATAACTTCTGTCTAACGGATGATTTTTGAAAGAAACTCCACAATTGGGTCACAGACAAGTTCTCATGTATCTAGGGAAGCTATACAAGTGGAGCCAGTTATTTGTATGCCTGGCGTGATTCTGCAGGAGGTAAAATGTGCTCAGAATAGAACTCGGGACATTTGGGTCTGAAGCCTAGTAACATTACCACAGGATAAAAGTAATTGCTCCTTTCCCGTAGATGTTATCTGCCTTATTAAGATATAACTACAGAATTAAGATATCACTACAATTCCAAGAAAGTCAGGTTTTATTCAGCAATAAATAGAAACCAAACATATACAATAAATTTCATTAAAAAATCGGGGAATAAATCCATTTAAAATGTAATGAATATTTAAACTGCAATGGTTACATTATAAGTATAATTTAAGTATTTTCAAAAGTTATTCAATATTATAATTTGGAAATTTAATTCCAAGAGTCCTATACATGTATTTTCCGTTTAAAGTACATATGTAATTTTACTGTGCAACTGGGACGCAATATTGATATTCTTTATTTCATAAACTACATCTTTACCTTTAGCATAAACAAAAATTAAATAAAAATTGTTTCACATAACTATGATTTTTAGAAAACAATAGAATACTTAGATTCTTATGTGAATTAAACTGAGGCTGCCTTAACGAATCTGATACTAATTTGAGTGACATTAATACTAAAACATCTGCAAAAGTATCTATACTAATCCTCTATTATATTCGTCTTAAGAAAACACAATGAAATATTGAGAAAATGATAATAAAATTAATTGAATAAAAGTTATTTAACATTTCCTACCTTTACTTTATAATATTTTAAAACAAATAATTGTAAAACTAAGCTTAAAAAAAGCTTTGCTTCAGACAAATTCTAATGTTAAGCTTAAGAATATATTAATAACTTTCCAGTATCTTTACGCGACACACATTCTATGCACTTTAAAGTTCCACTTTACATTTATTTAGTGGACCACAATAAATATCACTGTACAATGAAATAAACAGGTAAAACAAAGCAATGGTTTTTAATAATATTGACACTACTCTATTTGGAGAAAAAGAGTATTACATCAAAAACTGTTATTTTTCATAACTGAGACAGATAATCAAATATCGATATGCATTTGCCTGAAATAAAATTATTGAAAATATATATTATATATTATTATTATATTAGGTATTAAATTTGTGGAATGAAAGTGAGAATAAACGAGTTTATCATCATTTTTTTTTTGCTTAGAACTCTCAAAGTAATAGCAATATATCACTTTTTTTCCCACTCTGTACAAACAACAAAAATGTGCGATAAGCGTATATTTAAGTGATTTAATAAATTATGGTGTTGAATAGTTTGCATTGAAAAATTTTAAATTAAGGCTTGTTAAATTTTTCTGCAAAATACATATGTAATTTCTCAGAAAATGTTGTTTAAAAAAGGATATTCATACGCTCAATATATAAATTTTAAATTTAAAAAAGGCATTATTACATTCAAATGTTGTCTCTAATAAACATATACAGTATTTATACAGAGTGTAATATGTTTACACGTAAGAGGAAATCTGCTATGAGGTATTAGGAATCAAGATGCCATAGATCGGGATGATATCATATAAAAATGCTATTATTAATATAATAATGCCTTTTTGTTTAGGAATTTGTTATCTAAAATGTAAAATGTTTTGCAAAATTAGTAGCAGATGTAAAATATAGTAAAATTTTGCTTCCTGACTTTTCAAGATAATCCTTATTAAAAATTTATGTTGATATAGGCAGAAGCCCTTTCGCTCAAGAAGGAATTTTATTAATGGCCTTTTGCCCTTTACCCTAATACTGAAAAAAAAATTCTACACAATGATGAATTAACAAAAAATTCTATCAATATGAAAATGAAGAAAAGTTAACATAATCTTATGTTTTGACATTGACAAATTAGACAAAAAAATCATTATCATTTTCATTAAGTAGGTAAACTATGAAGATAATGAAAAATTATCCATTTAGACAGGCGGATATTTTCAATTAGTTTAATGTAAGATGATGAATTGAGTTCACTGCATTGTTCATTTTTTACCATCGAAAAAGAAAACGTTGAATTTCTGCTTTAGTCATTTCTTGCAGAAAGCAACATTGGTTATAAATTGAATATAGTTAAAAAATATGTATAGTTAGTAATGTGTTAAGGTACTTCTGGCTTGCAAAGCTCATTTTTGATTAAGAAAATCACAAGTGTCTTTATAGCTCCCTTTGAAAGACCATTCATTTACTTACATTTATTTAGAAATCTGTGTTTGTTTTATTCCTTCTATTATTATATTAGAAATTATAGATTTTTCTTTAAATCAACAGTAACGAAAATGAAATTAGAAGTAAGTTTTTTAAGCTTTAATAACATTAATATTTACTGATTAAAAATCACTGGAGATTCTAATATGATATGTGGATGAGTAGGGCGAGCGAGTAGTAATTCAATTAAGAGCTTAAAAATGTATTAAATGTCTCGGGGGTAAAAGAAATCTCACAAATAATGTCATAAATAAATTACAAAACTATTATGGCGTTTAATAATGATAAATTAAGATCAATGATGGTACTTTATTGCAGATTCAAAATTCAACACTTGCTACATTCGCTCGAGTTTGTTCCAATAAATAAAAAACCAATGCCATGCATAAAAGCCACAGACAAAACAGTTTTGTTGCAAATACCAACGTACACTTTCAGAAAGGAAAAAATAAAGACTGAAAGGTAGGACTCCCAAAAATACTCTGAAAATTATTGTCAATTTATATTAAATTATGAAATTACGTCTATGTGAAATTACGTGATATTAAATGAGAAACTCATAATAGTAATATAATAATAGTTGAATAAAAGAAGTTGTAATTATAGGAAGTAGAAAAGTAATAATGAAATTAAGCAGATATAAACTCAATTATATTTTCAATATAATCTCGTTTCAATGCATCCGCATACTTACGTTTTGCTTCTATAAAACGATGATGTACATTTAAGATATTTCATGTACCTTAAAGACGAGAAGTGAATAAAGCTTCAGTATCATTATATAGATTATTGCATTTATTTTATCAGAGTAAAATCAATTTATGAAGTACAAATAATGACTCGAATATATATATTTCAGCATTAGTTATTATCAATAGTATTCAATATATGGCAATTTGACTTCTTTCCTTTAAATAAAGAAACCTGCCGTTTGATATCGGTTATCCCAGAATCACTTATCGGCATTCGTTATTATAATTTTGGTATTTGGTTCTTTATTGCATCAGAATATTGAATGGCATAATGAAAATGGATGGGACTTTAACTGAGATATTTTGAAGTTATTGAATTTAATAAATTAGCTTTATGTTGTTGACAAATGTTAATGATTACTCATGAAACCTTTCACCAATAATAATAAAAAATACGCATTGAGCATTCAAGAGCAAATTTAATCGATATACAAAAAGAAAATGATATGCGCCTCTTAGATCTCCTATGCTTGTTTAAAGTGTATATTATGACATATATTATTATATGCATATAATTTCTTATTAAATTATCAATAGTATATTTTAAAATTTATTCCAAATATGCATAAATAAACTATCGCCTTATTTCAAGGCAAATACTAATAAATATTTAACCTTTGATTGTGGAGTGCGATATCCCATGATGCTAAGGATGGACTTTCAAACAGCCCTATTGTATTTTTAGCTCAAATGAATGGATTGAACCTACAGATTCCTTCTTCATGACCTTCAGTACATGGGTTCTTTTTCAACTTGTTTCAGCGTATGGTTTAAAAAATATTTCAGCTTTTTTTACGTCACGTTAGTAAGACAACAACTCTCTTCTAATGTTCCAGTATTATAAAAGGCTTAGTAGAAGGTTCTAAGATTTAGTCCTCGTTATGAAGCAGAGTTCCAGAAATTTTTAAAAGAAGCAGGAATAACTTAAGTGATAGATAATTAAACAGGAAATTAATTATCTTGATAATTAACTGTTTAGTTTTATACTGTACTTAACCTGACCTCGAATTTACATTAATTAATTTTCTTTGTTTGTACAGAATTGCACAGACTAATTTTTATGCTAATACTTTACCTACATATTTAAAATGTCCTCAAAAATATTCACACGTTTCTTGTTGGATGTACGAATGCTCACAAGTTTCTTCTTAGAAATGATGCTGTTAAAAGACAGTCAACCCTCTGATAATAAAACTCTAATTTTTTTCATGTAATTGTTGAATTTTTCATTATATTGTTTTCGATAGACCTTTAAATTAGAAAAAGAAATAGGATTTAAAAGCTAAATCGTAATATGTTTTTTCAAGAATACAGTTTTTTTGTATCATGTAATATGACAAAAAAAATGCATTTTCAAACGCAAATACTTTTTTCAGTGCTAATATTTGGAGCAACATAGCCATATTTGGCTTTTGAGCCGTTAAAATCTAACTTAAATCCAATGATAATATATATGTATCGAACATATCTATAAATCAGAAAAATATCTGCAGAATTTATTGTCTGATATCAATACTAATAATTTTATTATAAATTAATTTTTAATAAAAGGCTGTAATAATCTCACTTCCATAATCGTCTTATTTTTTCACCTCCATTTTGAAGGCCTAGTTAATAATTGTCTTATTTCCGTGTCTTCTATATATTTATTCTGCTTCTGCTTTATCTGATTTAATTACTTTTCTCCTTTGCTTCGAAATTTGAAACTGTATTATTTTCTAGGCATATACTTTTTTTTTCTTTCAAGGCATATTTTTCTTTCATTACATAGTTAATAAGCTACTTTGTTCAAAGTCTCATGTCTCAAAATATTTTAATAATTGTTTGATATTTTTCATGATTTTTTAAAAATTAATAGCTTTCAAGAATGAACTTACAACTGTTATTCCAATATCATTTATCTCATTCCGTCACTCTATTTTTTGATGGACATTAATGGAATTGAATCTGGTCGAATATATCACTGATTCACTGTTAAGACGGTATGAAAAAAGATTTTCAATACATATTCTTCTTGTACGATAGTCAATCAAGTGGCTGAAGTTTTATATCACGTATGGAAGAAGATCTAGCGATAACGGTATTTAAGAAATTTAGTTTTATTTACGTTGTTTATTCTTAATATTTCAATAATTTGCATTTAGATTCAAATACAAACTTTGAGCATTCATCATATCATAAACGAATTGTAAAATAAAATGTGTCCATAACTTTTTACCAAAACTTTTACAATGACATCTAACAATTTTAATTTTTTAATTCTAAATTACTTTTTACATACTTCTCCTTACAGATTATTATCTCCTATTTTATATTTGGTTAAATATAGAAAAGAAATGCCTTTCTTGAATGGCATAGAGCGCTTTAGCTTAGTCATTATCCCAATAATTCATTTCTATTGATTCGAAAAGAAAAATGTGCTGGTGAATGATTTCCTGTTTTTTTGGATCTGGTTCCTTTGTTCTGGTGAAACATTCTTCCTTATATTTTTATTTATTTCTTTTTAACTTTCCAGACTTCAAAACGTTTAAACCATAAGAAAATAGTTTTCCAATAAGTGTCTCTTAAGTCTGTATTTTATTTTAATTTTTCATGTTCCTTATTTCTTAATAGGATATATTAGCCGATACTAATCGATTATAGTGTTATAGATTAGATGATAAAACAAATTGGCACATGCCTTTTCCTTCAAAACATAAATTTAATAAGATATTAAGAAATAACTTTATTTAAGAAGACGGATGGGGGGGCGGGCTTTTTAGAAATTATTTAAATAGTATTTCTATGCATTTTGGACATGAAAAGTGAAAATAAATCCTAAACATTTGCAATAAATGTCTTAGAAGAAGTATATTTGTAGTCTCAGATCACTTAAAAATTATTCCAATATGTTTTGGTTTTTGAGATTTATTTATTAACACTCCATTTATCTCAAATTTGAAATGTAATCTTTTGAGATTTGTATTTTTTTTTCTTATTTGTGCTATAATGTAAATAAACCCAGCCAATCTATTGTGTTTGTCAAAAATAAAATCGAATGTCTATCTATGAGAGCTTGAAAGTGCAAATCAATTGATCCAGAATATAATATATAGTATATTTATTCTTTCTCATCAACCACATAATATATTTCTTTCTTGCTTACCAACTACATAGCATATTTCATCCCAACTACGCAGTATATTTCTTCTTTCACCCGAACTACGTAGTATCTTCCATCCCAATTACACAGTATATTTCTTCTTTCATCCCAAATATATGTTCTATTTTTTATTATTTCAGCCGATAGAATCATAATAATGATTCTCGCGGAATGGGACAAATAGAAGAGCTTAGTACAAATTTTATAGTTGATTTATTTAAACGAGACAAATATATCTAAAACTACAACTATAGAAGTTTACCCAAGCAACAGTTAAAAATTCTTTCGGTAGAAAAATTGCATTAAGAACCATTATTAAAAGTGTTAGTCTTCATCATAATCAAAATGGAGTTAGCTATGCATGATAAATCTTCTGTGTTTATATATATACAAAAACATCTTAACTTGACATTATTTAAGGATATTTTGGCGCATAATTTTTTAAAGAACTGAATCAGCATAACATCCAATGAAGGGTGAATCAGTAATAGGAGACGAACAACTTATGTAAAAAAAACAAGCCCAATACAAGAACTCACCAAAACGAAAATGTTAAAATATTTTAAGAAATATTTATACAATGTGCCGAAAACTCACTGCGATATGAAAGTACCTAATAAAATATGCTCAAACAGCGATGCGATCTATGTTATGCAGATGCCTACAATTTAGGATATACATATTTCAGTTGGAGCAATCTTTAAAATTTTACGACAAACCCTAGAGTAAAGATCTATGTAGATTTTTAACATAATATGTAGTGGATAGTTTTGGAAACAGACCTGTGTCTATAGATGAAGCCATATTTCACTTATGTAGCAAAATTAACCGGTAATATTTATTATGTAGGTGAGTGCAAAATCTATATAGTATGGCGAAAATCAGCGTGATTTTCCAAATGCAAAAAGCTTTAAGCGCCAACAGTTGTGTTTTGGTGTTTTATTTAGTCTGTATCATTTTAAGCTCTTTTTTATTTTAAAAAGTAGATTAATTGGTTTTAATATAATGACATGATCTCAGAGGTCATTTCTTTTATTGTAAGAAAGCATGTTCTCGCTTTATTATGTGGCAATATGGCACTACACCACATAGGCATTTTAAAGCACGTCAATATTTCAACTATAGTTTATTCCACCGATGGATTTTCTATGCTGAGTCAAATGATATGAATAGTTTTCTTCGCTATGAAGAAACCTAGTTTTCACCCCTTCGGATCTTTTCCTTTGAGACTTTGTTAAAGGCAGTGTATTTTTGCTCCCATTTCTTCAAGAGTGAAAGCAATTGAATCAGCGTATAACTGAATGTTTTAGACTCATTAACAATGGATATTATATCACGATTGCAGAAGGAAATAGAAAATCAAATAGATATTCATCATGTCAACGGGGGTGAGGCGCACATAGAATATCTAAGGAAATTTACATAACTGTATTACATGGTACATTTGGTTTTGCAAAACGGAGAAGGTATGCTTTAATTTTGTTCCATTCACTGTGAATCACTCTGCACATTGAAAACTGGCAATGCGAGCCTCAGAGGGATTTATTTAATTATTTTAATTATTATTTCAGTCCATAAAGATTTCAAGAAACAATCTTATTTCCTTTTGTGATAAATATCAGAAATATTATTCACCAAAACTTTTACAACACTTAATGATTTACAACGTTTGTAATTGCAATAATGCCCATTAACAACCTTGCCATATATTTTGTCTAATTAAATTAAAATTTCAATAATATTAATTGATGCATAATATATAACAATGAATTCTATAATTTCAGTGGATTTAAAAATGAATTTATTGTTCTCTTATTCAATGCTTCACTTCCATTTTTGAAATTTATATAATGCCGTGATTAATTTTACTTTACTCTTCCACTTCATTATATTTTTGTGAATACTATGAACAAAAATTAGCTAAAATGTTAAATACCTTTTATCTGCTTCATTATCAATCTTCGCTTTTTTTACCATGTCTGATAATTCTTATTTAAGATAATTAATGACATTAACATTAATTTATTAAAACTGTTTCAGATTGTTCTTCCATTTTTTTTTCTGAAATTAATTTCAAAAAGTGAAATATTAAGATACATATATAGATTTTTCAAATGAAATTATGAATCAGTGAACATCAGTAGCTAAAGTGAATACAATACTTCTGATCGATACAACTCATAATGAGCTCTTGAAATCCGAAATTAGATCAAATCTATCATCTGTTTCTAAATACATCTTTGTCGTTAAGTAATAACATCAAGAGCGACAATTAAATTATCATTTACAATTCCATTGTAACATTTTTTATTATTTTTTAATCTCTAAAAATAATGGCTGAGAATCTTTTTCAATTATTTTGGCTCAATAAGACGCAAAAAACGCCTCATTATAAATAATAACTTTCATGAATTGCATGATTAATTATGAAACTTTTTTTAATTAGGGAAAGCATCATTTGAAAAATCGTTTTCTCAGTTTTCTTTTAAAACTTGCTAAAAACATTATTAAAACAGACTTTCGCTACAAATCACTGTCTCTTGATGTTCTTATTTCCGTCTTTTTTATGGTACTCCGGAAGTTTTTTTTTCTTTTCTTTTCTGAGCTAATTACCACTAAGTCTTAGGAACCGTAATTAATTTTCAGAAAGTGCTGTTTTTGCTGCTAAGTCCTTTAGCTATAAAATTTTTTCATTAGATTTAGGTTTTATAATTCCTAATTAGATTTTCTTGTTAAAAATAATTATATCCGCGACTCATAAACTAATATGAATATATGAAATAATCAATATTTCTTTCTTTTATCAATATTTTCTTTTAAATTCTTGAAAATTAAATTGTTATGTTTGCATTGATTTAACTCTGAAGAATGTCGTGAAGAAAGGTATAATAAAATAAAAATTTGAGAAACACTTTTTTAAAAATATAATTTGATGCTTATATATAAATTTAAGTAAAATACATAATCAGACCTCTTATTGGATAAAAAAAAGTTAAGAAATAAAGAACTGTAAGTAATAAGGACATTTTACTTTTATCCAAACTTTTCTAACTCAATTGCTAAGATAAGCACTTCGTACTATTGGAATTTTTTAGCACAGGCTTGCTAGAGATGGACGGATCTTTAAACATATATATTGCATATAAAATCACACATAGCAGTAATATCTACTCAAAACAATTCGAATTTATAGTACTAAACACTAGTGAAATCATGAAACAATTCCTATATTCATATCTGGATGAATAAATCTATCTTTTTATAATGATATTCAATATCGCTTGACAAATTAAATATATAAGTTCAAAACAATTATAATCAATTATTAAATTAGCAATTTTTATGAAATATATATCATTAAAGTTCAAAACCTTAAGAGTAATCAATTGAAATATAAATAAGTACATAATTTGGACTTTTGGATTTGTAAATAATAAATTATTATATCTTCTTTAATTGATAATTTAAACCTTTTTCTATATCAACTAATTTGCCCACATGTTAAATTTAAGGATGCTAACACAAAAATTAATGTAGATCTTATTACAAAATAATTACATCGGAATGAGTATAAATTATTGCGTCAATTTAAGCACACATTTAATTTAATTAATTGCTGAAACTAACTTACTTTGACCATTGGTTAGTATAATTTTTACAGACCAGTCATAAAAAAGTGCAAAATATTAAGAATCATATTCTTCATGCAAAGTTTAGATATTTTACAGGAAAAAAAAAGAATTATTAACAAAAACAATATGCTGTTTTATTTTGGATCTTATTTTTCTCTGTTTTATTTCAATATATATCCGATTATAAGGCTTTAGTTCCAATTTAGATCATTGTTCAAGGCTTATGTTCATAATCATCATATCTGAAGAAATCGGACCTGCATTGTGTATTAAAGTCAACATAGAATTTTATATTCTATCCACTTTTGTGAAAATATTTTTATATGTTGGATTTAATACATGTTTTGACTACCATGTCAGCTTTAATAAATAATGGTATGAAATAATTCATATAGAAGACAAAAATTTTGATATTTAGGAATCCTTTCTGCATAATAAATTTAGAAATATTTTAAAACACTTTTCCGCATTTATCTTCTAAAAAAGGTTTTAACATCTTTATTGAAAATTTCATTTTTCAGATTATTTATCATATTTCATGAAGTCTATTGCTATCTGCATGCTTAGATAATCAATATTTACATTCACTAAAGATTCCTTTCTGAAAACCTCTTTTATGAAAGTTCTAAAGAATCTTAAAATTGTATTGCAAAAATAAATATATATTTAAAGTAATAGTACGATAATAGAATGCTTAACAGAAGATGTTCAGAATTTATTTTAAATTTTATTTGAAGGGTTATAATTATGGATAGATTTTTATCCAATTTGAAAACACGTCAAATCATGGATAGATAATTTAATTTATATCTTAAAGATGTTAAGCAGAATTTTTGATTCGTTATATATTCAAGTTTTATGGATATGGAAGTAAGAACTAACCAGTTATTTTTCATATCCATATGAGATTAAGACGAAGAATTCCCGGGTAATTTGCAAGATAATTTTTGAAACGCACCATTGAAATATTTTAATGCCATTATTATCTTTTTGGTAAATTTTCATTGATATTTAATATTTCATCAATATTTTAATGATAAAACATTTATATTTTTACAGAGTTTAGATAATGTTTAACTAACATAAATTTACAAAACTTTTAATCTTAGATCAAATAATTACCCATATTTAGGGAGGAGAATCTTAATTCTCACCACACTAGTAATTATAGAATGCTAATTTATTGGCTAAACTCTGCCGATGACGGGATGTGCCTTCTATGGACAGGGTTGTTTTATGGCCAGTAATGAGTGTTGGAATCTAATCATAGCTTCCATCAGTGCCAACGTGATGTGCAGCTCATTCAGTTATTCTGTATCCCTTATTGTGGGCTAAGAAGAACTATTTCGAGGTTATCCTGGTATTTTATAGATATGTTCTATGACAGAACCTGGTATTTTATAGATATTATTTTGTTCTATGACAGAACACAAATAGAAAATGCATTCTATCATTTTTAGAAACAAATTATCTATAAGTAAATGGAATTCTCTATGTTTGAGTGATTTTTCCAATTAAAAGATCAGATGAAAGGATAAAAACTATTTGTTCGGTAGCCTTGAACGCGGAGATAAACAATATTTGAAAGATCATAATGTCTCACGTAACTGATAGATATGTTGGTCTTGAGAAAATGCTGCTTAATTTTATTGAAGAGATCAAATGAAACATGATTAAAAAAAGAATATACGTCGAGTTATAAATCACTTTTCTTCTTTTATATTAAATGATGTTAGATGACATTAAATGTTATGATTTTTTTCATTAATATTTTCATATTTCTCTTATTCACAGATATATCAATCAGTCATAGAATCAATTAAATATGTAGCATTAGAAAATATAAAATATTAAAAAACAAAAATCCTTTTTCCCCATCAATTTATGAAAGTCTCAATAACAATCAATTCTGTGTTATATCTACGTTACACCCTGTATGTAGCTCATTCACAAATTATACTCGATATATTCTGTAATTACAATATTAATAATTACTTGTAAGATGCATATTTATTAATCACATAAATGTTTATATCTTAAATAAAGGAAAATACTTAAAAATAAGCATTTAAAATGGAAACATCTGTTTAAATTAGGAAGGTGCATTAAAGTACGAAACTCTAAGAAATTTAAAATAATATATTCTGCAGATGGCGGTATAAGCTAATTTCGACATTATTTCGTGAATCAAAAACTTATCTCAGCTAATATTAACTTTGTAAATACTGGTTAACCATTAATAATCATATTAATATTTAGTAATACATACAAATATGTTAGCATATTGAAATTAATCTGATGTTATATTCCAGATTTTCTGTAGGAAATAGATAAATAGTATTTCATGTCCTACCCCATGCTCGTAAATAGGAATAAAAAGGAAATCGTTTAACTTAGTATATAAGTTAATATATACTATGTCAAACGGTTATCTAATGTATTAGTAGGCTGTCAGAAATTTCTTAGAACAATTTCCATATAAAAATATTTAAACATCTTTAAATTACTTCAAAACTAAAAATATAAACATTTAATTATACGTACACCATATGAATAGATTTGTAGAATATGATTTGCTTATTCATCACTTTAGGACTTTATTCGTTCTTTAGGACTTTAAATAGGAACATGCATATATTAATGCTTTAAATGGAACATATAAATCTGAAGATACTATTTTTTTAAAATTTTCAAATGTCTTAGGATTTTTTTTAAAATATAATACACTTCAGTTAATTATTCATTTACAATACTCTTTCCAACTTACAAATCTTTTAGTTACATTATTTATTTGTCTCATTTGGAAGCAAGATTTGGATTCGATTTTGAAACCCAGTATTCTGATAAGGCGATACTAGAATTAGTATCTCTTTCTTCAAACATCAGTATCTCACCAACAGAATAATTCTCTTTAGAATTTTTAAAACCAGCTAAATAGAATTTCATATTATGCCATGAGATACCTTAAAGAAGACAATATGAATATTTTTATACCTATTATCCAAAATAAAAACATAAATACATGCCAAAATCTAATTGATAACAATTGTTTATTTATCAGTATAGGTTTGCAGTATATTTATCAATACGGAAGAAATTTATATCGTGTATCTGCAAAGTTTGAATTTATTAATATAGAATGAAAACACTGAAATGAGAAAGTTGATCTAATTGTGATTAAAATACGTTGTTAATTTCAAATACAGTTCGCATAGTTTTGAAAGCTGAAAAATTAAAGGAGCATAAATTTGCATTTACAGAATTACAGGATGCATAAGAAAAGTGTGAAATAGGAGATCTTACTTTAACAATTTAAAATGATTCTTATCAACAATGTAGGTTTTCGCAGTCATATCTTTCATGTTGAATATTACTTCAAATATTATTATTCAGAGAATTCGGTAAATCTTAAATACCTTTTCTATTAGCTTTATACTGCATACTTTATCTTGTAATTTGGCTTTTCAGTCAGTCTGGATATTGTAAAATTATATAATCCATTAAATTTATTCTATACACTTTGACCGGGGAATTTTTCTTTCTGATTTAATTTTGTAATAACATCCTTCTTCGATTTCTTTTTTCCTTTTTCTTTGGTAAATCTTAAATACCTTGTGATTCATTTTTCATTTCTGATCCTATGAAAAAATTATTTATTATTGAATTAGTAATTTTGCAATTATAAAAAAAAAACTAGCAAAACATAAATGCTTCTTTTAATTTATGTTGTTAAAAATGCTGTAATAAATATATTATAACTTGTAAGTAAGAAAGGTGCATATATTTTGATTCTAAGTCACCCATAATAAAAAAAGAAAAAGAAAACTTTCGGAATTTATTTCCTGTATGTCTTTTTAATTTAAGCACATAAAATAATATATTAAGGAAATTTGATAACTTGTAGACAAGATAACTATTTACAGTTTTGTGAAACTGATAGAACAAAAACAATCATTCGTGATCCTTATTTAAACATATATAAATATGTGTAAATAAGGAAATAACATAGAAAGAGAATATCTATTACGAAACTACATGATATTACTACAGAATATTGTTACCTTTTGGGCAAACAATTGCTATTTATTCTGATAAATGCAGCACATTGATATTTTAGATGAAATGCTTTTTTTAAATTTTATATGTTTTTTTCATTTTAAGAAGAAAGAGAAAATAATTCTGATAAATCTTATTAAAATCAGAAAGAATTCTTAATTTGTATTGATGCAAGATCTACAACTTTCTTAACTCTTACTTGCTTAGCTTTCAAGGGGGATGAGATGAAAATTTAATATTTCTCAAAGTCAACTTAAGGGAAAATGTATAACAATTGGCCCTTTCAGTTTTAACTTCTATTATTTCAAGCAGAGTTCAAGATTTTCTTAATTTCTTAATATTCTAGATATAAGTAAAACTGTGATACTGAAATCTAATAATCAGGGCATAATAATGTTTCCTTGAAGGAAATTTTTTTAGGTTGTTCAAATTGGAAATGAAAGTATTTCATAATATTGATAAAATTCTCCGAAATTTTGAAAAAAAATCATTATCAACAACATAAATTCTAATAGAGAAAATCTTAGAAATTTTAATAATAAGATGACAATTCGGTTTTACTACAATTATCAAACAAGCAATGATTTCCAAAATAAACTTCATACTAAAATAATGAAAAATACCAATACTAGTTTTAAATAGATAAATAACTTTAACAATTAGAAAAATAATATTCGATGATGTTAATTTTCGAATTGCATTGCTAGCCACAATGCGCCAGAGTAGATTTATTTTGAATTGTATCATTAAGTAGGATTGATGAATCAACATCAATATGAGCAAAAGAATGAATTTTGGCTTTTAGATTGCGAAAAAAAAGTTGGTGGCAAGTCAAAGTTGAACCAAAGTATCGCCATTACCACTATTCATATTTTCTTGAAAAGAACAGTGCCCAGAACATTTTATTGAAACAGAGGATTACTTTTTATGATATCAACACTAAGTTAATGCTGCAAGGTTAAGATTTTTTAAGCAAGGTTGAGAAAAAAAAAAACGTTTTCAAAAACAATTCCCCTATCACCGAGGATCTTTTATTTCAGTACTTTACTTAATGTTTCAATACTTTGAAAAATTTTTGATTCTTTAGATATATCAGGATTGGCGCTTGAAGGTTTTTTGAAATTTTCGCATCATAATTAAACTTATTTGCACAAGTATTTCTTTTAAAATGCAGTCCACCATTTCTGCAGTTTATTGAGGCATAAAATGCTGAAATGTAGCTGATAATGATATAGCATTCAAAGACAGATTCTGCAAAAATAATCCTATCAGACGCTCTGAATCGCGTAACTGTCTACATTATGCGATTCAGAGCGTCACTGTCTTACATAAAAGATTTTTGGTTGTTTTCAACCCCTCAAATGTTCTTCAATTACTAGGCGTCGAGTTTCTTCACTTTGAAAGTCACCTCAACTTTCTATCACTTCATGATTTAGTTTGGAATACCAGCTTGTTATTTTCTGAAAACAAAACGACGTCTCGAGCAGCCATTGCAGCAATTCAAGAAAAAGTCAGTACACGATAATTACATTTGGTTCATTCGTCGTTTATGTCTTAGTAACAGCGAATTCAAAAGTATATGCATCCGTCTTAAATTTAACTCAGGACCAGTAGCAATGTAATCTGTAATCTTTACTACTGAAATATTATTCTCCAAAATGATCAGCAGGGTTCAAGTGCATTTCGTTGAACGAAAGTCATCCATAGAGATATTTTCTAAGAAGTCAATTTTTGCTGGTGCTAATTTAAAAAAAAACATGAATAATTATTAAATATTATTAATAACCAGGAAGATCCAAAATAAAATTGGATTCGATTTCTACTCAAATGATTCCTTTATATAGATTTGTAAATGACAGAAGTGACGCCAGAAGGCATTTCTACCATACAATAGCTGCCATCTAAACTGAAATTAATAAATTGTTGTGTATAAATAGTGTAACTTACACAACAAAATGTTTCTGTTGAAATTTAATCTTTACAGATGTAGATTAATATTTTGAAAATCCTATTAATATAAGTATGAAAAAATCTAGTGATAATTTGTTTGTTTATTCTGATGAAGTAATTGAAAAGAATTACATCAAGTGTAATTTTTTTAATTAAATTATGTTGGAAAATTCAATTAATCATTTAAGATTTATATGTTAAATTTATATACATTTGCAATTCTTAACTGAATACAAGTATGCAAATATATTTAAGATAATAAAGGCTATATTCCCGAGATTATAGGATTAGTTAGATAGGATTACTTTTAAGGGAATCAATGTAAAGAATTAATTTGAATGGAATTCAATTAACCTTTGCCATTCGTTATTTTCCATTTCAGTTTAAGCACTCATTAAATTTAAGGCAATATCCGAATAAAAAATGTATTTAACTTTTGAAATATCAGCTTAAGTTTTGTTCTTCAAATAAAATTAAGTAAATTACAGTTCTTTAAATACAATAAATATTTTTTTTATTCATACGCCAATGTAATTTTATCATTATCAACTAATTTAGAGCGTCATAGAAATAGAAAATATTTTAAATGAAGTTATATCTTTATTTTATTGCAGAAAGTCAAAATCTCCAATATCTATAGTAATTTTGTTAATGAAGTTTTGAAATATAAGGAGTATCATCAAACTGCATTGAATATTTCACTGTAATAATGTTTGCTAAAATTGATTAATCTCAAAACAATTTTGGTTCATTCTATTCAGAAATCCTTAATTACTCCAAATAAAACCAAATTTTAAAATGATACATATTCTGAAAACTTTGTAGAGCTTCATTTATGTTCGGGAGTATCATCTATCGATAAACGTCCCTTTACTTTCCCAATTTCAAAGATGCGTTTCGCTGATTTTCGAATTTAACTGCGTTAATCGATTTATCAACTTAGCTGTGCTAAATAAATTCTCAAAATCTACATACTAATGTAAAAAAGTTTTATCAGAATAAGCGTTAGAAAACTTAATTTTCATGTCATGGGAATGCTAATCATGTTATTTATTAAGGAAAGAAGAAGGATAAATATTTCTTTTTTATTTTAATGAATATTTCTTTAAGTGGAATTATTAGTAATTCCACTTAAAGAAATGTTAGTTTTTATTAATAATGTTAATTCTTAATGTCAAATGGTAATTGTTATAAACCAAATGTTAATTAAAGTATTTCTTAATTAATTGTTATTTAATTAAGTAAATGTTAATTCTTATTAATAATAAATATAATTGATATGATAATCAAATACAGAATTTCACATGAAGTTGAATATTATTTTTACTATCCGACCTCTTACTTAATGATTCCTTAATGATCATTTCTTGAAAAAAAGTTACCCTTTCACAAATTTATAGACGAAGATACGTATGGAAAAGCAATCCGTTAGAGATATCGGTCTTAGAGAGAGCTGCGGTAGCCTGGTTTTAATGTCCCTGATTCGGGACCAGACTATTTCCAGTAAAAGAACATATTCTACCTAACTGTCGAGTAAGCAGATCTGGTACAAGTTCAATATGTCCAGGATAAACGCCAAGCTGTTGGTGTGGCGTGTTGTGAAAAGGTAAGTTCTTGCTCAGGTTTCGTACTCGTCATGTCACCGTGGATTAAAATTACGAGGTATATACAAAAATGGCCCTATTTCTGCCTTAAAACAGGACGTTCATATAACTAAATTAAATTAAACTCTTTTTTTAGAATGAAATGAAATGGACAAAGAAGTAATAACTCATATTAGCAACAATATTTTTCACATTCTCCAGATAATATTATTTTGATTTTCTTAATATTTTCTTCATAGTTTGTCAATGATAATATTTTGTAGTTTTCAAACCATTTGATTTCTTTTTTTTCAATGCATAACGATCTTATAAAAACTCTTAGAGAAATTTTCTTATAAGTTTCTGCTCATCGACCCTTAAGATAATTATTTAGCAATTGCATAAAATTTTCAACACCTGCATTTCCAAAGGATTTTTTTTTCACTTAAAAGTTTTTGATGACGTTTTATGAATAAATTTTTTGTGATTTAATTCAGCCACTATGGTTTCGTAAATAGTATCTTACACCAATAAATGCAACTCAAATACTTTTGCTCTGAGTTGCATATACCGATGTAATGGATTATGCCTCTAATTGATAGATTATGTCACGGAATTTTTTTTTCTATATAGATTAATTATTGATAAAATTCCTTTAATTTAATATAGTTTGATTTATAAAATAACGATATATTTTACTAAACATATATCATTCAAATGAATCATTTAAAGTATTTACTTATTTTTTATCTATAAGTATCAAATGAAAACTTTAAAAAGTTAGGTTATGGCTTCCATGACAAGGAAAAATGTATTAAAATGCTCTATGGAATTATGTTTGAATAATTCTTACACAGGAAAAGAAACTTTCTGCACAACTTTTATGAAACATCTGATGTAAATAAGCAACTGAAAATTGTCTCGTTTTTATAACTTAAACCTTTAAATCTAAGAAAATATATAAATTTTGCTGCTCAAATATACTAATAATCGATTTGTGAAAAATCACGATTTTAATATACAGCGATATAGTTAAAGACTATCTTGACATTTCCAAATCCGATATCACTACTATCCTGCAATAGAAAGAGTTAGATTGATTTCAACAATACCGGCTATGCAAGGGTGGGGGAATATACGAAGGGAAGTGTTAAAACGATTTAGGGACACAATCTTTCGAGAGATAAGTCGACACTCGCGATTAATGATAGTTTCTAGGTAACTTTTTAGGAGAGTATGTTTCTTCCTAGAGAATGAAGAAAAGTTTCAGTGTCATCTGCTTTAGTATCCATAGTTTATCAAAATCAACTTTAGATACAAGAAAGATCGATTTGGACGGATTCAAGTAACGTTATATGTGTATATTAGACAATGATACAATTTCCTAGGAACTATATATATAAGTTCCTTTAATTTCAGTTTATAGATAGAATGGAATGGTAAGTAGAAAAACTCCTGAAGTGGATTTTATTTTAAAAACAAAATATATCTTTGCTTTCAATAGATCAATTTATTTGCGATAAAGCTATGCAATTTATTGAAAATTTATCTTTGAGGGTGAGAATGGAAGTATTTTTTTAATTTTAAGTAGAATTTTATTTAATTGAAAATGAAGATAAATTTCAGAATTTTTTTCTCCGAAAACATTCAAAAATATAAATTCAGAAAAGTAAATTTTACTCCTTCTGAACATTTTATGTTTTTTAAATATTTTTAATGATATCAATTTAATATTTGTGCAAAAATTTGTTGAATGTTTATAATTTTTTTTAAAAGTTGTCCGTAGGGAAATATGAGCCTGAAGCTGTATTTAAATTATTAATTTGAAATGAAATATAGCTAACATTCCCGAGGAACAAATATATCATTCGAGGTGACTAATCTATACTTATAATAAAGCTCAATGTGTGTGTGTGTGTGTGTGTTGGCGCTCTACAGGCCAGACCGTTCGACCTACAGCTACCAAATTTGGTATATGTATACCTTGGAGGTCGGGAATGTGCACCTCGGAGCCCTTTTTTTGAATTTTTAATTAGAATTTGAATTAATTAAAATTCAAGCGAAATTTCGACGTTTTTCCACTATAACTTCCGAAAATATGATCGCACAAACATGATTTTTACATCAATTTAAAGATTAAAAAATTAGCTTTCTAATGGTATCAGTGTTTTAATGTATAACTTAAGCCTTTATTTTTAACGAATTTTTAAAGAAATATTTTAACAATGTTTTTTTGATCACGTGACCGGATAAAAGAAAAGAAAACAATGACGGAAGTTCAAATAATAATAAAAAAACTATCATCGTAAATCAAGTCTAAAGAAATGATACTTTCAGCACGGGACTGGATAAAATAACATAAATATAAAAAGTGATACTTTCTAAAAAAATAAATGCAAGGCAAAGGATTCTATAATCGTTTGCAATATCTAAATGGTTAATTCAATAAATCTTCTTTATTTACGGTAAACCTGATTGAATTTAGACAGGATATGAATTGAACTCCCGACCTAATAGCATATTTCTATAATCGTTTGCAATAACTGTATAAGTAATTTAATATTTTTTTTTCGCTTTTTCGCTTTCTTTCAAAAAACATATTTAATATTTTGGCAACATCACTGAAAAATACATTTTTAATATTTTCGAAGCATAACCGATAATTAAAACTGACTGATTTATAAAATTAAGGAATATGATCAAGAAAACGGGTTCTTTTAGAACTTTCCGTCCATCATCTTAAAGAAAATATTAATTTCAGGCCAATAAATGCCCGGAATTACTTCAAGGCTAATGAATATGTGATTTAATTGAAAATTTTAGAACGCATTACTCATGGCGAACCGGCTGGTCGCCAAAGGCGGCTAGTCAATAATAAAATTAGATTTAGTATATGAAGTGAAAGTAATTTACAGGACATATTAATCTGTGATACTTAATATTTTCCGACTCATTTAGTGCAAGATCAAATAAGACTGTTGCTAAACTTCTGTCAGTATCATCAATAGCATTAATGACTGTAAAACTGAATGACACAAATTTTAACTGCATTTACTTGAATATAATATTTCAACATTTCCTTTAAAAAATACTTTTAAAGTAAACAGGGGATATTTTTTGAAAATTGCATAAATGTTAGCCTGCGTAATTGTCTAAACATTATATCTACTTAATCAAAGGATATATTAATATTTTTCCTTTTCATTTACAATCTCTTCCTTTTTTGTCAGCAACAATTTCAAATGCTCAAATGAAAGAAGTTTTTAAAAATTATTAAATAACATTCTTATGTTTTGGCCTGACAATAACATTAATGTAATTTTTATTTTGAAATGAGGCTAAAAAAGCTTAATAGATTATATTTATTGTAAACTTAGGGAAAAAAATCTTTAAAACTTGAGATTATGTAAGTATTATTGAATACACATATATGAACAGTGTCTAATTATTTCATAAGATAGTAAACACAAATTTTACTTTCATTAGTTTGAGTTAATTTTATTTTTCTCTATTATCCTATAAATAGTTAAAAAATTTGCCTACAAAGTTCATTATCAGAATGAACGCCTTATCATGCTTATAAAGTTTCATAAGACTTTTGGTTGTTAATTACACACATCCAATTATCAACAAATATTTTATTGCACTTTAAAAAGAAGTTAAGACTTAATCAATATTCTAATTAAATATGTTTTCTATGTTCATCAATCTGGTTTTAAAAGAAGTAAATCTCAAGAAGAATCAAGAAGTATATGTATAATACTTTATATGCATAATGGAAGATTATGAAATCCAACCTTCTATAGAGTACCTGGACATTGTATATAATGTCTAAAAACCTAGCAAGTAATGTGTAAAACAATTTGTATTCCATAAAAGCTTCTAAGCATTCTGTAGAATGCCACCTTTGCAAAGTGAGAAATACATCTGACTCGATAAAAATGAAAGTTTGTGCACTCTTTGTTTCAAAACTGAAAATGTAATTGAAAGAAAAATAAGTTCTGAAATCCATCAGGTAATACAAGCCAAAGAAAAAATTCTCATTGTTTCCTACTGTGTGAGTACATTGTTACATTCTCATTGTTACTACTGTGTGAGTTACTATTCCTTCAATTAAACAAGGGGCAATATGATTTTCACGATCAATTGGCAGCTATAATGCATGTGACAGAGTAGAAACCACAGAGATCTCTCTGGGGTTTCTGTTGATTTGGGACTTCAGAAGGAAATTTAAATCAGTTACAAGCCAGATCTCAATTCACTTTATGCCTTAAAAACTTGTTTAGAATTGAAGATATTCTAGATCATGAAATTCCTCTCCAGTTAGTTGCAAATGCACAGCCTAGTAGAAGCAGCCAAGGACTTGTCAAATATATGTGTTAAAGAAAGTGTCAAAATATGAAATGTCTTTGTATGAAAAATGTAATGAAATTTATTTCAAATTGTCATCCAAACTTACGAAACTGCAACAAGTTGGTAAATTTGCATTTCTGATTTTTTTTAAGTGAAAAATTATGCCTTAGTAAAAATTTAAAAAAAACATAAATTTTGTTTAATGCAACTTTTCTTTTTATATTTTGAATAATTTTTTAAATAGCAGCCTCATTATTTTTACAGAATTACAACTCTAGTGATTTTAATTCTTGTTGCAACTGGGTTAGTTATCCTTTTCATTGACATTTTTTTTATGAAAGAAGTTTTAAAAAGTATTAAATAGCATTCTTATATTTTGGTATTGCAACCACATTGTGTAGTTATTTTTAATTTGACATGAGGTTAAAAAAGGCTTAGCAGAATGTATTTATTGTAGTCTTAAAAAAATTATTAAAACTTAAATTATGTAGACATTTTTTAATACTCTTATGTGAAGAGTTTTAAATATTTCCCATTTTATAAAACAGTAACATAAATTTTACACCCATTAGTTTGTGTTTTTAAATATTTTTTCTGTATTATTCAAAACTTTATAATAAAATTTACCTACACAGTTCAATATGAGAGCAAAGCTATTATGATTTGGACATGTGTAATTTTGTAAGATATCTTATAGAAATTCAAAAATTCAAGCTAAAGTCAGGTATGTATATGTATATGTATATGCATATATATATATATATATATATATATATAGATAGATAGATAGATAGATAGATAGATAGATATAGATAGATAGATAGATAGAGAGATAGATATAGATAGATAGAGAGAGAGATAGATATAGATAGATATATATAGATATAGATATATACATATATACATATAAATGTTTGATTGTGTGGGGATTTTCAGCAATATCAAACTCAAAAGTATTTAATAATAATTAAATATTAAAAGACTTATGAATACAGTATTTTTATTTATTTTGTAAATGACTTGGTAGCAGTATTATTTATTCTTGCAAATTTTAAGTCATAGTTTCAGGATGTCGCTTTTTTGCGCATCATTACAGAAATTTCAATAAAAGTTTCAAGTAAATTACTATTTCACTTTGCATTTCTAAAATATTATTCTATGAAAGTCTTTATAAAATAAATGTTTTGAATAGTTGTTTTTCTTTTCTAAGAAATTAATAGTAAATACAAAAAATTTCATATAAATGAAACAACTATTGCATATTTGTGCTTGCAGACTTTTTAAAATATTCAGAGTATATCATAGATAATATTTGCTTATTTTGCCATAAAGACTTAAGTTACAAAACAGGGATCAAGAAAATATTAAAAATTCGATGTAAGTTATTAATTTGTGCATGTAAATTGTTGTCTGTTGAGTATAAACTAACACTTATAGCAGTAATGAGGTACTAAATTAATGCAATATAAAGTTATTATGTAAATTAATTTTAAATAAAATTTTCCTATAATGGGAAGAAGTGATGCAATTTTGGGTATTGAATTTCTGTGAAATATTCAGAGTCAATCATTAAGCAAAATAATGATTAACTTGTGACCACAAAACTAAACATAGTTCAAGTGTCACAAAACCAAACAACTAATCATAAATCAAGAAAACATTTGAAATTTGAAGTAAATTATTAATTTCTGCTTATAAAATGTTGTATGTTGGACATTAGCTGACACTAATATTTATAATGAAATATAATATTTCTACTACATGAAGTAACTTTGTAAGTTATTTGTAAGTACAAGAAATTTTGTAGAGTTGAAAAAAGTGTTACAGTTTTGTTAATGTTTTTTTTTTTTTTTTTTGAAATATTCAGATTTTATCACACATCAAATTTGATTTTTTTTTTACCTCAAAACCATACCTTACTAAACATGGATCAAGAAAATATTCGAAATGTGAAGTAATTTATTAATTCGTGTTTGTAAAATGTTGTCTATTGAAGAAACATATAATAGGATTTATATAATTTAGTGTTTTTCATAAATTTTTAGCCAATGCTTTAAAACAAGGGTAGGGTGTTCAAAATACATTGAAAAAGGAATTTGGGTTTTATTCATTATTTTTTAGTAATTCTTTGGTTAATGCTCACATTAAGCAATATAAAAGTGTGTATAACTAAGAAAATATTTTTTTTATTATGAATGATATATTTTTCTATTTTGAATTTCTATGAAATAACTTGAAAACGTATTATATAGGGAATATTAGGAATTAAAAAGTATATATTAAATTCATGAGTAAAATTATATACAATACATAAAATAATTATGCAATTGAAACTATGATTATGTTAACATTTATTCCTTGCATTAAACAATGAAGATAAATCGGGAATATAAATCAAGGAAATACATCTTATATATAGATATAGATGCGCAAGTTATCAGATTTAAAATTATTTCAGAAATTTTTCATATTTGTTAATTTTTTAAAGAACGGTAAAAAAATATCATAAAAATATCATGTCGCTTAAAAATATCATAGGGTAAGATTTTGGTAAAAGATATAAAAATAGTTTAAAACGTTAAAGTGAAGTTAAAATCATAGAAAATGTCATTTTATCAAAAGCTGGTACTTTATAAAATTTTAAATTCATCAAACTAAGTATCAAACAAAATTATTTATAGGCAAAAAAGAAAAGTAAACTGCCTAAAATATATTTCTTATTTTCAGCCGTTTGACAAAATTTTGAAAGTGTGATAGTTTTAAATATTATAGCATTAGTTTATTGCGCTTGAGAAAACTGGATAACAAATAAACTAAAATTTAAATTTGATTTCGGCAAGTGTTCAGAAATAAATCACCTAATGAGTGGCATATGGTAGCCCATTGCTAAAATGCATGGAGAAATGATTGGTATTGAGTCGCCTGATGATAAAACACATCGCGAAATGCTTGGTATAAGGTCGCTCGTGCCAAAAAAGGATCGTCAAATTTATCGGAAAGAAAACGGAGCGATCATCGCGGGGCGATCTGCCGTGGGCCATAAACAATGTCGGTGAGCGATCGCCTTCTATCTTTTCTGTGCGGTGATGATTGGTCAACAATTTTTTGTTGCTTGGGTATATGAATCAATAGTTTTCACCGTCATTGCTCTAGATTTTCTTATCGGAAATATGTCCCGTCATTAGAATAGTGGTTATTTTTATATATTCTCTTCCATTCTAAAGGAACTTACTTAGACAACAAATAATAAATTCAAGAAGTGAAAATTTACTATTATCTCAAGAATAGTTCTTTATATATGATACAATGCTCTACTCCTAATATCAAATAATAAAAAATGGGTGCATTTTCTGTGGGCAATGATAAATACACTCATAATTTACCTTGTATGCTGAATCAGGCTAGGTGCGAAATTCTATGATTTAGAATGTTTAGAAAATTGTTCCTGGAAGTTCAGAAAAATTAGTTTCTTTATTATTTATAGTCTTTATATTGAAAAACTAGAGTGCTGAGTTTAGAATAAAATGTGTTTCATAGTCAAGAACTCAAATGTCTCATCTAACTAACAATAATTAAAAATAAATTGTCATGACATTACATTGATTCATTTTTCTCAGAATAGAGTTATGTCTTTGGCAACAGAGATCTTTATTAAAATTTGAAATAATATACATCTTTCCTATCACATCTATACAAACATATTTACTTTTAGTGACGAACTTTTAAATTTATTTTTTAAAAAAAACTTCGATTTCTTTTTTTCTCAATTCAATAATAAATGTGAAATAAATATTATTCAGGCATATGCAAGTAAAAAAACTGAGATTAATTAATTCTCAGTTATACCCCGAATAATTAAATTGGATCTTTTTATGTTTAAATAATAGATTCAAAATCGGAAAAGAAATTATTTCATTAGTTTGGAACTAGTGTAACATCAAGGTTCTTCTAAGTTCCAAACTTTATCAATATCACTGCAAATAAAATGATATTTTTAAAAAAAAATTTTTTTCTCTTAAATGATTCAGTGATATATTTTTTATAGGAATGTGTTTCTATTTGATTTCACTCACCTACTAGTGGATATTAGGAAGAAACAGAAACAAGAATACAAATTAGAAGGAAAAAATTAGTTATTGAAAACAAGAAAATTAGAATTGAGCAAGAAGATATAAGAAAATTAGGCAAGAAAATCTACAAGTAAATTAGACAATGGAAAAAGTGAACAAATTATGTTATCTTCTACTAGACTCATTATTCATAAGTTAAAAATGCCCTTTAAATAAGTAAATTTAATTATTTATATATTTAATTAAATTTTAACTGCATGACTAGACGTCTTTGAAGACAAGATAGCTCAAATTTGAAACGGGTTATATTTGATTACAGTTAATTCGCTTTAATAAATCTTTATATCGATGATATCATCAAACTGTCATTATCTGTATTTATTGCATTGTACAGTGCTTTATTAAAACCTTATTATAGAACAGTTCATATATACGTATATCATGCAAAGTGTGGCAGAATATTTTGCTGATTTGAATGGCCAATAAAACAAAAGATATTTTAAATCTTAATTCCCCATAAAATACATTCACGGGCATTTTCTTGGACACTGTTTTGAAAAATTGCTATTAAAACATTTGTTTGAGAATCCGAAGTGATAAATTTTATTCTTTTTCTTTAAAAAATGTGAGTGAAAAAGGCATTTGTAAAATCAAGAAATTTTGGTTTTGTATTATTTCAAGAAATATGAATAGAGATTTAAAAGTAACTGTAATCTAAAAATTCATCAGGCATTTGCTACTTTTCTAAGCTTTTTTAAGTCTAGGAAGTCATAAGAGCATTTTTTAGAATATCTTTTCCGAGAATAGTTATATAATACAACGACCTTAGTCTTCAGCATAAAAAATAAAGTGTTGTAATCCTTTAGTAATGCAGGAATAGTAATTTACAACTTAATATTTGTCATCAAAACTGTAAACTAATCCACAGGGAAAAATTGAAACACATCTGTTTTATTTCCAGTAATACCAGTTTAATAATTTTTTCATTGGTCATACAATAATTGCACTTTTTTTTAATGCAGTAAGTTTTAATTGAATACTTCTAAATTATATATTAGATAATTGATTTAATAAATAATAAAATCATTTTACAGTAATATAAAGCATTTTAACAATACTCTGAAAGAATTAAAAGATTCATGTAAATAACAGCAAGTAATAACCACATTAGAGTAAAGAAAGTAACTTTTTCAATCTCTAATAAAAAAATGTCATATTAATTAACTTATAAATGAATATTGAAAGTATGAAAATGAGTGAGAAAGTATTAGGACAGCAATTGAGTTTATAAAAATGATATCCTTTATTAAATCTATAATGCTCCAGTAAAGCTTTAATGTAGCGACAGACATGTTAAAGACTAAGGTATTTAATGCACTACATAATTTTAATCAAGAAAAATGGATAATTTAATCAAATATCTTGAAACATTTATTCTACTAAAAATATCAACATAAGGTTCAGTTCTAAATTTTATTTCTGTTAAAGTAGAATGTTATTAATGTAACTCAGATAAATGGAAACATGCTTCAACTATTTTGATAATAGCCTTAGAATATTTACTCTTTGTAGTAACCAGCTAAAAGGGCTCAGAAATCAAAACCTATGCAATGATAATTAAAATGTATAAACAAAATTTTCTAATCGAAATAATGAGATTGTTCTTGAGGAGTTTGTCTCAATTAATAATATTGCGAAGAGAAAAACCCAACACCTAATCAGGATAAAACTAATTTAAAAACTATGGATATGTCCTTTTTCAAAATCAATGATTATAATTTCAGGAATGCAATATAATTTAAGTACTTTACATGAAATTACATTGGCAATTAAAAAATAACCTTTTTAAGAATAGAGAAAAAAATCAAAAGGAAAAGAATTGGATAGTGTTGAAAATAATCTGAAGTAAATAGACGTGAATTAATGGGGGGGGGGTGTCTTGCACTATGTAATATCAGTTGAGAAAATCTTGGAGAGTGAGAGTTAGCCTAAGAGTGTCTGTAAAGGAGGAAAAAGAGAAAAGAGAATGCATTCCAATTATTGCATAGGTATTATACGCCTAAGTTTTCCTTCAAATTCATACACGGTTGTCACCAACTTAAGAAATGTTTTAATTATTTATAAGAGTCTATATTTATGTAAATAAATGTATAGAAAGAGGACTTTACAGATCAAATAAGAATTTTTACTTATGCAATTTATGGAATCTTGAGTATGATACATTGCTATATAACCATTTTACCATATATTATTTTATTCTTCACTCACTAATATTAGAATTATACTTCTAATATTTTTATGATGTAATTAACAAGCAAACACTATACAAAATTAAAAAAATTATAAAAAATAGCCTTAATTAAATTTACAGTTAAAATTGACTCATGCTAGAGTAATATGTTCTGCCGAAAGAATAAAAGTTTATACTTAAATAAGAGTACTAAATGTAAAAGGAATAGTTATTTCATCCATTTAAAATTCCAGACAATTTTTTTCTAACTGCTCATTCAAGTGAATTCCTGCAGTCTCACAAGACAAAAGTTAAATACGGTTAACTAAAAACTTTTATCTACCTTAATGCTTTCATGCGAAAGAAAAGCTATCATTATTCTTCAATGCAATTGAAAAATTTCGCTTTGAAAAGTCATTTACCATATTATTCTACTTATTTATTTTAAAAAAATTAAGAGTGTTTACTTAAATTTTAATTAATTGTTTAACATGAATAAACATTTTAGGCAAATATTCAGCAAAATACTTTCAGTAATTTGAGCCAAATAAAAAGTATTAATTTGGAAGTTTGTTTCCCTGCTCAACCAGTCACAAAATAGGGAAGAGAATCTATGATGATTTAGTAGTTAGTAGAAGTATGCCACATTATTTATCACCGACAATCTGATTAAAATCTTATTTAAACAATATCAAAATTCTTATCTCATTAGTGACAAACTTAGAATAATGTTTATGAACTTAGAATAAAAATAATGCTCTGGAAAATACAAGAATTATGATGATAAATCTATTAGGAAACGAATTCTGGAGAATTGACTTGGTAATGAAAAGCAAATCACACAGAGGAGAAGAAAGTTTTTTTTTTTTCTTTTTTTTAAATGTTTTTTCTTTCTATTTTTATTTCTGAGAATAAATGACTTCTTAATTTTTTTTTAATTTGTTACATTTGGTATATGTACTCTATTGATTGAACACATGAAAGAAAATTGTTCAAGCATATATATCGCCAAAGGAAGGTTAGTGGACCGAGATTGTATGTGCGCGCATGTGTTATTTTTATCAGATTTGTTTACGAGATGTTGCGAATCCACTCTCGGCATAAAAATTTCAGAGCCATTTCAGTTTGTTTAAGATCTGTACAGAGTGCCAGTTGGCATCTTTAAAGCAACTAATATATTGAATCTATCTACTTTTTAAAATGAATTCTTTTTCCAGCAACATATTTAAATTTAAAAACAAGAACGTTTTCATTTTAATTTTTGAGTTGCTTGTACATTTGATTTCTTTCAAGCTTCGTTAGATCTATTAACTGTATTTACTAATTTTATAACTAATTATAATTCAAGGAAATATTCCCATTGGCGATGATAAAGGTTAAGAACTATTTATTTCACTCTGTTTTCTATCTTTGGCGTTATATGTGTTAGAGCAGCATTGCTTAGGATTCTTGTTGTAACTCAATAAAAGGTATCTAAAATTGCCTCACAGATGGCATTTTGTCTGACAGTGAGAAAGAACAAGATATGGCCAAGAACGATTCTAATATTATTCAACAAGAATATATTGCACATATATAGAATATTTTAAGTGATTATAATCAACGATAACGATGTGTTTTATTTAATTTTATATACCGTTTGATAGCAAATTAAATTTACTACCTTCACTTTTAATTAAATTTTGCTATAATTAGATAATTGTTAGATATATAATTCCTGCGAGAGTAACTTTCATTAAGCTGTTCAAACACGTTTTAATATCCTGTTGGTGCTTGATAACAATGCGTTTTCATTAAAAGTTATTTTAATTATAAAGCCCCTTTATCGTTCTGATGCACAAAGATGCCTGCTCAGTGTTGTGATATAGTTTAATTACTAAGTCTCTTCAAAATCACTTCAACGTATTCATTATTTGTTAGAAGCAAGCTTATTTGATAAAATCCTAACCTTGCAACAACCTGGCAAGAATGAAATTTTCTCCATTATATCACAATTTACCTAACCATTCACAAGCTTTGTCATTGTTGATGAAATTATGCAATGCAATGACAAAAGCTTCAGTTGATATATCTCATCATTTTGGTTGCCTTTTAATGTATGCTCCATAAACTTAATTACAGAAAAGGATATGCTGATGACTAATAGAAAACCCCACATCAATAAAAAGGGAAAGATTCAATTACGATTAGCCAAAGACACCTAGAAAATTGATAAATTTTCCTGCTTTTCTTTTAGAGTAAGCTTTTCATTTTTCATAGGAATAAGGAGTCAACTAAGATTAAAAAAGCATGTTAAAGCTGCACTCATGAATTTGTTTCTGAGAGAAGTAAAATTTTACATTGCTTGGATTTTAAAAGGGAGAACCCTGTTTTCTATTACTTCTTTAAACAGTTGATACGCTTAAAGATATTTCTAAGATATGTTTCTAAGTTATGTTTTAAGATAATTCATTAATTTAAAATCCTTTCTGGGATATATGGAGTAAAATTTCTTTAATTTAGACAAATGATTACTGTTTTTAATTGACCATTAAGTTTCGCTATTTTTCAAAATATTATTTTTAATCCGATTTAATATATCTAAATGATAAGATATATTGTATTCAAAAGTATTATTTTTTAATTTTATAATAATGCTTTTTGAGATTAGTCGAATATTACTAAAGGCTAATATTGGGGGATGATCAACTTGGTGTCTTATTTAACAACTAAACTTCATAAAATTTTTCAAAAATATAAAATTGAAGCATTATATAAAAAAGTATTTAAAAGTTAATTTTTATTGATAGTCGAGTTTTTCTTCCTTATTAATTATTTTATTCTAAATATAATCATTATTTTTCCCTTGGTTGTCATCATTTATTTATTTTATTATGTATGTCTATGTAAATACGAAAGCAATACTTTATTATTTACCCTGTTTATAGGATTCTTAAATAATGTACTTCTACAGAGTTACTTGGAGATCCCCATTTATTCAATTTTTTAGTTGAATTTCTCGAGATACTTAATAAAACTTGTATGAAATTCTATTTATATTAAAGAATATTTACCAAAGAATACACATATTTCTCTTGGTCCACAAATCCCTACACTCATATACAAAGTCGGGAACATTGTATAATAACTATCGTTGGTGACATGCCGGTTTGTCAATTTAATGGTCTCTAAAATTTCTATTGAAAATATTGTATTAACTTGGTCTCTTAATGACTTCTTCAGCAATATCTTTTTAAGCTTCAAATTTTCATAGTCATTTAATACTATTATTGACAACCTAATTATTTTCCTTGTACTAGGCATCTTCCACTCTCTAATTTAATGTCAGTTTCCGTAAAATTTCAATTTTGAGTTAAAGTGACAATGGCTGAATTACAATTAATCTAAAAATGTCTTTTAATGAAATAAAGCATGCTTATTTAATTTAATCATTAAAAACGAAAATCGTGGTATTAAAATTTTTTAATCATGGTGGAATAATTTTCATAATGTGTATAATATTTCAACCTATTTCTAAACAAAACTTTCAATAATTTAAATTTTGTTTTAAATTAAAAATAAATAAATTAAGTTTTTAAGTCCAGTTTTTAATTTTGCACAAACAAGATTTAAATTATATCAATAAAACGATTTTATTTTTTTCGTATATATATGAGGGGTGTCGTGATGGCCAGATAAATCTAAATGATATTTTAGAATTTAATGGATGATAATGAAAGGTTAAGGATGAACAAATGATGATGACTAATTTACAGGATGGAATAAATAGTCAAATTCGTCTTTTAACACGCAAGTTTCGTCTTTGGGAAGTACATCGTAATTTCATCTTCCGTCTTTTCACATGCGTCTTCGGTTATTTTAGTACGTCGTAATCATATTGCTTCGTCCAGAGAACTGACTCTGAAACTTAGTTTATGGCATTAGAGGATGGAGCACATTTTCTTTTCTTTTCTTTTCATTTTTATTATTAATATAGATTACTCTTACAGAAATAATTCATAATATTTATCAAGTCTTCAGAGTTACATTTAATTAATACATTAGTCACCATCGGAATAACCGGTTAATTATTTTGAGTTATGATGCATTTGATCCGCTTCTTGGGAATTGAGTCTGGTCTTTTTGATGTAATTGATTTTTGACCTTCCTCTTTTCTTTCATGGAAACATTGATATAAGTATCCATAGCGCAAAAGATTAATCTTTATCCGTTATAATCCACAGATTAAAAACATTTATGAGAAGAAATCATGCATAAATCAGGATTCAAATGTTTGGCATCATCTGCAGCTCCATTTATTTTTTTGTTTCAGTTTCAGACAAATAAGGTCAATATTTGAATTATTGACTACATCAATTATCAGCACAAATAACTTAATTTGATATATTTTGCTGATAATTACGGTCCTAGAATGGTTTATCAGTGCTTTATAATTTATATAATTCAGTCTTTTAAATTACAGATAATCATTCACTTTATGAATATAACATTATGTAGCTTCCATTTATTAAATATGTTTAAATAATTTTAAAAACGCCCAAGGAAAAAATATTTAAAAAAAATTATTCATGTGTTTTAAAAGGTCTTATCAAATTAACGATATGAGTTTAGTCAGATCAATTAATTTTGAAGAAATCAAATTCTCATCAAATTTTAGTCGCAAAAGTTTCAATTTTTTTTCAACAGTAAAAAATATTGCACATTATTGACCTTGAAGTAGTAGCATATGTTCATTCCATAATGCAATGCGACGGCGGACTAATGTCTCAGTGCATTATCCGGTTTTTAGAATCTGGATCAATTACCAATATATAGCAGAACTTAAGTGGTATATACACAATTATATGGCTGATATGCGTTTACAGATAAAATCATTTGTCAATGTCTGCATGTGTTTAAAGAAATGTAAAAAGTACTGCAACAATCTCTTCTGGTAGACAAGCAGTGTCTGGGGATAATTGCCAATAGAATCCGCACTTCAAGTGATAGATATTGAAAAATCCCTGAGACTACACAATCTTCAGTTGGACATGTCACAAATGGTCATATGTTAAAATTTTCTAAATGGGAAAAATATCTTAGTCAATTTTCATTTAAGTGCATATACACGATATTAAACTAATTTTAGGATTAAATTAGAAAAAAAAATGTATCGAAACCTCGGAGATATTTTATGGACTGCGGTGGTCTGCTGGTAAGGTTTGAGGATGTTGAAGGTTTCAGTCTTGAAACCGAAGAACCGCCATGCAAGTGGATCTGGTGCACGTTAAATGTGTCAGGACCAAGCGTCCTCCCGCCTATGAGAAACTTTAGATACCAGCTCAGGTGTGACCACGATTCAAAATTACGAGGTCCATCCCAAAATCATTTTTTTTTTTGAAAATGGGACGTTAATAAAACTAAACCTAAACCAAATCTTTTATGGGTATCCTGTATATCTTGGCTCCAAAACTCTATTAAAATGTTAAATTATCATCCGCAAATCTTATTGTTAAATTTAGTTAATGATATGTAAGCGAAATTGTGTCCATTATATTATTGAATAATATTAATTTTTTCCTTATATTAGACGAACAAGGCTCAGCTATTTCGTTTCTTTATTAATTAAAAATTATCTCTTCTATTTAATCTAAAAGAAAATGTTTGTATTTTCATAAATAGAATTTTTAGCTTCATTGTATACGATAATCAAAATTATAGAAAACATATAAAACTATATTTTCTATTTGTTCACTAGCATCAAAGATCCTCTAACTTCAAGTATTATTTCCTTTTTCTTGTCTGTGTGTCTTCTTTTTGATTCGAAGGAAATTGCTGTGAGTCAGCAACAAAAGGGTTGCTCTGATGTTTCGTTTTCATAGAAAAGTTAGGAACTTTTCCGAACGATCGATCTTTCTGTTCCGTTTTCGGGAACATGGTTATCTATTATCTTAGAAGTCAGCTGCTACCGTTGTACTTCAGCGAGCAAACTTCTTTCAGCTGTGGTTGATTTGAGGTAGATTGAAAAAAAATCGAATTCTTAAGCATGAAAACTAAATAGTTTCTTAGACGGGATGATGATACAATATTTGTATTAAGTGTTATAAAATATTTCTTTTTAATACAGTCATTGTTTTGTATCAAATTAAATATTACTTTACATCATCATCAAATTAAATATTACTTTCGCATACGGGAATACTCTATATTGCTGGGCCAGTTAATTTTTGTTTACTCTGTACACATTTTCACCAAAAAAATGCAGCTTCTTTTGTTGGTTTAATTTCAGTTTATCAACTTGAAAGGAGACTAATGCAATATCCATATAGAATGGAAGTAAAATGATTAATGAATCAGTACTTGTAGTTCAAATAAATTTCTCCATGTATGGAAATATTTCGAAAGTAGAATCGATCTTCAGTAAAAAAAAAAAGACACGCTTATGCATAAGACTTGGCATTCACTTTAACGAATATCATTTATCAGTCTTTTCGGAATTTGGATTTTAGGCAAATTTGGCCTTTTATTTAAAGATTAAATTCGCCCTTTTTTTAATATCATTATTTCATTTACAGGTGATTATGTTTCATTTTAAATTTAATAATTGTTCTGGAATTTTAAATTGACGTTAAAAATCATAGCTATGTATAAATAGTGTAATATATGGAACCATCTGAAACTTTTCTATCAAGAAATTAATTAATTTTACTTCAGATTGACTGCTTAAGGACGTAATTAATTTTATAAATATTTCCTTCGTTAATAATCTTATGCATTTTAGCTTGCATGGGATTTAGATTTCTTTCATATATGTATATATTTTGATTACATTGTACTTAGTATATTAGATGTTTCATATCCTTTATAGTAATCTTAGAAATCTATACAATATCATATAATGTTAAGCAATATTGTAAAATGTTGCTGAATATTGTAAACTATAAAATGATGTTACACAATATCATACAATGTTGTACAGCATGTTGTGCTTCCAGAACTATTAAGAGTATAAATGATCAGAATAGAAACTTATATCTTCGCCTCGCATTCTGCCTCACATTTTCCCAACTTAATAGCATATAACATCACTTCAATAAATCCTAGTTTAAGTCGTAAACTGATTAACAATGCCACCATTAACAGAAGTAATTTGATAAATGTTTGGAAGATAAACTATAACGCCCTCGACCGTTTGACGAATCCCAAGTCGTTTGAAGTTCACAGTGACATTTTTAGTCTCATTACTCATTAATGTCCTTGGACCTACAGACTGAAGTTGAATACTCATTTAATAGAACCGCATAGACATGTCCATTTCGTTTGTAGCAAGTTGGAAACGCATATTAAATCTTCTTTCACAGGATTTTCAAAAGCTGGAGGATAATTATTTGGTAACCTACTGAACTGGTAATTTGTTTTTCAAGGAAATATTGCATGTCAAATTGATAAGTGAAAGGGAAATCTTTTATATTAATTAAGAACTGCTTTATAAAATTTTTAAAAAATCATTATAAAATAAGTAATGAACAGCATTCATCAGAAAAAGTGTTTGAATGCATGCATTTTTTTAAATCTAAAAGTATATTCTACATAGGTTTAGAAAATATTTCTGAAATAAAGAACGGGGAAAATTGAAATTATAATTGCAAAAGAAAATAAAAATAAAGGCGAATTGCTTGACTTTTGAATTTATAAATTGAGGAGAGTAATGTTACTATTAATATAAAATTTTTAAAAAAATGTCAATTGTTAATAATATACATGAAATTAATTTGTTAACTTTTTCATTGCTCAAGTTTAAAAAATTTATATGTCCTTTTTATATGTTGTATTATTTTATTTAAATGCCAAAAAATTGTCCCTGTCTTTGTTTACAGACATGTTATGCAGTTTATTACAGATTTGACTTTTTTTTATATCGTGCTGAAAATGTAAGAATTTTGTCGACAAGAATGAAAAAAAAATAATAAAAGCTTGATTTATCAAAATAACTTATCAGTTTTAGGCAAACAATATTTCCTATACCATCATGTAATCCTGTCTGTTAAAATAACACATTTTTATTCTTTTAAGTTTATGTAGTTGTGCATGACAGTCAAAAAGAAAGTTTTAGAATTTTCCAAAGACTCACTTTCATTTTTATATTTTTCATAAATTTATTTCAAAATCCCCAGATATGATTACGGGATATTACATTTCTTTAAACCTTTTTTCTCTTCTTTTAAAATAGGTATTAGGATGATATGTGTATTTCCCATTCTAGATCAATGGAATCCTTATATAAAAAAAAGTTGAAACAGTTACATACAATTATTAGACATGTTTAAAGAAAAAAAATTGGAATTCATTTTAAATTAATCTGTAAGTTAAAAGCGTTGTAGTAATAATAAATTTAAAAAGGGAAATTTAAGAGAACATGTAAAAATGCAGTATAGATATCAGAATGAATTTTTAAATTTCTTCAGCATATTGATTTTACTGTTTTTAAGTTGTTGCTTTATCATTTGCTTTTATGTTAGTATTATTTCTGCAAAGAAGTCATTCGTGAATTTTTTTTATTGTGCTGACTTTTAACATACAAAGAGAAAATCTTACAATCATTGAAAAATTAAAATTCGAAATTTTGATGCATCACTAAGTTTTGAAACCGTCATAACTCAGAAAAATATCTATTTAAAATTTTACCTCTTTGACTGTGAGCAGGATAATTTGACATGTGAACTTGAATTAGCTTTAAGTTTAGTGAAATAAAGAAATTTGCTCATCGACACTGGAATAAAAGCATGTCAAAATATTTTCTGCAAAAATAAAAATTATCTGTATTTTAATTCAGCAATAAAATAAATTTCAATAAAATACGCAGAATTAAAAATGGTTAAAATAATATATATCAAACATCCAAAGCATGTATGTGATAAGTTACATTATTCTAGGTCATATGATAAATTTTGTATTGCTCAAATAATTAATTACTTCATATTAAAAAGATTTTGAACCTCTATGAATCTGAGCGTCTGTTTTATATTAAACTATAAACGGTGCGTTGAATAAATGAAATAAATTTCATACATCCTTAATGATATAATGTTTTGTGTAACCAATATGTATTTAAATTTTAGGAATGTAGATAAATAAATCAAAGAATAAATTTCCAACCATAGATACACCGAAAAGTAGAAAAAACATTAATATAATTTTTCAAAAATAAACAAAAAACACCATTATATCGCATGTATATATAGAAGAGAATAATGAAAAAAATCTACAATTATGTAGGCAATAAAAAATTGTGATAGAAAACAATGAAAATAACTTGTTTATAAAAATTATTTGCAAATTTAGAAACATAAACTTTCATAAATTTCCTACATAATGATTACATTATATTTTATATTTAAATGATTAAAAATCCTTGTTATATAGGATGCCAAAATTATATCCAATTCTCGTTCATCTAAATAATATAATAATGCTTTCTTAGAAAAATATAATATTTTGTCAAATAAGGTAATAGACGTCACATGTAAGCTTTATTAAAATCAAGCCTAATAATAAAAAATTCGAAATGTAATGTAATCTATATAAGAAATGCAAGTACATTACAAAAGTTATTTCCTGCCTGATCCTTAAATTCCTTTTGGTACATCCTTAAATCGATCCTTTTCCTTTTGGCTGTAATTGGATTATAGGCACCCTTATTTCCTCCCTGAAGATAGTGGTAGATCCCAGAAATAGTCTTCAGAGCCTCTTCGGAAAAAATTAACCTCTAGAAGATCAGAGAAAGTTGTTTACCGCGACCAATTTGTTGAATCACTTGGATTACTGGAACTTGATGTTTGGAGCAATTTATACCAATTCAATGAATTATTTAACAGCCTTTTATGAATTTGACTATGCTTTAGAAACTGAAACATGTAATCTCCCTACATAATAAACAAACTGTATTTATTTAAGAAAAATATTAATCTCGAATGCATTACTTTATTTATTAAAGTATTGAATAAATGATAATGATTTAAAATAATAAATGCTAATTTTATGAAATATAATATATTTGAGACGTGAACTTTTGCATTTAATAGAAAATAGGCTTGAGAAATCGCGAAAGAATAATAAGAAGAAAAGCATAATTTAATTCTGAATAAAATAATTTTAATTTCGAATAGAATACTTTAACTTCTGAATATTAGAAAACATATAAAAATACCAAAGTCGAAGAATAAATTTATAATTTTTTCAGGTCGAAAACGAGTTTATATATATATATATATATGTGTGTGTGTGTGTGTGTGTGTGTGTGTGTGTGTGTGTGTGTGTGTGTGTGTGTGTGTTTTATGTATGTTCCGTTACCAATAAATATTCGTAATTATTTGCTTACATTGAAATTTAAATAAGAATTTTAATAATGCGTTATGCTGGAGTTAAAAGGCATTTTCTGAATAAGGGAAATTCTCTATACTTTTTCTCAGTTTTAAATATAGTTCAGCAGAAATCAGGAAGCGATGGATATTCGCCAATTGCTACTATATTATGAATAGGAAAGCGAGAAAGGCACATTTGACATATTTAAAAACCGGATGTATGAATTATTAATAGATGGTGGAGAACAGAGAAAAATATATTGCATTGTTTACAGCATAAATTTTAATCTATATATGTAATTAAATCTAGCATTATTTTGTACTCCAACCTTTTGCTGGTTTATGCAAATGGTCATAGTTCATTTTCTGAATAAAAAATCATAGTTTAAGAAAAGTGCACCCTTAAAAGAAATGTTACAAATTCACCTTTTATTTCAACAAATTTGATCCATTGCAGAAATATTTCTAATATTCTCAAATTTTTTTACACCGTGTGTTTAGCTTAATGATTGAATTTGGTTCATTTTGGGAACAACGGTATAGAAAATAGATAATAGATTTTTCAAATTATAAAATAAAAAATATTATTTTCTAATATTTTTCGTATGTATCCGAGATTTTTTTACCATGAAATGGCATGGGTACTGTTAGATCGAATTGTTAAATTTAGAGTGATATTTATTATATTAGAATAATTAAACATAATTCTGACTTATAGAGAGTAATATATTCTAATAGATTTTAAAATGCTTTTGATACACTAAAATAGTTAAACTGTAATAACTACAATGTTCATAACTGTCTTATCTGAAATATACAACAAAGATAATTTCATACGAAACATAAATACTTGATTATTTTGACACATAAAGGATACCAGGATCATGTATATTAAGGATATTTGAATCACTTAAGAGAATAAGAAGAATGCTGGCTATATGGATTTGAACAAATATGATCAAAGCGTTTAAATTATTTTCTAAGCAACCGTTTGGTTTGAATCAAAAAGACATCGCCGATTGCTGACGAAATTGGTACTCCAATTATAGTGTAAACAAAAATAGTAAACTCAAAGTGCACCAAAGATTTCGCTCGATGTTTAAAAATCCTGAAATTATGGAATATGAGTATAAAATTTAAGTTCAGAATATATCTATTATGTACTGACAAGAATCTACAATATCGTTTCACAGTAAATTATTCTCATAATAAAAAAATGTTTTAATGAGAATTTTATCGGGTACTGAATGGATGCTAGATCACTAAATCCTGATCGTAGCTACAAGCTTAGAAACAATTTAGAAGTAAACATGAATGTTCTAGAATTTGTAGGAAGTTTGATGACAATTATATTAGAATCCACATATAAGCTATAGAAATGGAACAAACTGATGAGATTACTCAAATCTTGTCTCTCTTTGAATTATTGATCTGGGAGTAAGTTCGCTTTCTGTTTAAGCTTGAACACTTTGTTCTTTTACGGTTGTATAGTAAAAATTTTATATTGTCTATTAATAGACTTCTTATTTCGTCAAATATTCTTTTATTGAAGCAATAAGCGCATTCTTGAGGAAAAAAACATCGTGCCCTTTACCATGCTTTTGAATTTTTTATTTCTACCCATGCAAGTTTGCAGCGCTTCAATGTAGACTCATACATACTCATATAGAGAAGCATTTATCGAATACATTTTTCAAATAATTTTACTTCATATTTGATTTGATAATTTTATACAATATTTGATCAAGTAAAACGTGATCAACCTCAATTAAATGATTTTAAGGATTTCTAAAAGATTATGGGATTTTAGAACAATCACTGATATTGGCAGATAATACTATTTGATCAATTATATTACATAAACAAACCTGATGCTCTAAATTTTACATTATTATCTAGAAATGACAGAATAGTTTTTTGGCATGGTAACTTTTTTAGCTGTTCTTAAACCTGCGTGTTACGAGCCACTCTTCCATCACAAGTGACTTCGGCGGATTTGAATTTTCTGTTGACAACGGCAAAGAAATGGATCTTGATGCATCATTTGATAAAGTAAGGATTGAAAATTTAAAATCCCAAATAAATCCTTCTGACAACGAAATTAAGCTGTCTGATAATTTAAAAAAATCTCATATTTAATTGAGTTTAGATAACTTAAATAAAAACCATAAAATGAGTTTACTTAAATAATTAACATAAAATGAGTTTTTAAAAACACTCCATTTCTTTTTATAAAATATTGTACTAAGTTTATTATTTGAACTTCAAATTAATTGTGAAAGATGAACCTAATGTGCTTTACCTCTCTTATACATTAACCTTTAACTGGGGGCGTGAGTTTTGAGTTTTTTGTCAGACCGCTAGGTATGGACTTTCAGTCACTATTCTATTTTTAATTCGATTGAATGAATTGACCCTGTAGCTTTCTGTTTTGTGACCTTCGATACACCTGCACTTTTTTAGCCAGTTTCAGCTGATAATTTTATTTTTATACAGAAGAACAAATTATTTAATTATTTCTTTGAACGAGGTCTCTAAGCCTGCACCAGAGTTCCAGAGTTAAAGTTCCAGTGATAAACAAGGCTTAGCAGATGTGGCTAAAACTTACGCCTTGAAATATCATCCAATTTACTGATATAGTGAAGCAGCACTCCAGATATTTTTAAATAAAGTAGAAAATGATTTTATTGATACGGATAATTGTCCAAAAGAGTTTTTCCATAAAAATTCGCATTCAACTGATTCTGATATATCTGTCCAAGAACATTTAATTTTTGTAGTGATTATGTATTTTGAAAATATATCAATATACCAAGAGAAATATATACATAAGATGATTTTTATACTAGTTATTAACCTGTATGTTTAAAATGACCTATAAAATTTGTCCTATAAAATGTCCTATTTCTGAGAAATTCCCACGCGCGGATAAAAAAAAAGGGTCAATTTTATCCATTGTCAATTTTTTCATTTAATTGTTGAATTTTACATTATATTCTTTTCTATATACCTTTATATACCGGAAAAATAATTGATTTAAAAACCATAAAGAATATATTTTTTCAAGAATATTATTTATTGTAAAATGTAATAGGAGAAGGAAATGTGTGTTCCAACGCATTTACTTTTTTCATTGATTTTATAATTTGAAAAATTTCTAAAACATAGCAAAAAAAATATCTGAAAAATACATTGGCATTTTTTCATAATAATACGTTTATTGGAAAATTTAATTTGTGTGTAAATGAAATGCGGTCTCGTACACCGAAACTCCCCAGTTAAATCCTAAAATTTCACTTTCCCATTTAATGATTAAAGCAATTAAATTTTCATAGCCTACGCCCTTAAAGTTTTTTTACATTAAATTTTTATGTGCATCTATTTTTTAATGGTATCTGAAGCAATTTCTTGTTTTGTACAGAATGAAAGACTATCAATTTTTCTCTTAGAATTTCATTAAAATATGTAATATATTTTATAGAATTTTTTCTCAACGAACTATTATCAATTTTCTCAACTAGGCAAAAATATTTAAATGCCTTCTATAGCTTATCAATACTATAAAAAGGAAATTTAATATTAAAATATACCATCAGAAATATAAAAATCAAATTTTCTATAAAAATGAAAGCATGCTCTGCATAGTAAAATGTATTTCATTTATCAGTTATAATTCCATATGCTCTGATTATAGAATAATAAACTAAGTAGTTCCATAAATAATTTTCTTAGAATTCTCTTTAATATTTAGCTTTCGATAAAACAATCTTTTCTTTCTTTCCAGGATTACCACGACATTTAAAAGTTTCAACAGTCTAGAGGAATGACTGCCATTAATACATTGTATGAATTAATTCCGTTTCCGATGATAACCAGCTAAGATATAGTTAAATTGTTTACCAATGTTGCTATGTAAATGAAGCATCTGGAATCGATAGCAGGCAGTTGTTACAGGACTCAGACATCCAAGATGGATGGAAGAAACGAAGACAGAAGAAACCCATTCGTCAGACACTCACCACGTGCAGGAGATGTGGTCAACATTTGAAAGGACTAACAGTTCAGCATGCAGCTTTCGTTGATAAAGAAAATTAATGGGCTTTTGCAGTGGTTACTGAATTTAAAGGCGAAGCCTGAATTGCTCCATTTTCAGCATGCAGTTAAATCTTCGAATACATATATCAAGAGAAATAGCTTAATCATGCATTCAACAATAAATCTGAAGCATTTTCTGAAAACTCCGTCAATTAGTTGAAGTATAGGAAACAAGTTATTTATCTAATTATTTTAGTTGACAAATGAAATATTATTTCTAATCTGATTTAATTGTATATTTTTAGACAATATGTGGACAGATGTGATCATACTTTTGTTGTGCAATGAAATAAATTATCATTAAATGACGACCACACTAAGACATTCAAATAATTTCCCTGGTTATTTATTTCTGTACTTTTATGCATTTGTTTGATAATTTCGATGCAAAATGCACAGTAGAATCTGACTAAAATATACGTTAAAACAGATTAAAAAGAAACATTTCATAATGCTAATTCAATTTTCATAAAATTTCCAATTTTTAATTTTTTTTTATAAAATTGAATTTTTTTTCTATAACAATAGAATGCAAAAATATTAATTACTATGCATAATATTTCAGATTGTTAATCCTTGCAGGTAAGTAAAAATACAAAGCGCTATAAAATAGAGGAAAAACTGAAAATATTTACATTAAGTACAATGATATTTTTGATAAAGAAAGTATTACTAATCGTTTGTAATATGGTACTCTTTGTCACTTTTTTTATGATTATGTCGAACTTTCCTATTGAGAAATCTCTCCAAAAATTAGATAAAAAATTTCAGTGGTTTAAAATTTCATTGAGGTGTTCACAACAATACTTCACATTAATTTTCATTATAAATAGCAAATAGAAAATTAATACTTTTTGATCTTATGAATTTTCACCATAAATTTTATACGAGATTTCATAATTTTCATTTGTGGAAAAATCAGAGATTACATATTTACTTTTTCGATGTAGAGTTTAAATCACATATCCTGTAAGAAATCATGTTTTACATTAATAATATAATAATGCATTGCAAATATTCCATTTGAAATACCGTAACTAAACATATATATTCAGTATTATACATAATGACTAAATTTAAAGAACATTAAATGGGAAGAAAATAATTCTGTGTGGTTTAATTATACTACCATCGATTTCTATTTCATATTGCCTTCATATATCCTTTATCCTGACAATCTTGGGAAAACCTTTCCGTTTTGCTTATAATTGTTTTTAATTTGGAAGGTTAAAAAAAGAACAATTTTTTTTATTTATTTGATCTGAAAAAATATAGTTTTATATGGTTAAATTTACTTTTTTTAACGGTTTTAGATCACGCACACACACACACACACACACAT
>JAPMOQ010045390.1:4305116-4365160 GCA_026543055.1 Argiope trifasciata
TATTATAATGGGAATTAAATTACAAAGTTTCTCATATTTTCAAAATTAACGATCAAGTTTCCTTAGAAGTATGATGAATAATTATTTGATAATTAAAATATTATAAAAATTTAAATTAATTTATGAAACATATATATTAGGGAAAAAAGTCATTCATATGATATCTTTTCCATCTTGTTTTAAAAACTAGATCAATTCTTACATAATGCACTTAATTTTACTTCAATTAAAATGCATCACTTGTAGAAAAATGAAAAAAAAAAAAAGAAAAAAAAGAAATATAAAATGAATATAAAGAAATCAAATATATCCATCTACATTCATCATCATGAAGTATATTTACCTAAAAATATCTCTATTTTTTATAGATAGGCTGATAAAGAAATATCATTACGGAGTTTTTCAAATGCTTTAAATGATATTTTTATAGAGCTTCGTATTAGAGAGTATTTGTGTGGAATGCCACATTTTCTCATATACGTGTTACAATGATTGTTTCCCCGAAGCCTTATTGTGTTGCAACAAAATTCTTTTGATAAGGAAAGTTATTTTTCTATATTGATATGTTGAAACATGCATAAAAGTCTTATTTATCAATATAAAAACTAAATTAAAACTGAACCATTTTCATATTTATACAGTAAACATATTCTTTCAATAAATAGGGATACGTGAAAATTTAGAAATGGAGGAAATATCCCTACTACTGAGGAATTTTAGCATTTATGCACCGCAGAAATCAAGAAAATACTGTAAATACATTAAAATCAGTATAATCCTCCTGTAATTACAGAATGATTACATAGATGCCCACTAAAGTCCCTGGTTTAACTCTGGAATGGCTGCTACTACTATGTGCCATATTGTAAAGTCGTGTTTTACCGAAAGATAATCATTTCTTCTTTCAGTTTCGTGACGTCACAGCATAGGAAATCACGGAGACACAAATAAAGCGTTTAACCGTTCTGATTTTCGCATGAATGTTCGTAAAGTGTCTTTTGGTTCTAATTCGATGATGCTCTACATCGCTGTAAATCATTTTTACTCAAATATTTCGCTCATTTTTCGAGAAAGGAATGATGTTTCTGCAATTTTCCATTAGTTTTATGCAGAAAAGCAGAGCTAGTTTACTACATCTACGCACCGTTTTTTCTGAAAAAAGCAGCAGCCGTTTTAAAGTTAAGAATATAGCAAAGAAACTGTAGCATTCAGACTTTATGAAGAAAAAGTGTTTAGTTTATGATGCTTGATAATGTTGGCAGACAAAATATAGTTGATTGCATATTGATCCATCACTATGCCTTCATAATTTCTTCATTAAATATATTTCATTTTAAATAATATAATGGTTTTGACTGAATAATTTCTTTCTTGTATAATATAGAATCACATAAGATGGTAAGATTTAGCATGGCAGGAACTTGAGAACTATTGCATAAGAGTGCAGACATAATGTTCAAACCATTGAAATAAACATCCTTATTTTTCTGTAGATGATTTTTTTTCTCTAAATTTAAAAAAGTTGATATCATTTGATTTTTCATTATTCCTGAAATTCATTATTTTTTTTTATCCCTGAAAGATTTTTTGAGACTATCAATTAATATCAGATTAAGAAATTTTTTCTTATATGTTATGTAAAGCACAATCCTATCAAATACAACCATACCATAGTTTACAATCCCAAATATTTTTTGCACCCCTTATTTAAAAGCAGCATACTGTTTCTAAATTCATTCACATTCTAATCTTTTTGATATCTATAAAGCTGTTTTGATGTACTTAGTAAAAACGTTTTTATTTGTTTTAAGAAAATAAATTCCCATGCAGAACTAAATTAATTCCACAGTTTACTTTGGATTTGTTTTATCTTACTGTTAAATTTTTCCTTTTACATATTTGATTTCATTACTACGTTTCATTAGATTCCAATTTCTCAGTTTTTTACTTGATGAAATTTGTCTTGGGCTTACTTAAATTAAACATAGCCAAAGCTGCTCATTGCGTATTATAAAACATTGACAAAACAGGATTCCAACAAATGGATTCCAATTTCTCCCTATTCTTTATGAACTAAATACCTGACAGAAGTTATTAAAACTTGATTAAATTTAGCAAAATAAATTTCAGGTGAGTAAAAACTAATGTAAAAGTGAAAAAAAAAATGTACAGTAAAAAATTTCTTTAAAAATTATAGAATATTATATTTATAGCAATTTGATATTTTGTAATGAAGATAATGCATAAAAATGACAAAAGATTCTGAGTATACGAACTAAAATAAATATACTCATAATTTTTTTTAAGATATGCAATATAAAAACTAGAATTTTAGTTTAAAAAAAGACTTCTATGTTGCCATCAGATGAAAAGGTATGTATATCAATACATATATACAGCTATTGAGTTATTTATGAAATAAAATATCAAATAAAATGTAAAATATTATAAAAATGAGTATGTATGTTTTCACCATTTTTATGCATCTGTATTAAACCGTAATACGTATCAATCTATTATACTACTCAGATACTTAATTTTGAATTGCAAGACATGATATCACCCAGTTGATCAATACGATTTATATGTCAATATATCTTCTTAGGTTTTACATCATTAAGCAAATGATGTTTGAACTAATGCTGCTTTTAAGTCAACAATTCTATTCAATATACAAAATAAAACAATTTACCCTTTACCAGTTTTATGCCCCTTTGCATGCATTGGGCATTAGGAATTACATCGCCACTTGATGTTGATGTTTACCATTTATTATTTGTTCGAAATGTAACTGTGCATATTAGCTAGGAAACAACGCTACTTCTGATCATCGCCATTTAGCACATAAATATCCTCTTCGCCTTCAAATTCTTTCACTGAAAGATAATTGTACATAACCATGTACTAACTATTCAAATGGCGATTTTTTTTCAATAGCTTATTTAGGCGTAACTACTTAAGACTATAAAAGTAATTGCATGTTGGCGCATATGTTGAAATATATAATAGGGTCATATTAATTAAATAGCCTGAGTAAAATTTCATACTTAGGGTTTGTTAAAAGATTGATTTCATCCTAATATTAATAAAGCTCCTCTCAATTTAATTAAAAGATTAGCCATATTATCCAGAGTGATTTAATTTTTGATTTAAATACATAGATTTATTTTGTTGAATGGTTTAATTAATAATATAAGAATTTTAATACATATTTATTGCTCTAGGAAACTGCTTTTTCGAATCATTAACACATGATATGGTAACACATATTTAAAAATAGATTTTAAATCATTAGTATAGGCACATATAAATCAATATAAACCACACATTTTGGTATCCTACTTATGGAATAACTTTTTATTATAATTTTGTTAGGGATTATTTTTAATTGTAGTAAGCATGTTTAATAATTTAAATGATTAGGTTATTTTGGAAAGGAATATTTCCAGCAAGCTGATATTACCAAAAATAGAGTTTGAATCTGAATTACAGGATATCAATTTTCCAAAATCTGGAAATCAAAAAAAGCATTATTCAAATAAATATGAAAATAAAAGTATTTAGAAATAGTTCCACGGATAAATTCCATAGATTAAAAAAAACTATGGATTAGAGGAAACGACACTTTGACTTTGGACAAAAATCTTTTGAACTATTAAATTAAACTAAACAGAAAATATATGAATTTTGAACATCCGAGTTTTTTTTTTTTTTTTCACTTTTAAGGGTGGTAACTACAAATCATATTCTTACATAGGAGTGAAAGAAATAAACCAACTATCCGTAGTAAATTATCTTTTGAGAAATATGGAGGTAATCATAAATATTAATGAACACAAAAGCTTAAAAATGTGTGGATATCTGTCAAATTTCAATAGATTTTCATTGAAAAATTCCTATTTTTCCATACAAAGAAAATTTCATTATAAGATCTGTTTAGCTTATTCAATCATTAATTATTTCTTGGGCATAATAAATAAATATACTGCACGTGGCTTGTTGAAGTAAGTATTTCAGATAAATGTATAAGTCCTTTAGGCAATATTTAAATATAAAGGGTGAATACTATTTAAAGTAATCTTAAGCAGTTACTTCGAATTATTAATTTCAGAAAATCAAAATATATTTGTCAGGAATAATTTAAATTAAAAAAGTCAACTTACGAATATTTCACAAGAGATTGATAAGCTAGATATCAGTAGGGAATGTTACACTATTTTTTGTAAGTTAATGCCTGGTTACGACATATAAGGTGCATAGAAAAAGATAAATAGATCGAAAGCATATAAAAGCACAGATTGAAAGCACATGAATTAATAAAGAATTAGATAGAATTGATCAGGAAAGGAAAAACAAAGAATCGAAATAGGAAGAAGAAAACAACTAACAAGGCTGAGTGAAATGCATAGGTTGTAATTAAATGAATAGATATAAACTCTGTCTAAAATATATTACAAAAATGGTATTATTAATATTTACCGGAATAAATAAATTCCATAATATGAAATAAATTACACTATTAATAAATGAAATCGGAACTATTGGCTAGTCCTTAACTGAGCTGAAAATGCAACATTTTAGAAAGCTACATTCAATCTTTTAAAGTCAAGGGAATCATTTTAAATATCACCTTTACCTTGAATAATGTAAGCAATAAATTTGGTTTCAAATTTAAAATTGATATAATATTTTTGATTTACATTTCCAACATTTTTTTAAATCTATATATAAAATTTTGAAAAAAATAAACTCCAAGAAAATACGAAAAAATTACCGAATTATTGAAATAAAAAAAATTCATAAAATATTTATTCATGAAAGAAACTAAAGGTTAAAAAGTTAAACAACATTTTCATTCTTTACAGCATTATTTTGTGCCAGAGCAATAAAGCAACTAATTTAGAAAACTTAATTAGACTCCAAAATATTTTAGTAAACGTTTTATCTAACTTCATTAAAACTGATCTCATTTTCATCCATTATCCTCGCAACTTGACGCTTCCCTGGTTTATAAAAGGGAACACTTTAAAAGTTTGTAAACAGTTTACTTAAAATAGAATATCTTGGACGAATAGCTGATCTTGAGACCGTAATTATTTTAATAAAGTATTCAAAGTTTCGGTGTCAGTTGCAGTTAGCGTTTCGTGAATTCTTTAAGTATCGTGTTTCTTTTTAATCGAAAAAGGAGGGTCTGAAACTTTCTAAATAGAGTTTTCACATATTCTATGAGGTTATGATTTTATAAAATGTGATTACATGCATACAGAGTTATAAATTTTATAAATACCCTGGAAATCCATTGGAAAGTTCTTTAATATTTATATATATTACATAAAAAGGTATAAAAAATTCATAAGCTATATTATATGTTAATATTGTTTCAGAAGTTAAAATTTAATTAAAAGAGTTAAGTGGTAACATAGTTATGATAGTAGATTAAATAATGAAGCCTTTTGCAGTTGAACAATTTGTTAATTTATTCAGATGCTTCGTAAAAGATGAAACAAACTTAGTTACTTCTAAGACCATATGCAATTATAATAATGTTGAAAATGCAAAGTTGATTTTGAGACACAAATTCTCTTACTATTGCAGATATTTTGTCGTTTAAATATTTGACTTTAAAGCTTCATCACATCCTGCTATTATGCATATAATCGAGAATTCTCCAAGATTAATTTCTTTTTGCCATATTCAAGATCTACTTCGCAGTCTTTTTGCGAAAGAATAGAAAATTTATATTTTGGAAAAAAACAAAAATAAAAGTTTTTAATTGATTTTTTGACAGATTTTTGTGAGCCTAGGACACTAATAATTCCAGTCTATGGTTTTTTTTCAAAAGTGTGTAAGTAATAGAAAACAGAAGTGCAATTTGCCCATAATCGATTAAGATTTTTTTTCTTTTTCTTTCCTTTAAGGTTTTTTTTTAAAGCATGAACGCCGACCATCACAATCTTTCACTAAAATAAAACAATGATTAGAAACTTAATTTTATTAGTGTTTTATATAGAAAAATCATTTTACTTGAATGATTTAGTGATTGTTTTCTAAATATACATTCCATTAAATTTGGTTTTCAATTATTCATAAGGTAATTGTATATTAAAGATAACACAGTTCAGCAAAAATAACGACAGTTCATAACAGTTAATAAAAATTTTCAATTTCTTATTAAAATATTTGTTAATTATTATTAATTCTACTAGGCAGCAAGGTTTACGCTATGGCTTGGTGATCAAGTCATGGTTTAGAGTCTGAAAGATTACGGATTCAAAATATAATACTTCTAAACATCCACTATGCATTTGAATCTTATGCATGTGCCAAAATCTTATACACAGCTCTGTCATCTTAAAGTAGGTTCTATCACACTGGTATGATGTGTCAGATTAGAAGTTTTTAGAAGGCCTTAAATTAGAATAAAGGCCTTAAATCCTTATTATATTAGAATGCCTTAAATTAGAATAGATGCCTTAAATCCTTATTATATTAGAAGGCTTTAAATTAGAATAAAGGCCTTAAATCCTTTTGACGTGGAATTGAAATTTCTGGCCATTGACAAAATGGTTCTTGGGTAGTCAATATATTTTCCTGTTAATGCATCGAATTAAAAATATTCAATAACGTAGGGAAAAAATCAACAAATATCCATCTGGGCATTCTCTGATTTTTAAATTTAAAAAACTATATTCATAATGAATAAGCAATCGAACCTTAAAAAAGATTCGTGGTGAAGCAAGTCATTTCGGGAAAGGGATGTATGAAGTTAGTGATTGCACATCCTTTACTGTATATAAAGACTTCGGTTTTTCTTATTGTTATTAGGAAATGTATATATGGGCGTAATTTAGAATTTTCATCTTTGTAGCTACGATTTTCAAATGCTTATTTTGCCAACAACACAAGTTTTTGTGTTATGCTTCACTCAAAATGAAACATATTTTCATCAAATATGTTTTAACCCATTCGGGATAACGCATTTTCTTCGGAACCATTCCCAGAAGTCAAAATTTGCAATTCGATATCAATGTACTCGCAGTGTGATACCCGTGTTTATGGTGTGGAAACTATTTGAATACAAAGTGTGCAATCCATTCTGAATTCTTTAAAATTATTTTCAAAGTTTTTTCAGAGATATAACTAAAATTTCAAGCGTGACCTCTTTTATGCAATTGAATTAAAGTATTGTATCGCAATCAATGCAATTTAAAGCAATGCATTTATTTTTAAAATAGAATGCAATTTAATATAATGCATTTATTTTTAGAATAAAACTGGAATTGAATATAATGCATTTTCAATTAGAAATAAATGCAATTTAATTAATGCATTTATTTTTAGAATTAGAATGCAATTTAATATAATGCATTTATTTTTAGAATTAAACTGGATTTGAATATAATGCATTTTCAATTAAAAATAAATGCAATTTAATGTATTGCATTTATTATTAGCAAATGCCTAAGGAATATTTTTCTATTCCTTAATGCTATTCTTTATACAGCTTTTGGATATCAATATGCGACATAAATTGGAAGAAAAATCTGAACTTTGTATACAATCGTAATGTTTTTAAATATATCCTTTTATTTCTATAATTCCAGGGACTAAAAGTAATTTGGTCCAAACTGAAATACAAAGGTTTCTTCAACTATGGTTAGACTGTATCTAAATATTTTATTATTTCTAATACTTCTGTCAGTAATATTAGAAAAATTAACATATAACAACCCAATAATTTTTAATAGAAAGAAAATTTACCTTAAAATAAATACATTACATTAAATTGCATTCTAATTCAAGGCATTCATTGCATTTTAAAAATCGTAGGCTTGTCTTTAGATGTTTTTCTAGGCAGTCTACAATTTACCAGTCTTCAAAACATAATTTCACACATAAAATGAAATAGTGGACACTGTATATTAACAACAAGTCGAAGATATATAATCTTATAGAAAATCCAATTTGAAGCCATTCTTTCATTTTCAAGCGATATTTTTAAGCTTCTTCCGGAACTTAGAGGCATAATTTGTGAATCGAGAAGCTATTTACATCAGAATGTACAAATAATGATTTAAACATGCCATTCGGAATGTTGAAGTTTTAATTTCAATATCTCTAACACTCATGATTAACAATCAACTTAAATGTGAATTTAATAATCTAGAATAATATTAAAATTAGACGTTAATAAAGATACATTTGTATCTAAATATTTTTATCACATGCAAATGCTGAAATCTAAATTGAAACGCTGTAGGCGATAAGTTTTAAACCTACGTATATAATTAATATGCATGTTCCAAGAGCGAAAACCTACTTATACATGCAAATTTTCCCATTTTCAATCTTAAATTTTTATTTTTTATCCAATATCGCATAGCATTGTTTACTTTAATAAATTTTCAAAAAAGATCTATTTATATAGCACAGGAAACATGTTTAAAATGTAGTTAAATGCATCTGAGATGTTATATTTTTGTGGAAAGTGCAAGTAAAAAATAAAATTTAATATTTCCCTTCAACGACTTAATATTCTGTAGTAAATTAGATTTTCTTAATTCTTCATACAGTTGCATAATTGCATTTAATTTCTAAAAGCTCTTAATAGGAATACTTAATGATTTTCCTCTGTAATTCCTCCTTTATTCCTAGAGAAATATTTGAAACTAAAATATGCTTTCAAAACTATAACATACGCTCTGTTTACCTAAGTAGAGTTAATTTCAAACTAATTTATCTAGGAGCAGATTTAAAGTAGCCCCACTCGTGTAGTCCCATGGAACATTTTTTGCACATATTTTGCACATTTGATTTACAACCTAAAATATGTTTATTTATGAAAAGAAAATACTCTTTAAATTAGGTCAAGTAATTCCGTTATTGTAAATTCCATGTCAAATCTGTTAATTTCTAGAAGAATTTGTTTTTTCCTAGAATTCTTAAAGAAGGAATTCTTATGGGTAAGCTAAGAGTAAATTTGTTCTCAGAGAACTTATTTATTCAATGTTTCATTTTCTTTTTTTTAATATTGAAATTTTTAATTATATCTAAATAATTCGAACAATCTAAATTAATGTCTTTTGAATACTGACATTGCAGTATTCCAGAATTTTTTAAAACTAAGAATCTTCGTGTTTGATAAAAAATTAATATTAATTATTTTTGTCATTTTTTTCAGTCCAGATAAATAAGAATCTCTGGATTATGAAGGATTAAAGATTTTCTAAAATTCAAATGAGATGTTGATTGATGAGATTTTACAATATTTTAATATTAAATAATTATGTTAAATTCTCGATTTAGATTCTTAATATTTCGGATACATATGTTTTGAAGTATTTCCCGTGGTAAGATAAATACCGTTTGTACTTAAAATTCTGCAGCAATTTTACGTTTAGAACCATAATATTTTAAATGTTGATTTCCGTTTTTCAAATTTGTGTTAACTTATAATTTCTCTAGTAAAAAATTTAAATTAAGGCTAAAACTAATAATCGTGGTAAAAAATAGAATTTAAGTTTCATAAAGAGTTATAATATTTCGAAAAAGTATGAAATTTGAAAAAGTTTATTTCAGATTCCATTTAAAATATGAATTTCATTTTCAAGATAAAATAAATTTCATACCTTTTCATGCCTTATTGAAATAAAAGGCCATATTTTTGTAAAATGAAAAAAAAAAATCAGTTAATTACTTTTATTACTAAAACTAGTTCGTATTATCTTTTGAATTTTAAGAGAGGCAATTATCTTTTAAAACCGCTTGTTACTTCTTTATAAGTTAAGTGCTTCATATAAAAACACAATTGTTCACGACCCCAATTTTAATAACCTAAAATAATTTTAGTGCCACTGTTTTTCAAAAATGTGTTCTTAGTTTTTCATATCGATTATCACTTCTCCTTTGAAGATAGAATACAAAGCGAAGAATGCAATTTTTTATATAGAAGGAATAACGTAAATTTTTACGGTGTTAAACATATATTAGGAATACCAAAAACTGTGTATCGAACTTTTTAATCTATTATGTCAACAAAACGGATTCCAATTATAAGGAGAGTTTAATATTATTTGAAACATTAAATAAGGATACAACAAATATTTCCTTTTTTAAGAATGACAACATCCAATTAAAACAAATTATATGTTTTCCATTTGATGCTAAATAATAAACATAAACTCTGATTTTTTCTTATTTTTAAGATATAAACTCCACTAAGAATTATAAAATTTGATGCAAAATCTTTTAAAACAGCCCTCATCAAATCCTTTTTTAACTGTGGGTTTTCGTTTGCATATTTTGGGAAATAATTGAGTTTATTATAAGCAAAGATAGTATATCAATAATAACCTTAAGAACCAGCATAAACGTGTTAAATGAAATGATCAACTTAGTAATTTAATTCCTATTTAAATATGATTTCAAAATTCTCAGTCTAAAAAATATTCTGACAACGCCATTTATATATATATTTTCGTTTTTATACCATCAGCAGACTTCTACGGAACATGGTTTCTTATATGATAGCTGAAAATTGTTTTGTCAATGGGGATACTGCACAGTTTCTATTTACATTTTGATGCGAATCAAATCTTTCTCTGTAGTAGCACATAAAGTAAAAAAACACAATCAATTCTCGCCGTTTCATATTCTTACCAAAATATTTCAAGATTATTTCAAGTTGAAAGTCGTTTATTAAATGGAACTTGATACCTAGCGCAAATTACTTTAGGCAGGTTTACTAATAATATGTACTTTGAACACAAATTCAGATGAATTATTTCTTATATTCCAGTCATTCAAAAGTTTTTTTCAGAAACTTTAGAATATATTTTTGTAAGTATTCTATAATATTCTATATTTCGAATTCTATAGAATTCGAAAGAAAATATTTCAAACATCAAAAAAGTATCAGAATTAAACAGTTAAAATATTTTTTTTTTTTAAAAGAGAAAAAAAAGTTAGTTCTTTAGATTTCCGATCATTAAAAGTAAATTATTTCCAAATCTTTCACCTCAAGGTATAATAAAGAATATTAATCTTAAGATGAAAAACGAAAATTTAAATGTCAGCATCCTGCACTAGCATTGCTAGGACATTACATTACTATAATTACTTAATCTGTAACTGGAGACAGGAGACAAAGTGACTCCTCTTTTTTCGTTAGCTCTGATTATCATATGGTATTTTGTTCTGAACTGCAACAATCTCATCATAACTTTCAAATTGTTTTTTCACCAATATATTGACAAAAGTCGAAGAAGGAACAGGTGCGTATAACCTGGTTATTTTTTAAATCGAATTTTAAATTTTGTTGTTATTTATGTAGTTACTGACTTAATGTCTCTAATTCTAATTTTAATTAGAATAACGTATGAAGAATAAAAAATAATCTTACAATAATATTTTAAAATATTGTATTCTTCGTTTCTGTTAAATTCTAACAGTTATTAACAATTGTATAAGTTAGTAAGGTCTAAATACTTATTAAAAATATAAATGTTTAAATTTTTTCATAACATCTTTTCAACATTTTATAACTTGGAAGTTCACATACATGTTTTACACATAAGTACTTGCTTTTTGGTGAAACAGAGCCGATTTATAGAGTATGCGAAAAACACTATGCAACTAATATTTTGACCGATTGTTCAGTTTCTAATTTCCTACTACGATCATTTTTAATGCAACGATTTTATCTCTTCTGATCTATTGGGAGAAACTCCTTACTCTAATATATTACTTTTTTACAATTTATAGTCTTTTTACATCCTGTATGATTAGTTTTAAAGCGTCAAACTCGCTTTTAAATACTTAATCATTTGTTACAATGTACAAATGTATTTTACAACTTTCCTCACTGTAATTTTATATTACTATACGTTTATATATTCACCAAACAATTGGGCATCATTGCCAAGTCTGACTTTTGTGACATTAAAATCCAAATCTACTGCAGTTCAAAACCAAATTTAATATTTTTTCGAACTAGATGATTTCCAGAATGCATTGTTTCCGAAATAAATTTCACTGAAGTTTAGAAAAGATAAAAAAATCGGAAAATTAACAATTTGAGTCATTTTGACTCAATGTCTCTAGTAACTTGATTAAATTCCTATCTCCAGTTACGGGTTAAATATTATTCATTGTTTCCAGATGTGCAAATCGATTTATTACCTAATCCTTTATCTCAGTTCATTTCTGCCACACTTTCTCCGTTGGTTGCATAAACTTTGCAGATAAATTGTTTCAATTATGAATATGGAAGTAGATATTCGGATTAGAAGCATTTCAATTCCAGGGATTAAGGAATGAAGCTATTCTCGATTCACTGTTGAAAGTATGAAATTAAGCTCGTTTATGGAGGAAAGCAGTACTGAGTCGAAATAAGATTGTTAAATTTTGGGGAAGGTTTACTTTTCGAGGAAAGTTTAACAATAAGTTAGAAATGTGACTGTCAGAAATCATTTTTTTTATTTCGCAAAATGTAGAGGGCGAGATAGGTAGGACTCGTGAGAGGAAAGAATTGAAAATATAGTTAAAAATTGAAGTTTTAAAAATTACTTGACGGCTCTTTTCCTGATTGGGATTACAAAAAAGTCATACTTCTGCTTTTGGTATTAGAAACATATAACTGTATTTCAAATTCAAGGAATCGAAGAATTAAATCATCTTGCTTCCTTCAATTACTGATTTAAAAATAAGAAATAAGGTTCAATACATTTCAATAAAAATAATGTTAAATAATAAGTTTTTGTGAGCAGAATTAATTTGCAACTCCTATTTCAAAAGATGTATATCGAATGGAAATTAAAATGCAAAGCTATTTAATTTCACAAGAAATATACTATACAAATTATCTGCATTTCAAGGATGCTTTAAAACGTTTCTATTGAGATAGCCTGTCTTATCAAGTTATATTATAGTTCAATATTGCTTGAACAAAAATTCCCTTTATGAAATGAATCCTATTAAAATTGTATGCCAAAGTCTTGACTTTATCATGAGATGTGCATAGTAAATTCTTAGTTTCCTGCTCTTAAAATTGAAACTGAAGCTAATTCCAATAGCGCATTTCCTCTTATTTCAAATTACAGATATTCTTATTCACATATTCGTGTAGATATATAGCGCTAAATGAACAAATATTCTGTCAGAAACTGGAATTCTTAGATTCTCTTTCCTTGTCACAGTAATGTTTTTTTTTTTTGACAAATTTAGATTTTAGTCTGAATATTTCTATTTCGTATTTTGTGTAATAAGCATTGGGGTTCTGAATTTGTAAATTATATTCTTAAGTCCTAAAAGGTGGTTTTAAAGAGAATATTCATAACTTTAGAATAATTTTCTGTAGTATTAGATGTATACCATCGGAAATAAAATAATGTGCCTTTTAGAGGAGAAACAATGAATAGTAAATTTCACACGAAGAAATAAGTTAACATGAGAAAAAATAAAAGATGTAAGCAGAGAATGAAGCAATTCATAAGTTTCTATCAGTCAAAATTGAGGTTTAATATATCAAAGCCTCTCTGGAATCGGATCATTATGGATTTCACTAGAGGACAGATGGAATTCACTACTTAACTGGTTTAACATGTTTTAGAAAATTTGAACGGCTATTTATTTATTCATAGATATTGTAGACATAATGTTGCAATCGTCCCTAGGTAAGATTATCTAGTGAGGTGAAGCAAGGTGGTTGCTATCTCCTTGTTATGTAACAGAACTTTAATGTTTCCTTTTTCCACTCTAAGATCCAGATGCAGATATTTTGAGTTCCAAGAGAATTATTTTTTTTAACATTATGGTTTCTCAAAAAACTAGAAAAGGAGATTTTGGAATTTACATCTTTTCAAAAGCCCCACTTGCATCTTGCATTAAAGCCTTTTACATCTTTAAGATATTTTTATGATGGTAGTTGATCAAGAAACCGTACTAAAATTATTCCGAAAGTTGTTAAAATAAAAAACAAAAAAAGAAAGAAAAAGAAAGAAACAAGAATATAAAGCTGTATTCTTTTTTGTCTTTACAGCTTATATTACTTTCAACCTAATGGCCTTGACCTTTCTTTAACTCTTAATTTATCTTTTATAAATTTGAACAAAATTTTTCCTAACTGTTTTTTGTTATTTTAACCGATCATCACGATTAAAAGTCTTTGGTTAAAAATGTAAAGTGATAAATCTTTTGTTAAAATATTTTCACGAAATAAAATACGTGTTCTGAAAGTTTAAAGATAATCATATTTACATTATTATAGGTAAAGGAAATGTCTTTGTTTTGTGGCATATCAAAGCGCACTCTAAAATAATTATGAAATTATTTGATAAATGATAATATGCATTTTCTAAATAAATTTATGTTGCGATACATTGAGTGTTTTTGGCCATAAGGGAAATAAGAAAAAAAAAATCAATGTAATTGTAATCACTTGAAAATTTTATGAGTGATAATATCTTGCAAAGCATTTAGATAGAACTGATATTCAGCGATATACGTAATTGAAAAAGAACTGAATAAATCGAACCCACTTTCTTCATCAAACACCGAAATAAGTGTCAGCTCTAATCCAAATTGTCCACAGAGAAGCTCGAATATTCTTTAGGAAAGAGAGGAAACAGGAGTCCCCGCATAGACGATATGAAATTTCGAACCTAGATTAATGATAAATTTGTAGAAAAAGCTGCGCATTTTATATTTGAATTAGTTTTAAAAAAAATTGTTTATTTTAAAATGAGTATCTATTTTTTAATTTAATCACCATACAAAAATAAAATTTACAAACGCATGCACATAATTGCTATTAAAGAATAGTTCTTTTACTCCTATAAAAATACATTTAATTCACTCTTCAGTATTTCATTTATCTATTTATAACTCTCAATTAAATTTATGTGAATAAGGACATCAAAGTTATATTTTGATGTATCAATTCGAAGCAGTTATAAATACTGAAGATAGCGGTTAAAGATGAAATTTTAACAAAATATAAAATGTGTGATCTAGGTACATATTAATTAGTTCTTAATGTTTCTTCCAAAAACGATATAAATTGAAAAATTGAAATCTATAGGGGGTGTTAATTTTTAAAATATTAGCAATCGATTTTTTAAAATTTTAATACTCAAAGCGAAAATTATTAGATATTTTTTGAATATCCATATTTTTAGTGAAGTGTTATAATAAAGTAGGGATTTCATGTGAAAAGAGGAAATAATTTTAAATGTGTCAAGATTGTAATATTTGTAGTAGAATTATGTCGCAGTAAAATGCGTAATGTTAATGTATACTGAATCGTTAATAAAACTGAGAGGATTTTAAACACCTAAGTATACTTATTATGTGAGATGCAATAATTTAAAACTGATACAACTTCTGAGAATATATCGGTAGCTAAGAAATCTGAAAATAGGTTCACTTAGGTGAATAAGAATACCTTAAGTGGAATAAATTTGAATTATCATTTTTCATTTCACAAATTCTATCAGACTATATATAAGGAACTTAAACAATTAAAGCTTAAACTTTAATTTCCTCCTATTCTTTTCCTTAGATATAACTACTTTCCAGCAGTACAAAATATTATGCATTCGTGTGCAGTACACTTTCCAAGCAAAAGATCATGTTACTTACTTTCAGTTCTCAAACTTACTTTTAAATTCAGCAATAAATCCCAGGTTCCGGAATCTTACTTAACTGGAATTTAATTTCCAAATACTCTTATGTTCTGCTTGGCACTGTAGAGGATTTTAAACTCCTATGCATAGGAATCTGTTAAGCTCCCTAATTAAATGGGGCAAACCGTTCATATTGTTTATAACATTTATTTTAATTTACTCACGAACTTGAGAAAGTTAAGTAAATTTGAATTTAATCAATTAGATTGGTAATTTGACTTATTCTTTTATTCGTATCAAACACATCATTTTATCCAATACTGGAAGGCGCATCGTATTAGGGAAAGTACCAGAAACATTGTTTAAATTTTATTATTTGTCGTTTGATATTTTAATAAAGGAATTGCTCTTTGAATATGATCCCTTAATTTTCATATATTAATGGGAAGTTAAATGGTAGATTTTTTCATTCAAAGTAAAATTATCCGGTTGTCCTGGCTTAGGGGTAGCGAAACTTCCCCATGATCTAGGGTTTCCGGTTCTAGATCTGATTGAGGCATGGTGGTTCTTCCCCTGTGTTCTATCTGTGAGATGTGTGGATGACCCCCTCCGTAAAAAGGGATTGTGCAAGTGAATGTGTATCATCTTTATATGAGCTAGAAGTTAGACTTCTTCCCTCGGATGTTCAAGGGTCTTTACCCTCAGAAGCTAATGTATCCCTTTTCCTTAGTAACATGATCATTACATCATTATCATGAAGATAAAACCACAGTATTAAATAATCAATAGTTAATAAAATTTTTGAATGCATCTGAGGAATAGGATATCTAAAAGTGCTTTCATGTGAATGAGATATAAAACAGAAAAATGCTCGAACGTTGGCTCATTTAAAGGCTCATAGTTTTCTATTGTATAGGTGCGATAGTTTATTTTTCCGGGGTATACTCAGAGTAGAATGCTTACAATTATTTCTAAATACCATTGAATCATGTCATTTTTGATTTTGAGTCTGAAACTTTGCGTGGGTTTGAAAGTGACGGTTTATATTTAGAACATTTGCATTGCGAAATTTCAAACTTTTGTGAAACAAAACTTAACAGATGCCTTCTGTTTCAAAGTATTTTCGAATGTTTAGTCGAAATCTAGAAACTTTTTTCGAAAAAGGTAGTCTATATCTAATTGTTTGGTAGATTATGAATCTAACCTGTCTTATGGATTCTAATTAAATAACCTTCCACCCCCAAACTCCGATATTTCATTTCTTTAGTTAAAGCTATAAGACCGCGGTAGCCTGGTTGGTAGAGCGTCAGTCTCGTAACAAAAGGTCGCGGGTTCTGCCCTCGTCTTGGCCAAATACCGCCGTGTTGGCTAATGGCAGTTGGGGCACGTTAAATATGTCGAGACTGCAAAGTCCTCCAAGTTCCCATAACAAAACGATACCTCTGGAGGTACTGAATCAGGGACGAGTCAGTCTCTGATTTGGATCTAAATTCCGACTTGCTGATGGATGAATGAGTGTATGAATGAATTCGACCACCCCCTAAAAAGGGTTGTGTCGTGTGTGTGAGCTAGAAGTCGGACTTCTGCCCTCTGGGTGCTCAGGGGTCTTTACCCTCAGAAGCTACTGCTCCCCCTTTCCGTGAAAAACACGGACACGACAACAACAGCAACAGTTAAAGCTATGTACTCCTCTAGACTGATGCAACTGAATTCAGAATGCCATCAGTAAAACGTGGGTATTGCACGTAGATTAAACGAAAGTTTGATCTCGAACTTACTTTTGAACGTGCTGTTTAAATAATGTGCTAACTGTCTATTTCGAAAATATGGTTTGTTTACTTTATGAAGTAAAACAAACGCAGAACGAAACAATTGATAGCTACCACCCTCAACGTATAAGACACGCACACATATAAAACAATGGCAATGTCATGGGCTGAAGGTATCGTGCTGATGGCGGTTAGAGGAGGCACAGGCCATGTAATGAACGTCGTCTATATCCGCTGGTCGTGCAAACAAGCCATCAAGGGGACTCTGTCTATATCCTGCAGTAAGATGAGGGTTAAGAGAAACTGAGAACATCTGTTTCGGTTTATTTTCACTTAAAATATATAATTGTATTTGAAATTTAAAATAGTTGAAAACTAGTGCTGAACTTTCATTCAGTGTTTAGATTTTTAGTTTTATGCGGTCTTTGTAGGTCCTAAATATTGATGATATTTATTTCCATAGACATGAATGAGAGAGAGTGACTTGCCAGATCAATATTTACTAAAAATCTATATTTAATATTCTAGATAAATTTTATGAAAAGGATCCTAATTTTCTTCGCTTTAATATAATTATTTTGTAATATCAATGTAAGCGTAGTTAGGAAAACAGAGTATCATTATAAAATAAAGAAAACAGCATTTAAATCCAAGCGCTAAGAATGAAAGCATATCCTAATTGATTCATAACAACAAGTCATTCCAAATTTAATACTTTACCATGAACCCTTTTCCAACTATTCAAATAATAGTTATAATATATCATAAATTAGATCCATGCAATGCTGAGCAAAAAGAAATAATTTCAATTATCTGAAAAAATCATCAGGCTTGTAAAAGTTCCAGGTTTTCATAAATATTCAATAATTATACATTTAGCAGTGTTTATTATTTATAAAAATGCGAATTTTTTCGTAATAAGAAATAATATTTTAAATTTTAGATTTTCAGAACATTTTTGATAAATTGAATGTTTTTTAACGTGTGTGCTTAAACATATGATGCGATATTTCTTGATTCCACGTATTTCAGTAGCACTTATTTGTGGCTATGTATATTTGTCAGAAAAATATCTTTCTCGAGTTTCAATAAATGACTATTTTTTATTAAATTGTTGTGTTTAACATCGAAAAATTGGTTTAAAATTTATGTAATGTTAGAATCCTTATTTGTGCTCATCCTGTACATTTCAGATTTGAAACATTTTTTTATTCTATAGATTGTAATTTTTTCAAATAAATTACTCACCCTGTTTGGATCTTTTTAAAAATAAGATCGTTTCTAATAAAGTGGCATTTTATAAAATGTTTTTAAACTAGATAATGTTCTTGAATAATGAAAATACAGACTTTTCATAGTATTTTACATAAATTAATGTAATTTTTTACTCTTATAATTGATTTTTTAATAATAGTTCCTTGAGCTTAATGTCTCTTTTTCATTGTCACTTTTAATTATTCGAAAACCCACCTATAAAAGAGAGTTATTTGTTTTTTAAAAATTCTTTAATTAACTTAGATCTTACGATTTATTAGTGTTTCTATTATTTATTAGTGTTCAGCCATAAACAAATTTATATATTTACTTCTAATAACTCTCAAAAAAGCAAATTGAATTTCGATTTTTTTTTGCAATGTGGTATTATTTAGTGTTTTTATTTACCAACTCATTAAAGAATATTTAGGAATAAATGATATTGTATTTCAACACGTTAAACAATACCCTTTTTCCTATCAAATATGCTAATTTTCATATAATGCATTTTTTCTGAAATGTGAAATTAAGTTGCTAATTTTATAGTTTTTAAAAATAACTTTTTCATGGTGATTCAATAGTAGTGAGATACATCAGTATAATGAACTAACTTGTATCAAAATATAAGCCTTAAGGTTTCGAAGAAGAAATTTTATAGTAAAAAATATATTTGCATTTGTTTTGAATAAAACTTTCTTACTTTTCGTTCAATATAAATATTTTGTAAAATGGTTATAAAATTTGGCAAACGTAATATGAATTGTAGTATAGCCATTCAGTTTTCGAAAACAGAGAATTTTTTTTTACATATGTCATATTTTTCAGAAACAAAAAATAGTTTTTGAACATGCTATAGAATATGTATTTCTTCGTTTATTGTATTTTAAGTCATTTTTAATTTTAAAAACTTTTTCCTTCAGATTTTTGATATTCTATTACCGAAATGTAAACTAAGAATCAAATATCATTATTTGCTATAAAATCTGTTTCTAAGAAGAAAAAAACGCCGATAAAGTATAATAAAGGTTGACCATAAAATAATTCTGAAGACATATGCATGCTGAAATAACAAATGGAATGAAACTGAATTTTATGGGCGAATCGTGAAAGGAATAGATGCAAGAATCCCCCCAAAAAATCGGAAATAACAATTTTTTATCTGAAATTTCGTCACATAATAAATGTTGCATGTGGACTGGAGAACATGATGTTGAACAACAAAATTCTGCTACTTATATATTTATGTCACTCTTTTCTGTGCGTGCGCTTTTTATCATTCGAATATGAATGAAAATTTGCATTTTCCACAGGCTGAAGTAATCATTTATTATTTTTCCGTTCTGAAAGAAACTTAGATCTATATATAACTAAACTTTAGTATACAGTTTGCGAAATCTATCTTTTCGTTATTCCCAAAGCCTATATATGAAACTGTATTTCGTTCATTTCACTTGCTGTAGCAACATATACCCCCAAAAACTGAAAGAAAAAAAAATAACTACCCTGTATTATGTTCATATTTTGTTGAAACATTAATAACAATATTATTGAGTGAATCTTTCACAATAATTTATTTATTATACATTTTTCAAAAAATCAGATTTATTATGAGAATTCAGGGATCATATAATTAGAGAATATTATTAAAAAAAATTCGTGCAGCTGAAAGTTCATAAATTTCTGTATAAATAAAATTAATTTATTTTTAAACATTAAAAATAATTAAAAAAATTAAGCATAGAAAAATAATTGAAAGAAAAGGTTGAAATACTTTAAGAAAAATGATGATCCCCAAATGAAGCTGCATAGAAATTGACGAAGAGTGAAGCAATTTACACTATGTATTTCAGAGGCAAATTGGAATAAGTTTGACATTTTTACCTTAACTGTCAACAATTAATACCTTACTTTAATATTTTAGATCGAGCATAGAAGCTGAATTCATTCTATTATAAAAGTTTGACAAACAAATAAGAATACTGTGGCCAACTTTTAATTGAGTGAAACTAGAATCAAATTTATAACAATCATCAAAATTATGCCATTCAGATTATTATGTCCAGATTTTCTTTGTATTAATAATAGCACGAAAATAATTTTATATCTTCTTGTAATTTCATTTCAGATAACATGTATTTTCAATGCACAAATTTATTATTCGATAATCTTTAATGAATTTTAAGAACGAAATTACCTTTTAACTGTAGAAAATTTATTAAGTTTATTATTAATAAAAAAGCAATAATAAATAAAAATTCTATTTGAGAATACAACTTTTTAATTATACAAAATACAATTCCTTTTTGCCTATATATATGGCTTCAAAAGTTTAAAATGAAATAGCATGTTCAATATTTCTTACTAGTGACATATAGGGATTCATTTTAATTAATCTTTAGCAACAGGTCTTATATCAATCTGAAAGGCATGCCCAAAATGCAATCTTCTCTTAAGGTACAAAGCTCAAATTATTTACAGCAAGAGCTTATACAAAAATATGGTAATGTTTCGAAAAATTGATAAAACATACTCAGAAAGATTCACTACCAGAATCCCTAAAGGGAAATTTTCCAAAAGAATTACCATTGGTTGATGGTTATTTTGTTAAAGGGAATGCTCTCATGTAAAATGGAAAAAGATAAAAAAAAAAAAAATGACAGCTGTCTCCATGGTATTTCAGTTATTATTTTTTTTTATTTTGTATTTTGTCTGGAACTTTAGAATCTCGTCTCTTTTGGTAATTGAATCAGATTTTCTTTCCTTTTTTTTGCTTTATATTGTCTGATTCAAAATTAAATTTGCAAACTACTTGATAAGTCAAAAATCCCAAAAGTGAAATGGAGTTCACTTCAGACTGTATGACCAGAGAGAACTTCTAAATATGCTAAGATTCAAGATGACGAATCAATAACTGATAAAATTCTTTTTAATGGCAGTATTTCAAACTTGAATAGAAACTGCATACATTAAGTTTAATTTGATCTTGCCATTCACAATTATATATGTTATACTGCATTGCATCCTTGATTATTAATATACATAATCCTAGATTATTTAAGATATTATCTTTAATATATTAATGATTGTTTTAATTGGATTGCAAAAATGTGCATTCCATCGTGAACCATGAGATCCATTGCTAATGAAAAGAAGAAAAAAAGTAACCTGAGCTCTTAACTCCTTCTACAGAACTAACAAGTAGTGTAATAAAGGGTTTAGTCATCTTGGTGGAGTTTCATTATATTTTAATGTCTGATTATAATTTGTTTCTGTGTTTTTTACCTCTATCAGCCTCATGAATTTTAAATATATGTTCATTGTATAACTTAATACATTTTAAATAATTATATTTAGTGATTTTAAAAGTAGCAGTAATATTACTTGTTATAGATAATTATTTACGTTTGCCATAAGTATCATAAATTAATAATATAATTAGTATCTAGAACGAAATGTTTTAGTGAAAAAATTCCCGTTCTCATTATTTCATCTCATTTTTTTAAATGTGAAAACAATGTGTTTCTGGAGTTTTTCTTCAAAAATATGTTCTTGATTCTCCTTAATATTTTAATAAAAGAATCTGTCCTCTACTTTTTGCTGGAAATTAAATATATTCTTCCTTTCTCTATTGTTCATCTCATATTCCTCTAAATTCAAATTATATAATGAGATTTTGAAATTTTCAAATTACTTTCTCTATAAAAATAGTTTCAAAAGATTAATTTACAAATTGCAAAACCAGTTTGGAGAATCAGCTTAAATTCCTTACCTAAATCATATTGAAAGAAATCATCATCATCATCTTTCATTATATAACTTCCTTTTATATGTATGTTTAAATTATTTCAGATTAAATATTATCGTAAAATTTAAATAATTATAAAATTCGAAATTTTAAAAGGCGGATTATTGTATTAATTCTCATTTTCAAAGCATTAATTATTTTTAAATAAAGGAATTACGATATTCTGAGTACCACTGAAATTCATTTTTCTTGAATATCAAATTTATAGCAATTCTTGATCAATAATAAAAATAAAATTTTTCTGCATAATTTTTCCTTCCATAATATTTTTCTTCTACAATTTATTAAAAAAGTATTTTCTTGAAATAATTCCTAACATTTAATCTAGAATCTGTAAAATATTCAGTAAAATGTGAAAAAAGGAGAGCAATTTAGTTTTAAATAAATCTAAAAAATCATTTTTCATGTAAATAAGAAATGAAAATTTTCAATTGTCATTTTTTTTAATTTACGCGAAAAACATTAAATCAAAGTAAAATACTGTAGGAAGAAGAAATATTGATTGTTTCGGAAACCGAAATAAATACAAGTCTTCGCATTTCGAAATTTCTTCAGGATTTTCTTTGTTAGTAAGTACTCATATAATAATAAATTGAGTATTGTGACGTACGAACATAAACTTCTTCACTTAATGAAAATTGAAATCTGTTGATCCAAAAATATATGTTTTCCCATTTTTTAGATATACGATAATAAATAAAAGATATATTTCGATGTCAGATCAATTAAAAGCATTTCAATATTTTCAGTTAAAGTTATTTCATTCTGGCAGTACATTAAAAGGGTTTTTATAACTTAAGAATACACCTTTTACTTTTGATATAAAAATAAAATCATTAATTTGATTATATTATTAAAAGAATTTTTTAATGGATTTTAATTTTTAATACACTGTGATTGATTAAAAGCGGAATTATAATCAACAAGAGCAATTGATTTAATTACATTGGGAAGTACCTCAATAAAACTCAAAATTATATTTAAAACTAAAATAAATTGTTGAAATGTTATCTTTTTATAACATACCAGAATCGTTAAAAATATGATTGAGAAAAAAGATAGTTTAGAAACTTATGATTCAAAATATTTCTTGTTTGCAAAAGAAAATTATCTGAGTTGCTAAATCTTTTATCAATTATATGTAATTAATGCTTACTTGAAAAATGGACTTCATCATACGGCAGGGTATCTTTGGAAAAGGAAAAAAAAATATATCAACTCTTCTCGATACTTTATCTTGCCAGCTGGTTCCATCTTCAGGATAGTTCCGCAGTAAGTGATATCTTCAGAACTTCCGAAGTTTCCAGATTTCCAGTTCATTTAATTACACAGTTCACGCTCTTTTTAATAATATTTCCTAATAGAAAGAAAATAGTTCTTGAGTTAATGTCTCGCGAATGAAATATTCCAATCTCAATTTCGGTAAATAACTTTGATGGTATTATATTTTCGGAGATGTTTTTATTCGATGTCAAATTTATATATTTAATTATGTAAACTTTTAGTTATAAAGGTTTAAAATAAATTTTAAAAAATCTAATTTTGGGCATAGATATAACTGAATAATAAAAGTAAAAACATGGTTGACATCATGCAGATAGAATAAAAAAAAACCAAATATATCGTAGGCATCATGCATATAAAATAAAATAAAAAAACTAAGGATATCGTAGGCATCATACATACAGAGTAAGAAAGTTAAGGATAGCGTAGACATCATGCAGATAGAATAAAAGCAAACTAAGGGCATCGTAGACAACAAGTAGACATAATTAAAAAAACTAAAGATATCGTATTATAGCTTGAAGACCGTTGTACTTTATGTCACAGGCTTACAATTATATCATTTCAATGCTCCTGATTGAATAGTTTATAGAAAAGAATATGAGGGAAAATATCAAAAATCAGCGATACGATAGAACAATTTGTTTTATTAATGTCAAATCTGCCTCGAGGACTTAAACATTTTATTCCATGCATAATGGTATTAAGCCTGCTTTCTATTGCACTTCGCTTTATATAAATACACAATACTCTCAATGGCATGTCTGTTATGAGATTCGTATTTTTTAAATTTCACTGTAGAATTACAAATCTGTGAAGCTCATCTTCATATATGAGCTGGAAAAATAAATTTTGATAGTTTTGAATATGAAGAAGGGTTAAGGGTTACTGAATAAAAAATGGCCAGTAAAAAGCTAATAATAAGAAGAGAAACTGAAAAAACTCTTACAAGCTTATAGGAATTTGTTGTTTCTATATATTTTTGAATTTCATCAAGATGAACCCTATACATATTATTATTTTTATGCACTAATTGAAATCATTTCATTCAAGATTTTGACCAAATAATTTTAATGTGAGAACTTGAAAAGGATGTTTCGCAGAGAGCCGTGGATAAAAAGCCTTTTTTTAAATAAAATAATACCTCTCCAAATGTTCTCCAATTCTCAATGTCCAATACTTTTCTCAAACTCCATATTTCTTATTTATTACTTAGGGGAAGTTGTAAATAAAAACGACCTGAGATTTTAACAACTATTATTCCTGAATCTAATTATATAAACTGTAGAAATCCTTTAAAACTTATAAACATATTGTAAAGCAGTCCTTCCTTTTACTTCTTTTAGACACCATCAAATAATTTAGTTAGATCAGTAAATTTATATTAAAATACTATATGAAAAAAAACTTCATAAAAAGCATTGGTAGCGTAGTTCAAAATGTCACCTTTAGTACATTTTAAAATATGCTGCATTAAATGTCTTTTATATAAATACATAACTATAATAAAAATTGTTTAGAAATGTATATGTTTATATTTTAGGACGTTACTGGTATGATAAAATATCTTTGATTGAAAATTTGCCCTGAAATTAAGGTAGACAGAATATAAATAACAGCTAATTTTTACTTGATTATTTTTAGTTTCTTTCTTTGAATTAGATCCTGTTGTTTAGGATAATTGTGAAAAATACATTGATGCACGCATGTATATTTGATAAAAAATGCATACATAGTCAAAGTAATTTTTATATATAATAATTAGCATTCTAGAAAGTTTGACTATTAAATTGGATAATTTGATCTCCATGAGTCATTTTTAATTAAGCTAAAGTTAATTTGATGTCTGAATGAGAATTTACTGAATATGCAAAGGTAAATTAAACTTTCCCGTTAGCTTAGCGAAAATGCTGAAATTTTTGTAGACAGTAGAAATACTCGTGTACTATTTATTTCCTCAGTATATTTTCTAATAAGGTCTCAAGATTAGGAGTTCCAAGGCCTTTTTTTGTTTTGTTTATAATAGTATTGTCGCTCGTGTGCAGTATTTATTGCAATTTTGAAAACAAGGGGAAATACTCAGAAATTCTGAGAAATTTATTCATTAGCAAATGATGTTAATAAATTTAAATACACTCGTAGATGATTGAGATACATATTGAAGTTAACGTAATTTTGAATGTTATTTGATTACTTTGACAAAAATATTATATTTTATGGAAGGACCTAATTAATGAACTAATGAATTAAAAAGCTCAATAGTAATACATTCCGTAGCTAATGTTTTGAAAATTTTAAAATTTTCCTGAAATGGAAAGCCGTCTTGCATAATGTTGCAATCCCTGAAGAGACTCTGTTAGCTTCCTTTACATATCTTTTACAATGAATGTTCAACTTATTATTACAAAAGTTTTTAAATCAAGATAAATATTAAACAGCAAGCGAATAATTAGTTTAACATTTTAGGATATATTCTATTCTGGAACTTATATTCCAAATCACATTTATCAGTTATCAGAAATACAGTTTTTTATGTATTGAAGAATTCTTATGTTTATTATTCATCAGCAAAAAAAAACCTTTGCAATAATTTTTTGGTAATATGTCTCAAACCATCGTGTAAAAAATGAATCATTAAATAAACTAGTATAACGCCACTTTCGCATGAAATTTTACAGATATCTATGAAACTTTCAGTAATAATCGTCAAATAGACTTTTATCCGTAAGTGAACATGTGAATGATTCAAAAATGTTTAATTATAGACAAATGAAATTAATCATATGGGCTCTCACTGTCATTATAATCTGTATCAAATAAAAGACCAAATTATGAAAGGATTAATTATTTGTTACTTTGTGTATTGTGTGTTTGAGCGATAATTTAAAAGCTAAAAGAGTTGCTTAAAAATATTTTGTAAATCAATTTGATATTGCATTTTAAAATCAATTCGATTCCTTTTTCTATGTGATGATGCTCATCCAAAGTATGGTACAGAGAATTCCATAATTAGTTGTTCTAGTTAAGGATAGTGGTAATCTAGTAGGAATTATCTTTATAAAATATAATTAAGTATAATTAAAGATGTTCATAATTAGGCGTAATTCAAAGAGTTTCAGATACGCTAATGCAAGAGTATACTACTTTATCCGCATGCACATCAAAGCAACACTAACTTTTTTTCTCGCTTGAAGTGCGACGTACACAAAATGAAGATTTCTGAAGTCTGAAACACTTTGTGATGTTAATTGTGCTCCCCCCGTATGTGGTTAAAGCATATGTTGACAAAACAAATACTTCGAATATCCGGATTTGTTTTGTCAAAGGAAAGACACTAAAACAGGAAAAGAGTGAATTGGATGTCGACATCTTTCAGAATACTTATCTGCTTGGTTCTAAAAAAATCTGTTTGGAAAAAAAAAGTTTTGAACTTTAATTACAAATGACGTCAGTGTAGAAACTTTTAGGAGCCCGGTTACATTTGCATGCATTCCAGTTACATTTGATATATTTTTAAGTTGCTTAGGTTTGAAATGACTTTTATAAATACCACTTTTTCGATCATATGGTGCTCGACGATGATCCAGTTTTCCATCTAATGGAACGGCAAACACGAGTAACGTTCATATAAGAAAGACATTAATCAAAATTAACATTTTATGCTTGTGTCATGACGTCACGTGCACGGACGATTTTGTTTCGTTAAAACTACCGTTACGTGGTTATCTTATATACTACTTTATTTAAAAATAGACTTGAGTTAGTTCCCTTGGAATCTCTTGTGTAAAAGTGATTGAACGTAGATGTACCTTTGTATTAGCCGTAATGGTCGAGATGACATAACACTTTTTCGTTGGCCTCCAAGTTCATCGGCCATTACGCCATGCGATTGTTTTTCTTTCGGTTATTTTTAAAGGATCGTATGTATTTTCTGCCACTATCTTATAATTTGAAAAATTTGAGAGACAGAAGGGAAGAAGTTATTGTTTCCCTTATTCTGGGCTTTTTATTCAAAATGCGGTAACTTTTTATCGGTTTGGACTTTTTATCCAAAATGGTCTGCAGGCTAAATGTCAGCCATATAGCTAAAATTCAGTATATTGAATACTTGTACGAAGTACCCGATAATTTATCTTCAGTTGATTTAATATTTGCTGTAAATTGTCTAAATTAAATTGTTATAATATACCACAGAACCTTCTGCAATTTTTGGCCAATATGTATCAAGGTTGTAGTATACAGTAGAGGAGGGGACACTAAAGCTCATAAAAAACAAAATAAATTACTATAGTAACAAAATGCTAACTCATATACAACACGTAAGATTACTCTTCGTAAATATTTTCGAAAATGAATAATATATTCGATGTAGAGTCTATATAATAATATTTTCTATTTATTGGAATATCTTTGAGTAAGTAATTTGCAGCAGAAAAAGAATGTGTATAATGTTATGTTCAACAAATAATTTTTCTATATACCAAATGAAAGAATTGTATATATAAATTATATGGCCACTTTATATAATGATATGACCTACGGTTTTGTTTAAAAGAAGGAATATAAGTTAAGTAAGAAATAATTTTCCTTTTTCCTACTGCAATAATGAAATTAGAAGGTATGAAATAATCTAAGCAATACAATAATAAATCGAAAGAGGTATATGCTATTCTGAACAGGTATCTCTTTCTTAAAATGGAGAAATACAATTTTGCATTGCATTTAGTTTAGATCCGGATTAAATTAAAGTTTAGCCTTTAACGAAAAACTTATAAAGGTGAAAATTAAGCTGAGCAAAGAACGACGAAGTTGGAAATATAATACCTAATATTTTGATATATGAAATTTATAAACTCATGTTTATTAGCATTTTAACATGAGTCTGCATTTAAAGTAAATTTTTCTTAAAAACAAAAATTTGCTTCGCAAATGATAAATATGATTGCTTGCGAAGATATATTCATGTATATTGAAATTTATCCATATCGAATATTTTTCCATAATTCTTCATGTCCGAATGTACAGAAATTCAATTGTTTATAAACTTATAGTTGATAATTATATTCATTACTGAAATTTATATTTTACAAGCATATAATACCTGAATTATTTTTATGCTTTTATTCCTGCATAAAATCAAAAGTGCAGCAGATATCTGAAGTTAGAAACATGAGTTTATAAGTTTCATTTATTGTTAAACTGTTTACGAAAGTGAAGAAAAGTAGGTTTACGTAATCATTTTCCAAAGTACTTATGAGAGTTAGGAGAAATTCAATTCAGGAATAAAAGTGAAACTCTTTACTTGATTGCACAGTTGTTCATCACATGACAGAGAACACAACTTCATTGTATGTCTTGTCAGGTATTTTTTCATCAACGCAGTAGAAAGGGAAGGACATAAGTCGATTACTTTGCCATCTGTCTTAAATGTTGAAGAAAGGGTTTGCCCTTAAATACCATTCGCCCTTTAGTCCCTCCATCCAACAATTCCTTCTAATAATACAGTTTAATTTTGAATGAATAAACTATAATATTTGACCAGTGAAAAATCTATAAAAATATTACTTTTGCTGAATTAATACATTCTAACATAGTTGACAGCCTAAAATGGATAAGAGTTGCTCCATTTTTCAAATCCATCAAATTTTTCATATTGATATCCAAACCTTAAGGCATGTTTGCCTTTCAAGCAGTTTTTTCTGCCATACTTATAATTGATAAATGATTAAAATATCATGTATTCATTATTTTTTTACTATTATACAAAAGTATTTTTGTTCTATTTAAAGTATAATTTCAAAAATATGCTTTCTATTAAATTTTTGAAAAGTATATATTTCTTGAATTTGTCTTAAAAACAAATTCACAGTAAATAATTTTCATCTCTTAAAGCAGAGTTAATTTGTTAGCAATTTAAAAATAACCTTATAAAAATATTTATCTAATGATTTTCTAATATTTAATTTCTTATCTGCAGTCTATCACAACCCATCCGTGCAAATTCTATTTCTTTGTTACTTATTATTTCTTGGTTTAAAAAGTTATTCATGTTGTAAAGTGAGGACATCTTTAATTACATCAGGCATCTCGCGCTAAAAAATAATTAAATAAAAAACCTCTTATTTGTATAGAATTTTCACGGAGAGATCAGGACTAGTTAATAAAGAATAGAACCAATATCAGATTTTTTATACATCGGAAAAGTATTATAAAGATTTGAGCGAGATTTTGTGAAATAGAAATGATAATTGAAGCATACGAAACTTCGAGCAACTTTATAAATATAAATATCATAGCACTAAATAGCCCGCAGTATGTATTGGAAGTCTAAGTACTTGCAATTTATTCTATCCGAGGTACGATGATTCAATCAACTTCATAGAAGGTATAGAAAACGCGCTCATATAAAAATTGATAACTAAGCAAAAAGGCTCGAGAAAATTGATTCCAAACGACTTTTCCAGCATGGGAAATTTTCTATATGTGAGTTTCGGTGCCCTAATTTCTTGGCATAAAAATCCTCACTCACTTGAAATCTAAGTTTCCCTTTGTCTCTGTTTTCGCCTTATTTATCTTTCTGTATAAAAAAAGTGACAAAGTACTTCATAAAAAGCCATTGCTGTTCTGTTTCTTTTCTCATAGATAATCTATATCCACACATAGTTCTCCAAATGCCATTAGCTTACTGAAATTGTTGGCAATTCAGTAATTATTTCATACCTACAAAAATTATTATCAAATAAATCTCGATTTGTATTATTTTATCCAATTTCTGTGATATGGTAAAGTTCGAAAATAATAGTTAGGGTTGAGATGTTGTTATCGGGACCTGATAAAAAAATAAGTCTTCATGAACATATGAACTGATTAATAATAATTAAATCAAACTGGATTTCCAATAACAGCTCAAAATATATTTCTATTTCACAGTTATAAGTAAATCAAATAATTAAATTTACAAAAAAAGTTGAAAAATTTAGAATATATTTAAAATTTTAAAAACGAACTCATTTATCATAAGAATATAGCATGCATTTTATACTAAGGGGGAAATATACAATTGATTTCAGCATTTCTTTCAAACTGTTAGAAGTCTCAAACACCAAACAAATCTTCTCGTAGACAGCTGAAATTGGAATTTTTTTTAATCCACGAGTGAGTTTCAAGAATAAAGAGAAATTGATCGTTTTCACTATAACCAATAGCAGTTGTTATTGACAGATTATTTTTTAATCAGAAGATTTTTTTAATAACTATTATTTTCTATTTAAATATCCTAATACGTTTATAATTTGATGAAAGGATTGAAAAACCCTGATATAAGCAAAATAGATATTGGAGCTCAATTCTTTTGACTATTTAAAAAAGCTTATTGTACGGTATTATTTACAATTACCGCATTTTAATCATTAATTTTAAAACCATTATGAAACAAAATTTTGTTCGATGCGAAAAAAAATGCTTTAAATAGCGAACAAAAAATCAAAAAATGAATATTTGAAAAAATTATTAAATCTAACCTTTAATACAGTCCTCTGATTCTTCCAATAATAGTCAATAAAATGCTATTAAATCTGCAAATTTCGTAACATTCGTTTTTTTACAATAACTGATACTGATGGATTATGAAATATTGAAAATGTTTATTTTTGACTTAGCTATCTTTAATTTAATTAATTTTGTTACTTGTAAATTAATTCCAGTATCTTTTTTATTGCATATCAGGAAAGATATTGGATAATTTCTAAATTAGTATCTTGCATTTTTGTGCTCTAAAGCTTATTTTTGGAATATTTTGCATGAAAAATGTTGACATTAAAAGGAAAATATTTTAATATATTATTATTTTTAGTTAATTTTTCTTTAATTTTAATTCTTTCTTTATAATTTTTGTCTTATTTTATATAAAGGAAAAAACTTACATAATTTGAATTTCATAAGACTAAGAACAATTTTTATGCTAAACTATACACAAAAGAATTTAGATTATAAAACTGATGTCATTAAGAAAATTAGAGATGTTCAGAAAAGTATAAAAAAGAAATTAATAAGAAATGGTAGAACTTATTTTTAACCCATTTTATCCCAATTTATTTATTTTGTTCAAATTTGAGAATAATCATATTTTCTGAGGTATATTAAACCTAAATATACTAAATATAACAAAATGTAAAAAAAAAAAATTTTTTATATAGGAAATCTGACCCGTCCTCTAAATAGGACACTGGGATAAAGGGGATAAAATTTGCACTTACATGTCTCAGTGTTATTTTCATTAGTGAAAAGCAATTTCCGACTACAAATTTTTACAATATCCGAATAATACTTCATTATTTACATAAAATTTCAATTTTCAGTTGAATATAATACTAAACTTGGTGGAAAGGCCCAAAACAAGCCTGACAAAGTGTTTTATCACATTTCCCACAGTATGTTTTGGGTTTCCCTTTGCAATCCTCTCTTTGACAACGGCGCTGTTTCTCCCTCTTCAACAGAAAATGGCCAACACCATCCTTGCGGACGTCGTCTTCTGCACTAGAAGGCATAGAAAATATTCTGGGTCTACCTTTTGTTCTGTTCGTAGACTTTTTTAGGTACACCGTTGTTATAGCTCTTCGGAACTCCTTCAAGTTTAGGGCATCACTTTTGTTGACAGCTTTGTGCATTATCCATGCATTTACCACTGCCATGTCCAGTGTACGAATGAAAAGTGGCCAGTACCACTTTTTTCCACGTATCTTGACGGCATACAGTCCAGCCAACCAGTCGTGGTGATCCACCCCGCCCATATGTTTGTTGTACGAATTTATCAAATTAGGCATCTTCACGTTAATTTTATCTTTGTGTCCTTTTACTCGCCTTTTCACATCAAAGAATGGTTCTAAAGTGCTGAAATTTGTAGCAGTAGTGACAATACTATTGTCATTCCATCGCACCAGGAGAATCTCTGAGTTCTTGTCATATGCAAAATCACACGTGCCTCTTTCTTTCTTCCGCATGGACTTAGGTTCCTCTAAGGGGCATTCGCGGTTTATCCGATTTTCTCGTATGGTTCCTGTGGCTCGATAACCCTCTTCACCAAGACTTTTCAAAAGATCAATGCTCGTAAAAAAATTATCAAAGTATAAAGTGTAACCTGAAGGATTCCCAATGTTCTCTATTAGTTTCATCACAACACGGGTACCAAGAGGAGTATCTTTTCTTGCATGAAATTCCTTACCGCAGTACAGGGAAAAGTTGTAACAATATCCTTCGCTTCCACAGAGAGCCCATAGTTTATATCCAAAGCGTATCGGCTTACCTCGGATAAACTGTTTCAGACTATTTCTACCGTAGTACATGATAATCATTTCATCAATGCTTAGATTTGCTGAGAAGTGTCCGAACTTCATAAAATTATTATTGAGCATGGCAAACAAAGGTTTTACCTTGAACGATCGGTCCTCGGGATGCTGACTTACGGTACTATTATCCACAAAGTGTAAATAAGATTTCAACTTTTGGAAACGGTTTCGTGACATTGCATTTTTCACCAGGGTAATTCCAAGGTCTTCAGCATCTGACCAGTAGTCACGTTCACAGGTATTTGAATGATAACCAGTTAGAAGCAAAATTCCTAAAAAAACACGTATTTCGTCAGCACTGGTCAAGAAATCATGTTCGTTTTTTGCATCTGTTGCATATCGCACAGTTTCTTTTACTATGTGATCGTAAACTTCGTTAGAATAAAACTGCTCAAAAAGTTCCACTGGAGATTTTTCTTTCAATGTAGTTTCCATGTGCTTGAGCAAGTCATTTGCAGTTGAATCAACCTGTGTTTTCCATTTTGAATATTGTGGTGATTTCGTCTTTATCCAAGATGACTGATACTTTTCAGCTTTTCGTCTGTGCTTTGTTGTCGAAACACCAGCGTTTGTGGACGCTTCAGTCTCAATACTATCTCCAACTCTGACTTCCAGAGTCCCAGGAACGTCATTTACAACAATCTCACCAGTATTTACTTCCGTGTCGTCCCCTTCATCTTCGTCAGTTAGTTCACTGGCATCTGGTGGTAACACAGCAATTTCAACATCGCTCTCATCTGAATCTAAACTATTTAATAGTTCCAGTGCTTCCTCTAACTTCAAAAACCTTTGCACAGACATCACTCTTTAGGGGCAGAAACGTAGGGAGGATTTTTTTTTCTAAACTTCTAGTTACAAATTTAGAAATATCTCATCATTTATATGCTTATCGTCCCACTGTCCTTTTTGGAGGACAGTTAAAAACTAACGCGCTACAACTTACCTAATAACAATAAAGCTTTAACCAACCAGCAGGATTATAAACGAAGACTGCTCTCACATAAAAACTGACCAGCCAAGTGTTTAAAACAAACTGAAAGGGAATTCTGCAATCGCAAAGAACAGATACATATGACGCTCATTAATGTCAGGAAAAAACAAAGTTAACAGATGAAGGCGACGGACGGGCGAGACAGAACTCATGCTAACAGAAGCTTAGACATAACTTTACATGTTCCAGCTGATAAAATATTCGCAACAAACAACTACTAATTTCTACATGCTATTTTTCAGCTGTCCTCCGGATAGGACAGTGGGATAAAATGGGTTAAATGGAAACAAAAAAAAAAAAATCTGCAAAATAGTTCACAAATCAGCTGTCAACAAACAAATAAAAATTTAAATATTTCTTTGATACAAAATTCTATTTTTTATTTCTTCATTTATACGAAACTGTTTATTTGAAATGAAAAGTTATGGGTAAGTAAACGATTTACTCGTATTTTCCCTTTATATGTGTGTTTGCAGATATACACAAGAATGAGATATTTGAAATCATCATGAATATGAGTAATTTTTAGATTGTAAAATTGTTTTCATCAAGTTTTTAGAGTCATTGATTATAATTATTTTTAAATATTGCTATATTTATATTATGGATTTATTGTTTACGATATATTTTTATTATCAGATACTATCATAATTATATTATTATCAATGCGCAAGATGAATATATATTTTATAATTTTCAATTGCATATATATAAAGCATTAAAAAATAAAAATGATTTTTTTAAATTTCATTCGAGCATTTTACTTTTCAAACTCTCCCTTAAAATAAATTTATATACATGTATTATAACACTGTCGGTTTTAGTCAAACAATATTTCGATTTTCATATCATTTTAAAATTTAAATACTCAACATTTATTTACTAAATATTATCCAGAATAATCAAACCTAAATATAGTAAATTATATAAAAATTTCTTACTTCTTATATATTTATATATATTTTATATATATTTTTGTATCCAGAAATTTATAATATAATTGATACATTTTTTTTTCTTTTAGAAATATATTTGACCTCAGAGGTTTAGAATTAAATTTTGGGCCCCATTAAAAATTAATTAAAATTAATTCCTTTTTTCATGAATATATTTATTGCATCAACCAATTTAAAATACGAGGTGAGTAAAAGAAATGTAAACACACTTGTAGGAAATTTATATTTCGCTCTACAGGGTTAATTGCTGAAATGAAAGACTTCATTTGAAAGAAATTTGAAGGTTAAGTTAAATTGAAAGGCTTAATTTGAAATGAAAGACTTCATTTGAAAGTTTAATTTGAAATATTTGTTTTTATTTGTTTTTATTATCCATTTTTTATAGAAATGTGATTAATGTTCAAAATGGCTGCCTTCAGTATCAATATATTGATGCGAAAAAGTCCCCAATGGGATTTTTGTGCACACCGCTTGAATCTCCTTTCAAAGTGTATCTAGGTAACATGGCTTACGTTTGTATACAGACAAAATTATGTTACCCATAAATCCTCACGTGAATATAAGAATCACACCTCCTGAATACATTCACAAAATTCTAACCTTTGATCTGGATCTTCGCTATTTAGCTTACTCCGCTGAATTTCTTATTATGGGACACAGTAAAAGATGAAGTGTACAGATGTAAGCGGCTTACTTTAAGCTTTCCATTCCCAGCAATTGAACGTTGGAGAATGGACTATGAATTTGCTATGAGAATGCTTACATTTTTTTAACCCGCCCTGTATAAATCTTCCTACCATTTAAATCAACTTTTCATGTCGAACCATATTTTTCTTCGTAAGTTTTAGAATTTAGTTATTGGGTCACATTAAAAATTAGATAATCTTTTAGTTGAAGTATAATAATTTATTTGCCAATAAAAATATATTTAAAAGTTCGAGAGACTTATGTAATCTGATGTGTATCGATTCTTTGCCAATCTTGGCCGATCTTCTGGCGCTTGGTAGAAAAGTTTTGATTTCGCTGAAAATAGTTGTTTAATTTTGAAGTAAAAAAAAAAACAATTTTTTCTGGTAAAAAGGGAAGCTGGCAAAAATTTATTCAAGCTCTTAATATTGAGTGTGTTGGAAAAGTTGAAATTTATTAAGAAAAGGAATAAACAGACGACAATAGGAACAAAGCAAATCACAGCTCTATACAGAGAAACAAAACAAATATTTGAATGGGCACATGATTTTACAGACCAATAAAAATAATTCTTATAATTCTTCATAATTAAGATTGATTTCTGCTGGTTAATAATTCGAGGCGGTTTTTATTTTATTTATTTATTTTTGTCTCTGGGGTCGAGAGATCTCAAAACACTCCCCATTAAGTGACGTTTATCCACAACATCAATACAAATTTCTTGTTTCCTTTCTTTTGCCATCGAAGATACAACGGAATTCAATTTTTCTAAGTGAGATTAAAAAAAAAAAAGCTTTGCCAAAAACAAAAGAATAATCTATTTCACAGTGGAAGATTCACTGTACCATTCATTTCGTTAGAGGAGGCAAAATGGTTGCTAATACTACGCTATCCAATTATTCTGCACTTCTTTATCATCCAGATCAATTTAGCAGAAAGGGAATAAAAACTTATAAGAGAAAGAATTTTTGATTTTATTTATTGAAAAAAGTACCAAGAAATATGTCATTAAAACATGAAATTACATTTTCAAATTGAAATTCCCACTTTCTTATAAAGAGAAACAATAAAATTTTGCTTGAAGTTTTACTAACCCTTTTTTAGTGCCCTTAAACCGTTTTTCAGAAAATCCTTCAGTGCTTTTCAGTTTTTTAATGATATGCAACGATATAAATTTGTATCAATCACTAGATAAATAAAGCTACTTTTTATGATTTAAATATTTTAATAATATATTTCTTCCCAATTAAAAATAACTGATTTACAAATGATTTGTTTTCTGATCTTAACTAGTTAATCTATAACTTACACAAATTATTAGAAGAAGTCATTTACACAAATAAGCAATGGTTACAAAAAAAAATTATACATAAAAGTCACTAACGAATTCTGTTGTCATTCACATCTACCAAAAGTGTTCTAAATTCTGAAAGTTTTATTTCTTCACCTTTTTTTGGAAGTCATTTTTAAAAACTATTAACTACAATGAAGGATACGTATTTGTATTATTCAGTCTTTCTAAAATTATCTAAATGTAGCTTTCAAGTTAAAACTTTGGCACTAAACTCAGTAAATTCAACTGTGTTTGATAAAATCGTTTGTCAAAAGTAATTATAGAACTAACTCTCTCTTCAAGAAACCAGTTTAAAGAGTCTAGTCGAAATCCAAGAATTAATTATGAAGTCGAATGTTGCTTTAAAGAGCGCTTAACTTTATGCGTCTCGTCTCTCAGTTTGCAGTTAATGTAGAAAAATAAAAGCACCAAATTTCCGATTATTCTAGAAATTGTTTTAAATTGCAAGTAGAAACTTTGTATTTAAAATGGTAATTACTATTTTACTAGTAACTATTTGATTCTAGATATGACTTAAATTGCTTTAGGTGCGTTTTTATTAAATAAATCTAGAAATTAGTTTTTGATGATGGAATCAGCATTGAAATATAGATTTTATGAGTAAATCAAAGTGTATTTTCTCACAAACTGCATTTTATCTCCTGAATCATTGCTTAATTCAGATTTCTTGATAAAATTTGGAATTGGACCAGGCTGTTAACTAGGATTTATAATTTAAATTTTTTTTTTTTTTAAATAATTAAAAAAAAATAATAATTACATTTTATTGCAGTGTTATAATAAGCACTTACAATAATTATATGAGCAATAATTACCTACTACTTTCATTAACTATGACTTCGAACACATGCAATGTCTATATGTACAATGATATATTCATCAAGATTTGTTATATCATTGGACTTATAAGACAATGATATAATACATTGTCTACAATAACACAAAAACAATGACGTTGTTGTACAATGTACAATGGCATTGCCATAATACAGTGACAATTATGATTTATTATTACTTTAAAGTCTCTAGTAAGCCTTTAATTTCAGACAGATGACAGCTATAGCCCTAAAAAGAAATGTCTAAGTAAAATTAAGTTGCTTTACGCTACAAAAAGAAACTAATTACAGCACAATTTGGAGCCAAAAATTCGATTTAGTATTAAGTTAAAAACTATAACATATATAGAAATAAAATGAATTACAAATTTACAAGGTGTCATCGATTGAGATTCAATATTGATTTAGATATGTTGGGCAAATCAGCAAAGGAGTGCAAAAAAAAACTTTTTTTTTGCCTCCTCGATTTACAAACTTGCGTCATCATAAAATATTGAAGAATGAAATACTTATTTGTTGACATAAATCTTGCTACTATAATACATATTTGTACAACAGTTATTAATTGAAATCTGAGGTACATTTGTTTTTTATTGAAAATTCGACAAACGATGCTTATCTGCACATTCATAGCAAGGCAACGGAATTTTCTGTTTTCGAGTTAAAAAGGTTCTTATCCATAACATAATTCATTCCATGGAAAGTTTTAGCCACCATATCCTAACTGAATTTGGATTGTTGTTGATTTGTCCCTTAACAAATTTATAATAGAAGTTCAATATCCTTCAAATTAATTATTATTTATTTTTTTGTTTTTGTTGGATTTTTCCATATTTTCATGCCATTATAGTAATATTTTATGCAAAAGATAAATAGTTCATATTTTGTTTCAAAACTTGATGCTTTATTCTGAGATGTTGGTGATTTTATTTTTCGATTTTTTTTAAATATATGCTTCGTTGTTACAAAGACTTCAGGAGTTGAATCTTTTTATTAATATCCTATCTCTAGGTTCAGTTCTTAACAGTAATGCATGAGGATTAATTAAAAACAAACAAACATGGTAGTTTATTCCTTTCGTTTACATAATAAAGAAGAGGATTGTTAAAAATTGTTTATTTGTTTTTTACAAGCATTCAAGCGAGAATTGCGAATAAACTAAAGAAATTAATTAAATATAATGTAAATTTACAACAGCAATTGCAAAATTCATTTCTGTAAAATTATTACAGAAAATTTCTTTATCATTTATAATAAGTATTGGGGTTTATTTTCGGCTGAATTATAAACATTATAAATTTCAAAACATCATAGTAACACAATATTAATAAATCAACACACATTTCTTATTTTATTATTTGATTGGAAGATGCATTTCTTTAGATTCATTTATATATTTAAATGCTCTCTACTTTAAATTATCATTTCAATTCTCCACAAAAATGCAAAAATTGCATCAATGAAAACGTATTTAAAATTATATTTGATTAGCACTTTTCAATTTTAGACTTTTTTATGGTAATTGGTTATTTTAATAAGGTAGTATAATTTCATTTATTTCATTCTTGAAAAATATCTATAGTATTAATTAAATTTCAATAATTTTAATCAAAATAGAAAGAAATTTAATGACAATATCAATTAAAATGTAATTTGCATTTCATAATTATAATTATTATGTTTATAACAAAAGTATTTATAATAGATGTTCAATTCCATTTATTCCTATATAAATGAATTTATAACTAACGTACTATACCTTAAGGTTTTCCTGCGTAACTAAATTAAATTAAATTTTGACTGCCAACTTTTTATGCAAATGCTTTTCTGATTTTTAAGGTTTCAATATACACATTAATAGTGAGCAGTTAAAATGATTTTATTAATTTGTTTATAAAATTATGTTATTGAAAGTTAAAAAAAATAAGTTTTTCATTAAAATAATTTTATATTTAAATTGATAAAAAATTTACTATTTTATGATACGTTCTCAAATTTTTAAGAACATTTGGATTTTATCATAGTTAAAATTTCCGATATTCTTAAATATGCTCAGACAAAATCTGATAAATTATACTAATAACTTGGAGGGTGATAGTTAAACTTTGTAAAGTGAAAGCGCACTTGATATAAACGGATTCTTTCATTTTTTATAAATAGATAAATCATTGAAATACCTTAAAATTACTGAAAACTTTCTTCTAGTAAGAGTTTTAGAGAAGAAAATCTGAAAAAATAGAAGGCAAAGAAATCAAATTAGGCAAAGAAATGCTAATCAAGTTATAGTGTTTTAAACTTTCTAAATAAGTAATAATAAAACTGCAATTTTTTTCTTGAAAATTAGAAGAAATATATAGTTTTTAAACGCATAAGTTGCATGTTAAGTTGGGGAAAACATTAAAATGTGGAATATTATTTCATACTTTCCATTGCCTATAGATTTATTCCTTTGAACAAAGACATCAACTTATCTAGATATTGTTTAAAATAGAAAATAGATATAGCAGCTATGGCCATCAGTGTATTGAAATATTAAATTATTTTCTAAGGCAACTGGGTAATTTACACAGAAAAAAAACATAATTTTTTGTTTTTAGCTTTTTAAAATAAGTGAACAAGAACTTCGGTTATCTCATAAATGGAAGATTCTGAGATTCCGATAGATCATAAATGAATAATGCTAAAACGAAGCGTAAGCGCATTGCTTCATTTGCGCTTTTATTAAATTTTGATTCACATATATGAAATTCCATTGCTTTGATGTCTATTATCTTGCGCTTAGGAATCCTGTAATAAATATTTATGCTTTAGGCACAAAAACTATTTAAAAATAATGCTCTTAAAATAGAAAATATCAATTATGAAATAAGATGTGTAAGTGAAAAATGAGGAATTATTATGTCAGTCTTTGTATTTATAATGAAGCTCTTTCTTATTAATCAGTATAACACATTTGAAAGTCTTTCTTTTCTCAATTGACATAATTATGGTTTTTAAACCTTGTGTTTGATTAGTGAAAACTGTTTGAAAAAAATGCATTTTATTAAAGCAAATTAAATTTAAAAACTAAGATTTATGAAAACCATCTCTTTTGGCCAAATTTTAATGAAGATTTAAGCATGCACATATAATTTCATTTATAAAAATTCAACAATGAACGAATGCTTAAAACAATTCTGTTCATAATAACAGCCTGTATTTTCGGCTTTCTGAGCACCAGGCACCTTATTTTGAAGTTAGTTTACTTAGCAGTATGATAGAAGAAAGTCAAGTACTGTAGAAAAGAATAATGGAATATACAGAAATTTATGTAAAAAGTATAATAGACTCCAGACGTTACAGACTTTTAAAATATACGAAAAGATATAAAGCAAAAACCGAAAAGAATTTTTTTGTCAATGTTACTGAAAATCCAAAGGATATATCGTGAATATACAAACAACACTTTTAACAGGCGCCGAAAAGTTTTTCCTCGTCATTTATTTTCTGAAGAATGTATTATTCAGTTTATTTAGTTCAGTTTCGTTAAAATTACCTCTTGTTTTAAAGCGGTTACTACAGCTATTTTGGGACGGGTCTCGTAATTTTGTGAAGCGGTCAGATGACGAAGACAGTACATAAGCCAGGAAATTAGGATGACATAACAAAATAACATTTTTATACATCTTTTTACTTAATTTCATTCATATTTGTAAATATTAAAATTGCAATTTTTTTTATTAAGTTCTTAAAATACAGGCTTATTCAGTTTTCATTCTGTGGTTCACTTTGAATGAAAATAAAATATTTTATTGTTAAACATTAAATATCATTTATTCGAAAAATACTTAATTTCGCTCGATTTTGCATTCCAAAAGTAAAATATAGAATAAGGTAAAAGAAATAAATAATTCTTAAACATGTTTTAAAAAGTTTATTCGAAATTAATAAGTAACTATTTTAAACTATGGATGGAAAATTTAGAATCAATTAATTACAAAAATTTGTAATATCATTAGGTGATGAGAACTGCTATGTGCAGAAATTAGAAACGGAATTAATGAAATATTGAATATTAAAAAGGAAAATATAAATTATTATTGTTACTTATGAAACTTTAAAAGCCCACTGACAGACGGCTGTTCCGCGATTCAAGCCTAAATTAGCGTCCGCTGGATTTTTTCAGTAGCTCTAACCCAAGAGTAGAACTTAGCTACTTCACGCTCGCTTGCATAACATCTTTTTACAGGGTGGGAGGGGCATTCACACCCCTCCCAGATAGAACGCAGAATAAAAACCCTGCCTGAGCCCGGGATGCCCAGATCGCATCGTAGACACGCTACTCCTAACCAGGATGCCAGCTTTCTGTAGATTTATTAAAATTAATAGTTCATTGAAATATGAATATTGCCATATGGGTTTAGAATATTTTTACTTATCCATGTCATTTTTTTTAAAATATTTTCATCACTCCTAAGTAGATTACATATTTTAAGAATTCTTCTTCTATTTGTTAAATTTAAATTTATAGCAGTAATTTTGCCAATTATCTAAAAAGTACAATAACAACGTAATTCATGGTCTCCTATTTAGAGCAATTAACGATTAATGTGGATTGAAAATTTTAACAGGCAAGTTTAGTGAGTGTTTCAAAAGTGTTTATGAGCAATAAATGGACTAATGAAGCGTTTACTAGGTCATAAAATATTTGAAATATGGGGCAATCTGCATAAAAGAAATTTTGCTGCTGGTAAGGCACTTTTTATAGAAATGAAAAACAGAGATTCTCTATTCGTTCTCAAAATTGCTTTATTTAATCTTTTGTTATTGAAATTCACTCTTCGATATAACGAAAAGAATTTCTATGTATTAATTTTCTTCAAAGTAGAAATTTCGTTTATTAAAATTCTTCTTTGGAAATTAGAATACAAATTTAAAAGAAATTCATTTATATGTTAAAAAAATTGATACTTCCTTAAATAATGCAACATTAATATTCAAGGATTTAGGCTCAAAGATGTGAAGTATGAAATTAAGTTTGATAAAAAAATATGGGTTTATTCGATGAAAAGAAAACTATTAAAGTAAATCTATTTATTAATAGAGGTTAAATGTTTATATTAAAGGAATTTTAACAAAAAAGTATTAAATAATAAATGTTTGAATAATATAAAAATGATTGTGTGTGTGTTTGGTACAACTACTATAAAACAATTTGTGAATATTTTGATGATGACCATTGCTCAACTTTACCGAAACAATAATTATTCAATGAAGCAGTATGCAAGAATAAAATATTTGAATGAATAAAATATAATGAGAACTCTTAAACTGTATGAAGTTCAGTTATTTATTAATGATAACAATTGCTTCCGAAACATCTTGACTTCTCAATCAATAGCATTTACAAAATTAAAATAATTTCAAGCACCATTGAAACAGGGTCATGCTATTATGACAAGAATGTATTATCATTAATATTGTTAGATAAAAATTCTCTTATTGGCTATAAGATATTACATTAAGGATAATTTAAAATAGTTATTGATTTCTTTTCGAAACATTTCCTAATTGTGAAATTTTTGATGATAATTTGATTCAATTTGAACAAAAAAAATGCCTTTTGATTCTCTGATGAATGGCTTATTTCTAGAGATAAAAATAGCAACAAGCTATTTTTAAACTAAAAAAAAATCATCATGAAGAAAGAGAATAAAATATGCTTGAATATCTCTTCCAAAAAAAATCAATTAGATATTCCATTGAATAAAACTTCAAAACTCATTTTTTAAACATTATTTTTTCAATTTTTTTATAAGGGTTTCTTCCAAATAATCGTTTATCGAGGAATTAAATTTGTGCTTACGCTGAAATATTTTTTCCCGAATGATCTAAAAGTATTAGTGTTTTTTTACTACTATACCACAAAGTTTTAATTTGAAAAAAAAATGATTTCGATATTTTTTTCTTCTACCGTTTTTTTTTTTTGTTTTTTTTGTTTTTTTCATTTTTTCCGAATGTCAGTGAGTTAGAAAATATTCCATACAGATTGCTTTAAAGGATTTTAATAATTAATCTGACATTCGCAAGACGGGTATAAAGAAAAAAATGTCCATAGGGCTGCAACGTCTCATTAACTATTTCAATAGATAATTCTTTTTGACAGTTTGATTTCGACAAGTATGTCCATATTATTCTAGCAAAAAAAGATAACAATACTTTTAAATAAAGATTTATTGTTTCTCTTTCCATTTATTTTGTTTATTATTATATTTAGTTTGTGATTTTTTCCGGTTAGGAAAAAATAACCTTGATTTTGCATTATCTTTCAGCTGCTTGAGTAAAAATTCTTTAAATTCTTTAATGTCTTCAACTAGATATTTGTACTCTAGGTGTTATGGTGTAGATGTAAATAATAAAAAAAATTAAATTTCCTCTTTATCATCAACTAACATCTTTGAAAGAAACTTAACTTCAATAATAATGCTACCATTTTACTAATGGTTTTAAAATTAAAAAACACTTCCTGTGTAACCTATATTTGTTTACGTACAGTCTATGTTTCTTAAGACCATAAACTAAGAACTTGCTAATTAGAACGAAAGGATCCAGAAGTTTGGAACATAGGATTCAGAAGTTTTGGCGCAATAACAGAAAAAAAGGCTATTGCATTTAACAGTACTAAGTATCGTGCTAGGTATAATGAAATCTATTGTACATTCAGGTGAAGTTGTCTTATTCCAACAACTTTTTAAGTTCGAGATTAATTGACTATTTTTTAAGCTATAATTCAGTTAACCCTGTTATTATGTTCACATTTACTTCCTGTATGTAGTGTTCGGTTCAATATGACCCGACTCAAAAAACTAACCTATCTGGCAGTAATTGACAGTCACCTTTAAAAAATTGTCTATACAATAATAATAAAATTTAAAAATAGGATTAATAATATAAAACAGTTGTAAAAACAAAAAATTGAAATTGAAACTCACAACAATATAAACAATCTATAAAAACAAAAATAAAAAATAATAGTAAAATATTCAAAATTAAAACTTACTTAATTTTACAATTTGAACAATCCTATTTGATATGGGATTTGCAAATCCTATTCTTACAATTGCAGCTTAACATATCAGTTTTGCTGTCATTGCTTGATGGACGGAGCTTTCACCTTGCACCGTTTGAACACACATTATAGTATTCTCAGTAAGATCCCGACGGCATGTTTTTCCTTTTTCTCCGTATTGGTTTCACTATTTTTATAGAGTCTTCACTTCGTGGTAGATTTGAATTGCTTCAAAATGTGAAAAAATGAATGATTTTCCTAGTTATTCCAAAAAATAACTTTAGCTTAGCCAATTTGTTTTCATTCCTTTCACTGTTATAGGAGTCCATAGAAACAACGCATTCGACCCAGAAATAGCAAGCATATTATGGAATACTATCATAAACCAGCGATTTGTTTTTCTTTTAAAACTGTATGTGTTTAAAATTTGATGAAGAGTACTAACATCCCCTTTATCTGAATAATAATATATCAGTAATGGTTTCTTGCAAGGCCTGATACAGATGCATACAAGGCCTGATTAGTATGCATTTTACAACTGTTGTGGCTTCCATAAAATAAAAATAATGAAGTCTGAAAATTTTTGTTTGGCATTTTTTAAGAAGTTCTAATTGATTTTTAAAGGCAACAAGCATATTATTTTACCTTTTAGAAGAAGTTGCCCTGAGTTGTAAGATGTGAAAAAATTATCATGTGTAATATTGTGCCCCGGATACTCATAAGTAAAATCACATGCTACTCACATTCCCTGATTTTTCTCTGGCTTTATTCTTTTCCAGTGTAAATTTGTGTTTTCAGTACCTATGAAGTTTTACTATCTCATAAAATCCATATTTTAATCACATATCCAAATGGTTTAATTAGTATATATGTTTAAAGGACATCGGCCACAAAATCCTACTAATTGTTTATCTTTAGTATTTGTTTATTTTCATTTTGATTATAGTTTATTTTCATTTGGATTATATAATTTTGTCTGAATTTCTATCTATTTTACCTAGATATCTTGCACTGCAACTGATTTATCCAATTTTTTTTTGACAAGTAGATTTATTACCAAAACGGATAACTCTCAATATGGTGCAAAATGTTTCTAGATACATTGTCGCATGAAATATTTCCTACCAGTTTTTTTATCCCATAAGCTTTTTCTTGATTTATCATATGATTTAAAAACACCAACTAACAACAACAATCCAATATAAGTTAAAACGTTTTACTTTCAATATTTTTCTATTTTTTTCCATAAATCCTTTCTGATACAAAATTACTAATATTTATGATTTATTTTTCAATTATCGAAATGATTACTGCCTCACAGTCACTTTTTAAGCCTAATATCCTTGATATTGCATATCGTATGATCAATGGGGTAGCTTTTATAATATTAATAGCTATAAATTGTGAAGAATGTGACAGCGAATGCAGCTTCCATTTTATTCCACAATTCTTGGATTCAATACTTTATTTATAGTTATATAGTTTCTTTATAAATATCGGTATCAAAATTGTTGTCAGAATTTTCAATCTCACTTTCATCACTCGCATAATTTTCATACTCCGATACTTCTTGGACGCCAGAAGCTTCCATTAGTTTAGCTAAATTGGCTTGACTCAAATTTGTGCGATTCGTTATTTTTTTTCTTTCACATTCTCAGGTACAACGCCTTTACAAAATACCAGAAGCTGAAATACAGCAGAAAAAATCACTGTTATAAGAGTAAAGAGATTGGTCATCTGCCAATCGTACCAATATCTGGTCCTCGCATACGCTCTCTTGTCCTTTGACCTAACACAAACTTGAACGAATGAAGTTCCGAAAATTGCAGAAACTGTTATTTTATTTTGAAGAATCCAGAAAAAAATGAACAAGTATGAGTAGAACTACATATTTTTTGCATTGGGTCTCATTGACCAGAACGATAAATTAGGTATAATTTGAAAAATATTCTGTCATTAATCATCTCATAATATCATCTGTCATAATATAAATATAACATAAATCCCTCTAGGAATACCTATTTATATTTTTTATCGAAGATGTCAAGAAAATCAAGAATGTAATATATATTTTTATGAATGTATGAATTGTATTTCAGGTCATAGAGACCCGTATAGTAAGCTATTCGGGTCTGTATGACAATGATAATGTTTTGGAGACGGATTTATATTTAAAAAGTATCGAATTATCAATGAATTATTGCCGATTTGTTAGTTTCTAAAAACCTAACTAAAATTTTCTTTTACACACAAAATATACGAGAGATAAAATAATTCTTCCAAATTGGAGGTTTCTTTCTTAAAATTTAAAAAAGTTGAGAATGCAGAGCCATTTTAAATTATATATGGAACATTCGAAATTGAATTTCGCAAAAATGCAATTATTATGTTAAGGGAAACAAAGTTATTAAAACTATATTTTAAACCACCAGAATTTGCTTAAAGAAAAGTGAGATTCCCATAGTTATAATACACCAATAAAAGTAAAAGTTTGCTAGTTTAAAGGATATTTCCAATTGCAAGAAAGTAAATATTTTGCATAAGAATTGTTTTTTCAAACATTATATATTTAATGTAAAGAGGCAAAATTGAAAGTAACAGCAATTGATGGTTTTGAAAAAAACATTAACAAATATTCAAAGATTTATTAACCCTTTAAGCGGTCAATTTTTTTTACCAGAAATGCTTCCAAAAAAGGCATATTTTTTCTTCCAATTAAAAATTCAACTCATGAGATTACAATTTAACTCATGAGAAAAGAATCAATGAATGTTTTATAAAATTGTAGAACATCAGAAGTGTCGTCCAATTGTATGTGCACAGAAGGAATTCTAGTAAATTTAAATCAAGGACACGGAACAGGTGAGTTTTTCACATCAACCTCGGTAAAAATTCTTGAAGAACTCAAATCTTCATCAGAGCTGAGCTCACTGCACGAGTCATCAGAGGAATTATCCAAAAAATTAGAAGAAATATCTGCATTCATCATCTAACAAGAAAGTATTTTCTTCGTTTATTCCATCCATAACTGCCATAAAAAAGACAAGTTTTTAAATTCACAAGCGTTGATTACAGTAGAACAAAAGTTTCAAAGAAAAATACTTTCCCGCTACAAAGAAAAAACCAGTTATATGGACAAACCACGACATCTATTGAAAAATATTAATACTAAATAGTCTCTTTACTATAATGAAAAGTACGGGCAAAATAGGAAAGGAAAGGAGAAAATATCGATGCCCATACGAAATACGGTCAAACCAATCGAGGCCAATTTTGGGTAGCATGCACACTGTACGGGCAAACCGCTTAAGGGGTTAAAATTTTGTGACATAGGAGTGTTTCTATGTTGAAAAACTTTCAACATGTCCTAGTTTTGCTCATAATAGGCCCTGATTTTCGGAATGCTAAAGTTGTAGAATAGGTTGAAAAATTAGTACAATGGGTAATTTGTAGAAAGTATGAAGCGGTTATATTACATGAAATTGTGTTCACAAGTAGGTTGTTTTCGTTTCAGTCCTATAAGAAGAATTTATTCGAAAAATGTCTCCAGTTTTTAAGAGGAAACATAAGACATAACAAGGGATAAGTCTAATTTTTAAAAAATGCTTTTAATAGTGCACGAATGATAAGATACGGATCCGACAACTCCATTCATACTGTTACGAATTTACATTCTAGTTTCTAAATACAATTGGGAAGATATTTTTACAGATAGCTTTAACAGATGTCGAATGAATGCCAGATGGAAAATCCCTGGTTTAAATGATACTTCGTTGGCTTTTCATAAATGTGGTGACTAAACGGAAAAAGAAAAAAAAATGCAGTATTTTTGTATTCTTCTTCTAAAATAAGTTTACATGTTGATTAAAATTATTCTGTTCAAGTTAGGTTTTAAAAAATATACTTGTATCTACAATTCAGTAATCATTTGCCACCTAAATATGAATAAAATGAATTTGATCTTTTCATAATAAAATATATTTAAAAATAATACAAATTGTATTATTTTTAAAAAATGGAAATTCAATTTTTTGTGGGATGTCACAAAATCATGAAATAATAGTTTATAGCAAAAATATAACATTTATTACTAAGAAAACTAAACATATAATGAAATATATTATAGGTTTTCACAAAACAAATAGTAGATAATCTATAGAAAAATACAATACGCAATTCTCGAACTTCATATTTATGTAATAGATTTAACTAAAAAATGAAGACAGTTTGATGAAGGGTTTAATATAAAGTGTTATTCTGTTGTTAATTAAAAATAAAAATAAAAAAATTCAAAAAATATCGGAACCGTTTCTTTTTTATTCATAGTTTATAATATATTAATTATATAATTATTACATATAAGACTTTTATTAATATTAATTTTATAATTATGATATAGATCTAAAAATATATTAAACATTTTTTTTAAATATATAATAAATGTATGAACATGTTTTAAAAGCACTGTTAATAAATTATTTTTTTTTATTCTGACAAGCAGAGTTATATCGCATAACATTGCATGCTTACAAAAATATCATTATTTATTTAAATGTAATTGGGAAGAAACAAGTCAAATAGCCAACTATTATATAATGTTTTTTTAATATGTAGTGTTCATATTTGATAAATGAGTTTTAGAGGAAATAATCTAGATTATTTATAGCATTTGCAGAATATTTTTATCTAATGAATAAAGCAATTATTTGAGATATCTTGCAGCTAGATTATATTGATAAGATGCACCAAGATCTATTGCTTCAATGCAATGGAAAAGTATATTAACCGTGACAGGACTTAGGGCAACTGACTAAATTTATAAATAGTGAAGATTGCTGACTTCCTGTGCCCATTAGTCTTCTGTAAATACAAGCTTAATTATAACTAATAGTCAAAGCTCTGTAGAGTGACTTCCATAAGTATATATCACGTGGGAAGAATGACATATATAATATGGAAATAAAGGACATATTTGGAATATATGATATATAATTTAACTTTCAATTTTTTTATGTTTAATCGAATAAAAATAATTCGAAATTCAAATAAAATCACTGTTTGAAGGTGTTCCGAACGTTAGGTCTTAATGAATTACTGATTAAAAAACTTGAAATAAACTTTTCTGTCTTCAACAGTTGATTGCATGCTAATTACAGAAAAGATTTAAAGGCACATTTGTAAATGAGAAAATATATTGCAGCAAACTAAAGAACAAAAGAAATTCCACTAAGGAAGACACAATAAACACATTTTTTTTTCTTTTTTTCGGTTGAGCCGACAAGTAACACCAACTAATTTGAATATAAATAAATAATCATGATATCTTAAAAAAGATACCATGTGAAAATCGAATAAATTTTGTAAAAAACCGATATTTTTATTTCCAACGTTTTATCAATCAGCTTTTCTAATTTTGTAAATCTGCATCACTTTACTATTTAGTACTATTTAAGGATCAAACCATATATTTCAAAATGTTTCAAATTTAAACATAAGGATTAGACAAAAGGAATAACTTTTGAAACGAAACTTTTAATAACGAAAATTTTAACTTAATTCTTCCATTAAATAAAATTTCTTGAGAAAAGAGGTAATGAGTCCCCTTTTTAGAAGGGATATCATATCAATGGGACATATTTGCTCAACCCAGCTGTGAGGAAATTAAAAGCAGGTCATTTTTTATCAAGCGTCATGCCATTTGGCTCTGATAAAAAGAAACATTATTTTCTAAAAAGATTTCTATACAATGAAATAAATGCAATAATATATAATAAAATTAATATACTTATTTAAAATTAATAGAGATGAAAAACGATTGCGTTAAAACTGATACTATTTCGTATACAGTCGAATCCTGTTAACTGGACCACCGGATAATCGGACCAGCCGCTTATTCGGACCGAATCTCAAAGAACCGAAACAAATCCTATGTACATAAGCCGAATATTATTCGCTTATTTGAACCAAAATTCCGTTTAAACGGACCAAAGAACGTGACAGGGAAGATGAAAAAGAAGCCACAAGTCGCCTGTGTACAGCAGGAAGTCCGAAAGGGAAAAGAACCAGTGGGGGTTGAGAAAGAACTTTGTTTCTTAGAACGGGCAGTTCGGTAGTAAGTTCTTCAAACGTTGACTTGAATTTGATAAAAACTTTTTTTTATTGTACTTCGCATGCTGAGTATCATGTAGATCGTTTCGAAGAATTTGTTTGTAAATTTATTTTTCAATGAATAAAGTTCATAAGTAACAGTAGTTCTTGTTTGTATGTTCACCATACGCGTGTGCCGCACAGTAAAAGTCATAATGACATTTTAATATGTTACGTATAGCACGTCTCGTCTTGTGACATAGGGCATGTTCGTGTAATCGGACCAGCCAGTTATTAGGACCAAAATGATCGCGTCCCGATGTGGTCCGATTAACCGGAATCGACTGTATTTACCTTCTAAGACATTTTAGTCAATGCAATCAGATCAACAAAACTTTTCTTTGAAATAGATCTTTCAACTGAGTACAATTCCGAATTTACCAGAGAGATATGAAATTTTATTTTCTATTAAAAAATAACGTTTACTTATAATACCAGTCCTATTTAATTTTGCATCTTAGTGCAGTTACTTTTAATTGAATAAATACGATATTTTTTTTCTTCTAACGAGATGAAGACATGTGAACACATTCTTTCAATATTTCTGGAAGAAACCATAACGATATCGTACCATCTTCCAAAGATTTATCTAATCCTTCTCATTAGTCATTATTATTATTTTCATATTTGTCATACAATGTAGCTTCAATCAATGCTTACTGATACAATTTTAGGTATTTTAAAGCTAAGTAAATTCATAATATCATAAAAAAGTATTGATCATTTAAAAATGGAATGGAGTTTCTATCATTTTCATCAAGTATCATTGATTCAACGTTTATTCCTTACCATATTTAGGTTGATTATTCAATGTTCCATTTTCTAGAAGCCATTCATCATTGATTGTTCACATCTTTCAATAGAAAGTGAATACTTTTTTTTGCTCTTACAACACTGATTTTCATTTTAATCCTCTGACCATCGGCACTTTGAAAAACTTTATAATGGACTGTTTATGTCCAGTTTAAATATCTAACATAAAAGTCTTAATGTTGCAAAAGATTTTATAAAATGTGTGAAAACGTTTTCACATTTTTTCAAAGAATCGGTCACAATCTTCTTAAAACTGTTCCTTAAAGAATCTTAGATATATATGGAGGCATACATATTTATTTACATAATTTGAAACATATATGACAAAAATAAATAAATAAATAATAAGCTACTTATTTAATGCTATAATCTGCTCCTAACACATTTACAATTCGAATGTTAACTGCCTCATTGATACCTTCTTTGCTGCAAAGAAGAAGAAAAAAACATATTCGATTTACTGTAGAACTCACCCTTTGGCTACCTCCATTTTAGGAGAAAGAAGAAATACAGAGCATTTGAGGTCAATAATGGATAATGGATGTTCGCTATTTACAATGTTATAATAATATTTTTGCAATAATGTAAAAAGAATTTGAAATATGAAAAATGAAATATATGAAAGAATATGAAAAGAAGGAATCGTGAAAAAATAATATAATAATTAAAACATTTCAAAAGAAATTTCGTTTTAAATCAAAACAAAAATTTCAAGAAAATATTTGTGGATAAATTAGGCTCAGAACTAAAAATTCTAGTCATAATAACAAGAATATAAACATGAAAGAAATATCTGTAATCCAAAATAACAGTTCTTAATACGGTGGAATTAAATTTCAAGGAATCACTCTTGTAAAATTTATTATTATTTAAGACTCTATCAAACATAAATTTTATAATGAAATATTTTATTTCACTACATTTTGTAAATCCTAAAAATATTCTTTTGAGATTAATAATTAGTTTCAAATAAATCATTTTTTTCTCAAAAATAAAGATATATATTTTATCTGTATTTCTGTACCACTCTTTCTAGTATACTTACAGTCGAGATATAAACTATACGAATAATAAAGAATTCTCTTAGCATGCATGTTTTTTTTTTGAAATTCGAAATATATAATGTTTAAACATTTTAAACATGAATTAGTAGTATCATCATTTATCATAAAAAAATGCCTTTTGAGAATTCGACCCATTACTGCCATTTTCTCATTGTTAACTAAAGAGGCTTTTTAATATTCTTTTTAAATGTCCACGTTTTCTTAAGAACTTAAGACCTTTTCTTAAGACCTTTCCCAATGGAACAATGATTTCGTACAGCTTGCTCTGTCCCTGAAAAACATTTCTATTTAAAGAAGGAAATGAATCTGGAAAGAGGTATACTACAATAGAATGCAAGCTTTTTGCTTCTTCTTCCACTGTTGCATTCTATCTCGTTGCCACGGTCGGTACTTTTCTTTCCTTCATTTCACAAAAGGGAACATCATTCGTATTCTATGCTCAATAAAAGTTCCAACAATAGAAATAAAACCTTGACCTTTTCATCTTATATATATATTTTTTATTCCAATTAGTTGTTTCCAACAAAAAAGGAAAATATTCAAAACTGAACAATGAGAAAAAACAAGAATTAAGAGATAAGTAACGAAGGCATAGCAAATATGAGATAATTGAGTGTACCTAATTAAGAGAAAAGAGTAAATTTACATTTCTGTGCTCATAGAATCCAGTCAGTCCTGTAACATTTCTTCGTTCTCTTCTCATGTTTTTACGCTTATTTTTTCGTGCTTAAATTCTTAAATATTCATAAAGATTAACAATTTCTTTAAATTAAAGCATTCATTTTTTTAAAATTTCAAAATACGATTAGCTTATAAAGATAAGCTATATAGATTTTTTTGTATTCATCAATTAATGTTTTTTCCATATTTTATGTTTCTTTTGCATTACTCTTCGTAATTTTCGTGAAAATAGTTTTCTTTGGTTATGAAACGTTTCTTCCTATAAAGATCAATAAAATATTAAAATAATATTTATAAATAGCAAGTAGATTTACAGTGATAAATTTTAAACAATAATTTATATTATTAAATTTATGAACAATGTCTTTGCAACAGAATTTACATTAACATAAAAAAATACCTGTAAAAATTTACCAACCTTCTTGAAAATGTGTAAATGTATTTTACATAGTTAATTACAAACTTCTAAACTTATCCAAATTTATAATTAACGTCTAATTATAGAGCTAAAAAACATATTCACGCATTAATTATTAACTTCTAAATAACTTACTCTATCTGGTGAGAAGTGAGGTTAGAAGACATATTATATTCAAAAAATAAATTAAACAAGCATGCATACAAAAAAAACCACTCTTTTAAAATGCATCATTAATAATGCCCAAAATCTGTCAATTTAAATTATCAATGTCCACTGTTATTTCCATCTCGGACTCTATGAAAATGGTAGATTATTTGATTTTTATATAATATTATACACACACACACACATATATATATATATATATATATAAAGAGAGAGGAAGAGAGATGTAGATAGATAGATAGATGCGACCTAGATTTAAGTCAGAAAAAATAGTTTTCCAATAGATGGTTCTTTAGATAAAAATGAGTTGGTCATGTAAAATCTATGACATTAACTAAAATGGTACTTTGAATTTCTTTCTGAGATCTTTCTTTTTCGAATTCTCAGTGTTAGATGCACAGTCAGAATTAAATATTCAAAATACTCCTGGAAGATTATGCTATTTCACTGTTAAGTGAGAGAGGTTGTTGGGACATCACAGCTTTCAGGCAAGGCAGAGCAACTGTTCTTACAACAAATCATTTAAAAACTATGATTCAAGCTAACTATTTTGATGAACCTGTCATCTTGCATAGTTTGATATTTGCCTGACTAACAAGATCATTGAACGTGAGTCTTTTAAACTCCAGGGAGTATTGTCATCTGAAAAATCGTTTTTATCAAGAACTAAAGTAATTTTGTTGTATATTTTTGATATCTAGATATCTACTTATATATTGAGTGATGCCATTGATAACATAGTCACACACTGTCAGTATATTTTTGATTGACAAGGCATATAAGTAGAGAATTTAGGTTGAAAATAATTATCACTGACTGCCATTCTTTTTTTTTCTTTTCACAACGCTATATTGAGATGCTTTGACATAATTTCCGAATTTTCTTTTTCTGATATTTCCGTTCAATATAAGGTATATTTTACTAGGATCTGCTGAATAGATCCAGATTAACCAGCTTTTTAATGTCGTAAGTGTAATTATAACCATCATTTATATATCTGTGTTTTGGAGAGTTGGCTCTTTATAATACAGTCGCTTAGCAGGGTGTATCAAAGTTATTATATCAAAAATAATGTCAACGTTTTTTACAACTATATATTACATTGGTAAAGCAGAAATAAAATAATCTTGATTATTATTAATAATAATGCTTCTTGGCTGCAATGTGTCGATAATCAAGATTATCAACTAAGTATGAAATGGATATTTATTTCCGTACTTTTTTTTCTATTTTGAGCCTTTCATTCACAAGAAATTGAAATAATTCTTTTTTCATATAAGAATGTAACTCAAAATCATCTAATGATGATAACTGGAATTACCGTTTATGAATAGTAAAAAATTATTTTTACATGTGCTTTTAAGATAGTTACAATGAATAAACTATACTATCCTTTTCTTAATATGTAGAAACATAAGCTATCAATTATATATATTTTGCTTAGTTCAATGATGCTTATCCTCTTGCGTTTTTGTACTCTTTCTTGGCGCATTTCTATCTAACACTATATATATATATATATATATATATTCTAAAGTATCAATACAAAATATGTGTTTGGTCTAACGAAAGTTGAAATTAAAGCCATCTGATGATATATTTATATGAAATTAATAATCCAATGGTAAATGAACAAAGTATTTCTTAACTTTCTTTGATTTTAATATTTTAAAAATATTTTTCTGGATTTAGCATGTCAAATAAAAAAAAATTGAATGTAAATGTATTCATAAAAAATTGTGTTTTAGATGCGGTAGTTATTTATTTAAAAAGAAGCTGCCACTTTCACAATTTTATTTAATATTACAAATAACAATTGTAAATACATTTTTGTGAACAAAGTAAAATGTAATAACATCTTTGCTTAACATTACTTTATTTCACCTCCAATTTAACAGTGGTGAATGTTGTTGAAATGTAATAAAGATTGGAATTTAATTTAATCTTTGAGTTCGCGTCTCCTACAATGACAAGGCTCTAAAATAACAGTACAAAAAAAACCAAGACAAATATTTGTAAGAAAAGGCCCTGCATGCATTCCCTGATTACGAAACTAGCAATACATTTAAGGAACACATTAAAAAAGATTTTAATCATAATATATAATAATGCTATTATATCTATTTGCATAAACGTTACTTCCAGATGTATTTATAGAAAATATGTTAAGGAATACTGCAAACTTTAGTTTGCAGTTTTTAATCATTAGTTACTTTGGAAGAAATAACGTTAAATATGTTTGTTGCTAGATTTTTTTTTTCAAATCCAATTATGAAAGTAACCAAAGTTACAGAATAAATTTTCATAATAATTAATATTTTCAAAGACCTTGTAAATTGTCATAATTTTATCGAGAATTAGAGACCCATGATATTTATCATAAGGAAACAGCATGGTAGGAAATAGTAGACATATAATATATATTCAATGAATGTCTAATGGTACCACTTTATGGTTTTTCGTGATCTTGATCAAGATTTAAAATAAGTTAGATGCACTATATCCACATTTAGATAAAAATTTTATACACGAAAATGAAATACTAGTTTTTGGATAATCAATTAAAATATTATGAGACTTTTATTTCTTTGGACTTGTTCCACTTTAAGTATGTCATATATTCCCTTCCAGGTACTTTAGTATTTAAACTACTTAATTAATGTAAGTAGATAGTTCCTTCATTAAAAAAATTGAAAGGATAATCTATTATCTACAGATACTACTCATCATTTTATCTCGAAAATGTACCTTGGATCTCATTCATAATCAATTAACAGAAATTGTACCTTTCATTTTAATACACATATGTTTCTCTTTAAATGTGTTGCATTGTATATATTATTACGAGAAGTTTAATTAAGGTAATTAAATAGTATTTGCACTCAAAAAAGATAGATAATGGGCTTATTAATAAATGCTAGGAACAGTTAGAAACTAATTCTGTATTATTATTTTTTATGTGTAAAGAGTATAATCATTATTTGACTATTCATGTTCTACGGAAATATAATAAAGTAAAATAGTAAAAAGATAATTAAATGTGTGCGTTTAGGCTAAAAAAAGCTCTGTATTATCATACTTATTAAAACATATGTTTATGAACAAGGTAATTTGTAGAAAACAAATATATAATTTTCAACGTTATAAGCAAACACATATATACACATATTTTTCTTAATAAAGATAATTCTAGTAGATTTCCTTGCCATGGTTTTGCATGTAGCAGACAAATACAAATTCAATTTAAAATCTTAATTTTAAGAAAATATCGAACAAATGCAATTTGACTTAGAATTTTCAATAATGCTTGATATTTATAAAAAAAAACGACACAGAATCAATAATTTTCTTAAACTTATGATGTTTATTCAGATATATATTTTAAATTTTAGATTGGTATATTAATTAAGTAGTACATTTGCAAATAAAATGCTATATTTTAGATATTATAAATCAATTCAGGGAATAAATGCTATAAAATGTCAAAATTTAAGCAAAAATTAAAAATTAGCTTAATTTAATTCGGTAACTGGAGTCAGTTTCAATCAAATTATGAGTGAATTAATAATGCGCATTTCAAAATTATTTAATATTTTTTACTCTGGTTATATAGTCCTGATTCTATGAAAACTGATATTTTTTTTTTTTTTCAAATGTGAAGTATTATTATTTTTCTTTCATATATTTTCTATGAATTTAATTCAATGAATGAATCAATGTTTATTTCATAAGCGAAACTTTCTAATCTTTAGTTTTTGAAATTTGTAATATTATAAAATTTATTAATTATTGACTTAATTTCAAAAATAATGAAACTATTATAAGAATACTTTCACATAAAAATTCCGTACATTTTTTTTTCTTCATATTTTACTCAACACATCATCTTATGTTTTTCGTGATTAAAAACAAATGATATGAAATATCATTTTCAGTTTAATATTGAATTATGTTTTGTTATCTTCTAGAATAATTTCAGATATTTAGTTGAAAGCACGGCTAAACATTTTAGAACTTTTTAAATATAGGTCTTTATTTAGCATTCAAATTTGCTTTTTGTCTCAAACAATGAAGGATGAATAGTAATATTCTTGACTTTTTCTTCAAAGTTTCTTGGATAATATGCTACATCTTCACATTCTACATTTTTTTTTTTCTTTAAGCATGTAATATTGATGAAGATAACTTCTTTTTGAGCTTTGAGATGGAATAATGCCGGTAATGGCTTGGAATAATGCCGGTAATGGCTTCGGATAATGTCGGTAATGGCTTGCAAAGCGCATTTGGAATTGTACAGTATTATATAGGAGTCAGTATTATATATTCAGTATTATATAGGAGGAAGACCCTTTGAATAGATGCTTCTTTCCAATAATTCTTTCCAATCTTGGAGAATATGGGAGTGACCACGCATTTACACCATGCAGGATCATCCTGTAAGTGAATGCTTGATATAGGGTCCTTCTGAATCTTTGTTGTAGTCCCCAGGGGGGACCTGCTCTGCGGCGATTTGTCGATACTGGCTAATGGCCTTAGAACTTGTTCTTTTATGTGAGAAATCCAGTTAAATTTTTCATATAATATTACTCCCAAATATTTGAAAGATGATACTATTCAAGAGACTGATTGATAAACAAATAGTTGGTCCCCTGGAAAAATTTCCTGTAAGTGAATATTGTGATTTTTCTATTCACATTTCAAATTGATTACTATCGGTTCATATTTTTAAAATCATTAGTGCTAAGTTTGTATATTTTTCCAGTTCTCACCGAATTCTCCCGCCGATGACAAATGTGAAATCGTTTGCATGTTGCAAATGAATTTCTCTTGGCCAATCCGTTTTTAAACTTTTATCTGCAACTGTGTTCCAAAAAGCAAATTGTGATCCATATTTCGGTTCTCCTATGATAAAAAGTGCTTCAAATTAAAAAATATGATTTTTTTCTAATTTATGCTAGACCCTTATTGTATCTTTGTGACAGCGTTTTGAAGACTAAAATATATTTTATTTCTAAAAAAAGCAGAAAATAAAATATATACAATGATGTTTGAAGAACTTCCGTTGTAAAATTACATTCATATAATTTATAATAAGAAAAGTGATTAGTTACTTTTTTTAAGAAAGGATTTTTTCGTTTTAAAAATTAAACATCTGGAAATTTATTTTAATAGATTTGAGTTTCTTGTTTATTGCACAAATTTACTCAAGGAATTTTATATTTAAATCTTACTTTTTAGCTATTTAAGAAGAAAGAGCAGAATATGCCTATCTTATAAATTTCATTATTTAGAAATGGAATCTTTGTGCCAGGCCAAGGATATTTCTTCTTACTTTTACCTTTTTCATTTCTAGAACGTAGATTGAAACTTGAAATTTCCATATTCAAATTTAAATCAATGGAGATTGTAGCTTTTAAGCGAATGGGGAACAAAAGGCAAAGTAAGGAAAGAAGTTTTCCAACCAATGAGGTTAGATTGAAATCTTTAAAGTATCAATCATTTTTACAATTTGTATCAAGAGTAAATTTAATAAGAAAATATTGCATAAAAGGTATATACCTTTGTCAGAAAATAAAGATTGGGCTCAGTTCGAAGAAAAATAATGTGTTTTTGTTTAAGATTATAAATTTCCAAGAAAAATGTGAAAACAGTTTAAAATTTAATATGCTAATGTACGAAATATAGTTTCTAAAAATATAAATTTTCGATAAAAGACATAACTTTAGTTTTAAAATGAATATATTACATTCTTTTTAGCAGATAAATAATATATATATATATATATATATATATATATATATA
>JAPMOQ010045390.1:4365260-4421034 GCA_026543055.1 Argiope trifasciata
AAAAATTAATTTGTTGTGAAAGATAGTTTTTATCCGTCATCAATTATTCAAAGTTGAACTACATATTGTATCAATAATTTCAGTGTGATTTCAAATGTTCTTTCAACTTATGTTAAAATACAATCGGAACATCACATCGTTCGCGAAATATTCCTGTTATAAAGTACTTTTGTAAAACAAACGGGGCAAATATATGCGTAAATTATTTTATCTAAAATTTGAATAAATACATTTTAAAGGCTTTTTGCTTCTCGATATCTTTAAAGTTTGTCTTAATTTATATATTTACAAACTTGTTTCTCAGGATTTTCTATATCACATACGAATATCTAATTTCGGATTGCTATCTGAAACATGAAATCAGGTATTTTTCTATTAATTTAGTATCTAATTATAAAAGTCCCTGTATAATTGTTTCATTGTATATCTTTATTCGACAATTATTTGAGCCTTCTTTCTGAAATAAGCTTTAAATAAGTCTAAAAATTAATTCCAATATCTTTTTAAAACTTTTAATACCTACTGCCATTTTATTAATTTGAAATGCACATATTATTTTTTACTCTTCTCTATGAATTTTTTGTTAAGATTCTAAAAGATACAAGTCAAAAAAAAAATTTGTATATTTAAATAATATTATGATGCCCGTTATTCTAATATTGTAAATCATTATACCACCTTTTAGTAATAGTCTGAACATAATTATTCTCTGCCTTTTATACTAAACACTATTTTTCAATTACTCAGTTTTTCTTCAAATATCAGGTTTGTTCACATTACACAAATATATAAACTTTAAGTCCTTATATATAACTAATTCAATAAATTGTACCAACCGATTCTATCTACTTTGTCTACTCAACAGAGACTCCTTATGTCAGCAACAACGACCGAATAAATGTGTTAGGACACAGAACGTGATGCGGAGATGCCATATTTCTGTTTTCAAACAGTGAGAAATGGACAGAATAAAGATATAGTTGTTGGGCACGTGTCAGGCAGTAATCGAATTCCATAAGGAGCGGTGGAACGAAAAGATGATCATTCTAGAAGGGTTGACTCGATAGAAAATGTTCTCACCGCTCTACTTTTGCTATACTTTGATCATACGTGAAGGTAAAATAAAAAGAAGAAAAATTAAATGAAGAAATAGAATGTTTTTTTTTTCATTTCTACATCAAAAAAGAATATTGAATAATAACAGTTTTTTCCCAAATTTTAATGCTGCATGATAAAAACGTCTAAAACTTTTAGTCTATAAATAAACCACTGAGAGTTTATTTAAAACATGAAAATATCAACTTTGAACGAAACAAAAACATTCGAACGTATTTTTTTTATATATTTACAAGATTATATGCAAAAAACCTAGTGCAAATAAAAAATAAATAATGTTTTATTTATAAAGCGAATGAAATAGATTTAATTTCCTTTATATAATGCATTCAGATTCAATATTCTCAGCAATATTTTCTTGTGTCAATTTTAGTTCTTTAATGATTAATAATTTACCTTTGCATTTCAAACCAAATGATTCCATTTCTTTTGCAATATTTTGCCCTATTTTATAAAAGGATTCTAAATTCTCTTATTATATCTATGTGCCAATTGCTGTTACCCTCTTTCATAAAATTTTTTTATAGAAACGTAATGCAACCAAAATGTTATTTCTTTATTGAATATTTGAAAAGTATTTTCATTTTTATCTTCCAGTAAATGAAATATATTGTAATCGTAATTTTATAAAAAATGAAACACGAAATTTGATGATATTTCACATCTTAGACCGAATAGAAAAACGCATCCCTATGTCTGTTCGTTCTTATATGGTTTTAAGACCAAATATGTAGATCCCTACCCAATTTAGAAAGTCATCTGAGCGGAGACAGTTTGCTTACTTTGTTATCGAAGCACAGATGAATTTTCTGAATGAATTCAGAATTAAAGATTTAATAGAAAAAAAAATTAGGTATATCATTTTAGCATCAAAGATGTCAATACTTGTTAAATTTGATGCCGCACTTATCGAAAGATAATGGTCTATCAGAATTAAACTTTCATCTGCATAGAAATGGGATAGTTCACAAAACAAACGTCTTGAATCAAAAAAATTTAGTATGTGATTTTGTTACTACAAATGTAGGAAATTCTTTCGGAAGAAAGAAAAAACAGTTTTACATTTACTTATAAATCTATATATGTTAAATAACTTTGGAAATTAAAATGAATTATTTCTATTATTTACTTTTTTATAATAATGCATACACTTCAAATTACAGTAAGAATTTTCATTTTCAATTGACATTTAACTATGATCAACTTCATTTAAAATCTGCAAATAAAAATTGTAACATTCCCATACTGAAAGTCAGAAAATGTTTAAAATTGTATATAGCTAATGTTTAAAATTAGAAAATAAGCATTTTACTTTAGATAGCTAATGAAATTTTTTATAGCTAGAAAAAATTAGTAGCTAAAACATCTTCTGAGAATTAATTATGGTCCCTGAGTCTTGGTGGTAATTAGGGCCCAAGGAAAAAAAGGGACAAAGAAACAAAAATGTTTGGAATTACCAAAAGAAAAGACGGAAATAAGAATACCTAAGGACAGTGATTTGTTGCTATAGGCAGATTTAATGATTTATTCTTGCAAATTTTAGTAGAAAACAAGAAGAACGATTTTTCAAGTGACGCCTTACATAATAGTAAAATTTGCATAATTTGTCATATCACTAATAAAAATTGTTATAGGTAATGAAGGGTAGTTTTTTTTTCCTGTACGTTCATTGCTCTTAAAATAGATCCTCAGTGTTTGTGTTTGAAAGATAAACAACACAGGCGATAAGCAAGTTAATTGCCTGTGTCTAATGATATTACTTAATGACGGATGTTTGTTCAATAACCGATTGTACAATTGTTTTGATTTCAAGTTTAAATATCTTGCGTCAGATTACTGTAACCGGAAGTAATATAATTGCTATAGTTAATTACACTCATATATGACTCCTGATGCATGATTCTAATTAAAAAATACGTGCGTTCGAGTGAATTTTGTAGTCAATGATCTTTGATTTTCGAATGGGGTGCAGAGAGAAAAGAACTAAGAACCGTTTGTAAAACAGTTTTAATAAAATTATTATTATAATTTACTAAACAAACATAAATCTTCAACTATCTTAAGTTATTAGGTATTTAATATGCGACTCAAGAAAATGAATGAATCTAAAACATTTTTTCACTAACCCCGATAACTGGGAAAAAATTGATGGAATTAAAGAAAAAAAAAATCTTTTATTGCGTGTATTTTCAATAACGTTATGATTTCAACAATTACACTTCCTTACTTTAGTCGAGAAAGAAAATTCTACCAATGTAAGAAATATCTTAACACCAGTTTATCAAACGGAATGCTTTCTTAACTGTTAAAAACGAAAATTCTATCTGACAAGAACAAGCGAAAGAATAAACTGCCCCTTCTATCGAAATTATCTCTCTTACCTGTAAATTGTTGAAAACATTTTGTCTAAAAGAAAAGAAAAGGCAAACAAGTGAATTGTTTCTAGAAAAGAATAAATAAATAAAAGCTAAGAAAATGAGCAAGATACAGAAGAATTCGATCATGAGCTTTGCTGTGTCTATTACATTTTATCACAATTAAGGATTTTCTTGAGAAAAACCTTTACAATTAAAGAAAAAAAGAATAGTTTTCTTTCTGCCTTGGTAAAATTATTAGAGAAAATCAGTTTCATGAGAGGTTCCTCCATTAAAAATTTTCTCCCAATTACATTTCGATTATTGAAATTTATTTTTATGATCTTCAAGTAATGTAACGATATATCGATGTACAAAGTATCTGAAAAAATATATAAAAAAAAACTAAAGTTCACTGAAGGGATCAATTTTTGACAGATTATTTATTATTGTTTTAAATAATCAATTAATAAAATATTAATGTAATGATTAATTAATAAATTTTTAATGTGATAAAATCCCTTTGAAGGTCCAATTATCTTATTAATAATAATTATATTTCATTATTTAATTAATGCAACAATTCCTCTTGTAAGAACAGTTATTGTCTTATGGAATAGATTCATTTTGAAACACCAATTATTGTTTTATAAAAGTAATTAATTGATTTTGACGGACCAATTATTGTCTTATTAATGTATTAAATTCATTTTGAAATACCACCTAATGTCTTATTATTGTGATAGGTTCATTTTTAAAAACTTTTGAACTTTCTAGAGTAGTCACTCAAAATATTTTTGAAAGACTGAGAAGGCATTTAATATATTATCTTAATAGAGAATGATACGATTATATATCCTTTAATAGAATTAAATATGTATAAATTTTGTTAGAAAGAAAGGAGTTAAATCAATGTTTTTTATAATAATTTTTCTTTACTAATTTTGGTGAATAGTTAAACAAATATATTTATTTTTTTACTCTATTATGTGAAGAAACATAATTATTCAATATAATAAATGATTATGTCGGAATAGTATAAAAATTTGACTGATTATTCGCTCGTAGTGCTTTGCTCTTTCTACAAGAATCGTGTCTCTTACAGAAACTGACAAGGGCTGAAAAGTAAGTAAGATATCATATTTTAAATTCTCTTAGTAAGATACTATATTTTAAATTCCATTAGTAAGATACCATATTTTCAAATCCTTCAAACGCAATTAGAATAAATGCATCCAGCTCCAGTACATCTGCATGGAAAAAAACTCCTGCAGCATTATATTTAAATCCTACATTTATATTTTATCATATATTTAAAGGTGTTTATGGAATTTTCCATATATAGAATATACAACTCAGAAAAATATTCTTATAAAGAAAAACATGACTTCTGAAGTAATACGTATGGCTTCTAAACATAACTATATTTTCAAATTTATTAAAACATTTGGTTTGCTTACATATTTGAAACTCTAAATTATTTTAATTACAATTATTACTTTCTTTAAAAACCTTTTTTTACGTTTATATTTAAATTGCATGCAAGAATTCTTTCTTGCATGCAATTTATATTTACATTGCATTCAAGAAAGGTCGAAGTAATTGTTTATTAACTGGTGTACTTTTATTTTGATTGGCCTGTTTTAATTCCCAATTATTGATAATAAAAAAAAACCTACTTTTGATTTTATTAATATTATTTGATCCAAAATAATCCTTTTATAACGAACTATTATTCCAGAAAAAGATGCTAAGGAATTTAGTATACTATTTTATTTATAAGCAATGTCTAAATCGAATATAATAAAAATATAATCGAGTTTTATCGGTTGCCATATTGTAGCGAGTCTAGAATTATCCTACCCAGTAATGATGTTTATCATTACTGGGTATATAATAAAATAAGATGGCATTTTTGTTTTAACTTTTAAAAATGAAAAATAATATTAATTATATTAAAACAGAAATTTACCCATTGAAATACAATGCAAAAAGAAAATCATAGTAATAACAGTAATAAAGGCAAAGAAAAGAAGTTTATCTCAGAAACTGAATTTATTAAATTTAGTGAACTTTTAACATCATCAACTCGTCTTGTACTTCATTGTTTGAATATCTATAAAATCTTGTTTTGTAACATCTGTAAAGTCTTTTGAGTACCTGTAAAATCTTGTTTCGCATAAATATTATTATTTGTGTAATATTTGCTTGGATCAATTTTAGTTTTTGTTGCAAGTGAATCGATATTTGAATTCAATTTTTAATGAAACACTGACTGTCCAAAATTGTCGCTGAAAACGCAAGTTATGTTTCTCATTGTTTCAATTTCTGTTTCTTGATATTAAATTTCCAATTATTAGTTGGTATCACAGATAATAGTTTACTTAATCATCAGTCAGTAAGAATCATATATTTTCTATTATTTTAACAAATTATTTCGAGAAAAAAAGTTTATGCATCCTAAAGGAATAAGAATTTTCAGTTAAGTGTCAAAGCACTCAAAGTAAGATCTTAAGGACTTAGTTATAGTAAAGTTATCTTTTGAAACTTTCTAATTTAACAATAAGTTATATTGATTATGAAGCTAACTCTTATGTTGAGAGACAGATAATAATGAATTGTGAAGATTACTTACCCCCATCATGATTAATTATTATATATATTCTTACGGGCTTTTTTTTAATACGTATTTAAGAGAAATATAGTATCATACTTATCGAACATGATGCATTTTGCTATTATGAATGCTGTAAAATATGGCGCTGATAGTGTAATTATATTTTTTATCATTTTAAAGTTCCATAGATATTGTCGGTTATCCAAATATTGGCTTATTCAAAGGTAAGTAAATAATTCCCTTGACCAGTAAGTAGAATTAATAAATAATTTACTTTACTTATTTATTCTTTATTATTATCCACAGTCACAAAATTTTTAAGTAAATCTACTGATATTATATATTGGAGCAAGGCATTTGATGATGAATTGATAGCATAAATCTAAATGATAATGGTTAAAGATGTACACACAAACATGCAAATCTAGGGAGCAAACGGAAATCACAAAGAAGTTAACACCATAGGAAGGCTGCCATAGAAGCCGCACACTAATCAAAATGATATTGTAAATGACAGAAATTTTCATATAATCATCAATCGTGAATAATATTAGGGAAATTTCCACAAACATAGCTTAAAATCAACGACAATCAAATGGCTTGTTGTAATGAATATTTGTTGAAACATTCACAAGCATCAGTAACTGATGACGATTTTTACTAACACAAAAAAAGGAACCAACCTATATCTATTTATCCTATATATAATTAGCATCCAAAGAATTACAAATGGCAAAGTTATGGAATAAATAAACTTTACATCATATATATATATATATATATATATATATATAAACTGATCTGTGAAAATAATACTCATTTTTCACTTCAATGAATATTCTGGGTTCCTATAAGGAAATATTTATTATATCGTCAGTAATTTAGTTAAGTTCATATATAGTCTTATATATTTAGGAATTTAATGATTCGTCAGTTAATGCATTGTTTCAACAGCTTCAGTATAATGAGCCCAGTATAATAGCAAACTAAATTTGGAACAATTACAGCCATAACACAAATGAATCAATGAAGTTCGCATTTTCACTTTTTTTCAATTACGCCTGAAATGATCATTGCAAGTAGCTTTAATGTTGAATATTCTTATAAAAATCCATAAGCATGATCTTAATTTTATTTCAAACTTTTCTAAAAACTAGAATAACATGGAAAATTTCCAATATGAAAAGTTAGTATTTTTTCCATTCCTAAATAAATTGCCTCGTAATTATTGACTTTTTTGGATAACATATTATTTGAAATTAAAATAATAAGCTTATATTATAGTTTAAAGCGTGATTATTTAGTTAAAACTATTTTCTTGATGCATACAATATTAAATACAATTTAAAATTTCCCTTTGATGTAACAGTTAATAAAGTTTTTACAAAAGTTCTAGATTTCTCTAAAAATCAAATCGTTTTTTATGCATTATAATTATTTAATTAAACAAGCTATTGAGAAGTTATTTAATAAGATAATCTACAAATAAACTTAAACTTTTTTTCGTAACTTTTAAATTTTCGTATAAATGCATCGAATTATGCAATTTTAAAAGCCGATTTATTAAAGTACAAGAGATAATAGCAACTGCATCTTTCTTTAAAATAAAAAGACAATGAATAAAAAATGAAAGTTTATACTTAATATAAAAATAATTTAAAAAACATTGTATTATTAATTAAAAAAGAGTAATTATGTCCAAAAAATCCCTTTAACCAAGCTAATTTCGTCAATAATGAATAATTTCATCCTAATTTCATATTGTGACATTTTCTTCTTTTCCCAAATGTTACTATGTTTTTAATTAATTTCAGAATAACTACTATTATTAGAAGGTGGTTGTGTTTTCTTGCTATATTTGGTGCCTATAATTTTTACAGAAACAAAAACCAATTAGTTTTTGATAAAAAATGGAGAGGAATTTTGAGATTATCAGCGCAACGCAGATTGCTAAGCTAAATTTAATTTCAATATTATATAAAATTTCTTTTTGGTACAACAGTTAATAATGTTATAAAAAATTGTATTTCTCCAAAACACATGGGGAAATTTACTTTTTTTTCATGAGGTCTAAATAACGAGTTGTGCCTTATTAATATTCCGTTATCAGTTTTTTCTAATTATTATAAATACTGATATTGCTGGACGCTTTAGTTCCAGTTTTTTTTCGTATGTTGCTCAGTTTTTCATAAAATCTTTCTATCTTTTCTCCTCAGTCATTTAAAAAATAAAATGAGGCTTACTTTTACAAAGCGCGCATGCAACATTATATGAAAAAAAACATCAAACAAAGTACTTTATGGAGATCGTTGTCCTTTAAATTTCCAAATTTGACAAACATTAACTTTTTAGTCAGTAGTTGATAAGAAAGGATTTTGTAATTTTTTTCTTTAAATTGCAGTAAAACTTGTGAAACATACTTGGATCTTATTGTTGTACAATATTTGCATCGTTTTCTATTTTTATGCAACGTTAATATTAAAAATAACTTCTTATGTGATACCAATTTTATCTCTGATAAATACTTGTTTTAAATTGAATAAGTTCCTGTACTTGTTTCAATTCAAAATATTTTGATACATATTTAAATTGAACTTAATACTTATTTAATGGGATAGATATATCATAGAGAATTCATAATTTTGATTATACTATTTATGATCATGCGCTATCTGGTGATATTTAACATATTTTTTTACTATATACCGCTATTAATAAGAAATGTAACATCTCTACACTTTTTATGTATCATGGCGCAATGGTTGATAACCACGCAATCTAATAAAGCGCTACGTTTACATCAAAATATTTATATAATTGATAAATAAATCATTTGTCATTTGTACTTAATATTCTATTTTTAATAGTATTAATTTTTACTCATTTATTTTGTATTAATGAAGTCGGATAATAAATCAATTTAATCTAGAAAAGCTTAGATCCTAAAAATGTATCTTCTAAGAAAATCAATTTATTATTGAATCTCAAGGAGTTTATTCATGACTTTTGAGATTCTACTATTTTCTATTTAGAAAAAAATCCATTAAATATAATTTCATAAATTTTTCGGTCTTTTCATTTATTTCTGCTTGCATGAAAGCGAACTCACATCATTAAAATATCCATTGTGATGCATCGATCTTCTCACCGAAACTGTGTCCGCCAAGCTCGAAAATTGCAATCTCAATCTTAATGAATCTGTTCCAGATACTGATAATGATGAAACTTTTCAAAGAACTATTCATCTTTTAAAAGATCTTTAAACTATTCTGTGAATATTTAACTGCAATTGATTGTTTAAAGGTGCGGAAAAGTAGTTTAAGTGGTTTCTCTCTACATGTGACTCCTCTTTTTAAATCCATGTAATTTTATATAGTTTCTATATTTTCCACATACGTCTTATATAATTCAAAATATCTAATTTGCAATATATCGAAGAAATTGTTATTTTCTGAGTGTATTGTACAATTTAAAATACAATGAAATGAAAAATAATGCATATATATTATTTTCAAATAATTGCTTCCATTTATTTTTTATCCTATGAGAACATAATGCTGTTTTCGTTTGTGGTTTTGGGGGCCTCAAAATGTGAAGGCAACAAATTATTGAAGCCTGAAAATGCGCAGGTAATAAATTTTTGATTTATCTCTTTTTTTCATTGTTTAGCTAAACATCTGCTGTTGAAGTTTTTAAATTAAATATCACAGTGTTATTGCCGAACTCTCGCAACATTTTTCAAAAAAAAAAAAAAAAATAGCGTTTGTATAATTAATAAAGATTGTTGGTTCAAGGATAATTTCAGCTAATTAAAATAAGGTTATCAGAAAATAATACAGAGGTTGTCATATTTGGCAATTTATTCCCAAATAAAGTTTCAACTTGATTTCCAAATTATACATACCCTGAATTCTTACGAATTGTCTTAATTAATTTGCTATTAGTCAGTTTAAAAAGGTTTGCAATGCTACGCATGCATCGGTATTTAGGCAAGTGATGGATTTTTTTCATCTCAAAATCGTTTGAGGTCCTAAACTTTGTCTGCCAGAATAATAAAGAATATATAGAGAGAGACCGATAAAGTCTAGTGATTGTTTCAAATCGTTTAAAACGATTAATGAGAGTAATTAATAAGACAAATAATTATTTAAAAATAATAATGTTCTCACACGATAGTTTGAAATTTTCAATACTAGATTTTATTTTGTTATTTTGTTATTTTCTAACAGAAATAGTTAATTTCAATAATAATTTTTTTCTTTAGAATTCTAATTTTTTCAGATTCAATTTATAGTAACTAGATTCTAAAAATTCCTATAATTCCAAAATACGTCTAAACAGGAAGTCGATTATTTTTTGAACATGGATATATGTTTATTTATTTAAACATTTACAGCTTAATATAAAATTACAAATGACCCTTTTAAACAAAATTTAATGGCTAATACTAAACTATATAGAAATTCACTAAATTTATTGCAAGCCTAACAAATCTCTTTTATGCCTGATTAATTAAAAATATCAGAAATAACGCTATTCAAAACTGTTTAAATTGAAAAATCTTAGTACCTTATTATAAATGGAATTAATAGATGCACGAAAAATACATTGCAATATATGTGGTGAATAATCCATTTTATTAAATATTAGCTGGTACACGGCACATTGGTGCTGCTGAAAGAAATAATATTAAGTGAAATCAATCAATAACTGTGCAATTTTTTTAATGAAATATGATAAACGGTACGACAGTATAGAAAATATGAACAAACATATATTCATATTTATATACATGAAGTGACAAAAGTCATGGGATGACTGTTAATATCGTGCCGGTCCTCCTTTTTCCCGGCGAAGTGCAACAACTCGACGTGTCATGGAGTCCACAAGTCGTTGGAAGTCCTATGCAGGAATATTGAGCCACGCTGTCTGTATAGACGTCCATAATTGTGAAAGTGTGGATGGTGCAGGAGTTTGGGCACGAACGGACCTTTCGATGATGTCCCATAAATGCTCAATGGGATTCATATCGGGGGATCTAGGTGGCCAGATCATGCGCTGGAATTGTCCGGAATGTTCTTCAAACCAATCGCGAACAGTTCTGCCCCGGTGACATGGCGCATTGTCATCCATAAAAATTCCATCGTTGTGTGGGTACGTGAAGTCCATGAATGGCTGCAAGTGATCTGCAAGCAGCTGAACATAACCATTTCCAGTCAATGATCGGTTCAGTTGCACCAGAGGACCGAGTCTATGCCATGTAAAAACAGCCCACACCATTATGCAGCCACCATCAGCTTGAAAAGTGCCATGCTGACAGTTTGGGTCCATGGCTTCGTGGGTTCTGCGCCACACTCGAACTCTACCATCAGCTCGTAACAACTGAAATCGTGACTCATCTGACCACGCCACGGTTTTCCACTGGTCTAGGGACCAGTCGATATGCTCACGAGCCCAGGAGAGTCGCTGTAGGCGATGTCGTGCTGTCAGTAAAGATATTCGAGTTGGTCTTCTGCTGTCATAGCCCAAGGTCTTCCAAATTTCGCCGCACAGTCATATCGGACACGTCCCTCGTACGTCCCACATTGATTCCTGCAGTTATTTGACGAAGTGTTGCGTGTCTATTAACATTGACCATTCTACACAGACATCGGCGGTCTCGGTCGTTAAGTGCAGGTGGTCGCCCACTGCGCTGTCCATGATGGGATGTGATGCCTGAAATTTCATACTCTCGGCACACTCTTGATACTGTGGATCTCGGAATGTTGAATTCACTAACGATATCCGCGATGGAATGACCCATGCTTGTAGCTCCAACTAACATTCCACGTTCAAAGTCTGTTAATTCTCGTCGTGCCGCCATAAATCACGAAAAACCTGTTCACATGAATAACTTGAACACAAATGAAAGCTCTGGAAAACGAACTGCTCATTTATACTTTTTCGCTGCGATACTACTGCCATCTGTATATTTGCATATTTCTCTCCCATGACTTTTGCCATTTCAGTGTAGTTATGTATTCTTTTCGAATTATAAAACATGGCGCTCTTTCAGAATGGTAATGAAATAAACTGTTTATTGTATGTCGTGTCTCGTTTATATTCGTTCAGAATTCTCGAATTTAATTTTAGGAAATGTGATTAAAATATTCTCTTTTGACTAAACATAGAAAACATTTATATACCCTAATATCGTTACTATAGTTGAAACAATAATTTTTGAAAATTCAGATGTTGCAAAATTATTTATGCTAAAATATTGTTGGTGGTTACTGCGAAAAATACTAAAATTTAATTACAATATAAAAACCCCATGTTTGGTCTCCCCAAAGCTTTCTCGCACAATCTGTAAAAATGTTGTAACCTCAGAGAAAGACTTGCATGATATTTGCGTACTATAGCTAAAAAATATTAACTTTTAACTTGCATTTCTTCAGAATCTATTGTCTTATCGGAGAGTTATTTGGAGATTAATCCTTGTTAAATAGATGCGGTTGAGATTTTTTTTTTTAAATTTTAGAGAATTTTATTATTTCTATAGTTATCCTGTGGTAAACAGTAAGCTGACCAAGTTTCATCACAATATTATGAAGGGAAAAACATTTATTTTTATTTATATAGACTAGATGACTTAAGGGAACAGATGATGTGCCAGGAATATTGGCTATATTTAATTCAAATTTAGATGCATTTTCGTGTCCATGATTTCGTCAAATCGCCATATGATATTTAATAATATAATAAAGGTAATGAAAAATAATACAATAAATATTAAAACAATAAAGTTTAATAATAAAGAATATAAATTTGCAAAAATTATTAAATTAGAATCACTAGAAAAATATAGTTTTTTTTGTAAAAGCTTAAAATTCACTTTTTGCAATTATGCTTTCAAAAGTGGAAAAACATCGAATTTCAATCAAGTTACGAAGTTAATTAATTAAATTCTTAATCTTATTTCAAAGAGATCACTCCCATGTGCATATTTCATTCTCTATCTATGAATTTTGGAAGCTGTAGATCAAATGTTATAGTGTATAAATCACCCTCAACAGTACGCATTCATTTTCATTAGTGATATTGATAAGCAATTTAATTCTAAGCAATATATTTTGTCAGTCAACATAAGTTTACTGTAGTTTCTTATATCAGTAGAATGTTCATAAGTTGAATAAATATGCATTGCAAAAAAGGATTAATTATTTAATTTTAATTTTAAAAACAAACAAATAAGTTCCTTACATAAAAAATACCATTTCAAGATTTCTAAAACAGCAATTCTAAACCAAAGTTATTTATGTTATGAAAACCTAATTATGCTCATCGATCATAAAAATGCGTGCCAAAAATAATTTATATAATATATTAAATCAAAGGAAAAAAATGTGAATTTGCTTCAGAATATATCTGAAGATGCACCCTTAATTTACGTTCCATTACTATTGCTTTTCCTTAAAAAGTTTCTCTTGCATAAAACTTAGTAATATCATCAACTGAAATAATGGGACCTTGGATTTTCAATAATTTTCAATCTATTATGGGAAATCTTACATTAAAAAGTTTTCTACACTGGCATACTTTTTTTAGATTATCAGGGAAGTAATGGAACGAAAAGAAAAATAATGATCGAACTAAATGTATTTTGATTCGGATTCTTCATTTTAGTTCTCTGCTGGAAAGTGAAGATGATATTTTTAGGAAAAATTCTGCTAAGCGTGTGAGACAGTCACTTAAGGGAAATCGATACTTGTATTTAGAAAATAATTAAAATCTCTTAGGATAAATTAAAGGGAAATTATTAGTCTTTGGTTTAATTTGAAAAGTATTTTTTATATATGAAAGTATTAAGAATATCATTTATTGTCTTTCACTTAACTGTTATTATGTTTAATAACTTAATAATACTAAGTAAAATTTTGAAATATAAATGTGAAAGTTTTGCTTTTCAATCTTTCAATTTTTGTTACTAATTACAAATAAACAGATCAGTTTTATTGTACTGGAAATTATTCAAGTTAGGTGGCAAGAGTCTTCAAAAAGAATATCGGATCTTCTTTTTATTAAATTAGTAATATCAATTCATTAAAATTTATTAAATTATTTTGTTTATAGATTATTTAATATAATTCAAAATTTAGAAAAATTGAAATTTATAAAGTATTGAAATGCCTAGTAAATGAAGAAATTCTTACGTATTTTAAGTGTATTGCTAATAAATAACCAGTCTTCAACAAAAAATTTGCATATGAGATAACTTTGGAAAATTCGGAAGTAATGCTTGAAATTTTAAAAATAAAATTTACATTTGTTTAATCATAAGAAGTTAATAAAATATTCTCCCAAAAGAATTGATTTTCAGGGCTTTCAACAGGAAGTCAACTTTTTATTTTACGAATAATTAATTTTTTAACACCCTTGCCGATTTTTTTTTTATTATTTTCAACATGAAGTCAAGTTTTTACTTTACAACGAATTGATTTTTTGCACCTTTGCTGTAAGTTTTTAAATAGTTTTGAAATTTAAATGAAATGAAGAAACTTTTGTCAAAAAATAAGATCATGACAGGTATCTGCTGTCACTTTAAGAATTGACTTGATTTGATGCGAGAAAATGCTTGCTTTTACCTAAAGCATTTTACAATGATGTAATATCTTGATTCAATAAGATTGAATTCCATCAAACTATTTTCAATTTCTAAATGTTAAATTAAAAATTGCTACATTATAGAATGTATCTGTAGGAATTGAAATCTAATTCAGAATTAGTTTTACAAAGTATATGAACTTTGCTACCCATAATTTATAAATAAAGAAAATAATGATTATGTGACTTAATATAATAATAATTTAATTTAATTTAATTACAAAATTTTAAAGAAATGTTGCAATTAATAGTTCAGAGTTCTATCAACTTATTAGTTAGTTATTGAAATAAATATCTAATATTTAAAATAATATTTTGTTCTTTGCACATTTAATTTTAATATACTATTTCCTAAACATATATCTAACAGAAGTCAAATTATCAAATAATTAAAAACTGATTAAAATTCTAAAAACAAATTTTCAAAAAAGTTTCTGAGGCCACATTGACCTAGTCAAATCTGTCGAGGTCAAATGTCATTTCGCAGGTATGACGTGAAAGTTTGTCGGGAGGTACCAACTCAGGCGTCGTCTTTGTCATCAGATCACTGCTCAAAATGTCAAGGTTCGTCCCAAAAAAACCTAGTGTTACTTTAAAAAAACGGGACGTCAATATAATTAAATTAAACTTAAAAAGTTATTGCCAAGATACATTTCAAATAATATTCGAATAATACATTTCTTATTTCTTTGTCCAGTGGTCTACACTGTGATAATGTATCACAACTGGAAAAAAATATGCATGTATTTGCTTTTATTATTATAAGATACAGATTAAAAATAAGTACAACAATTTTCAGATTACACCCATCTTTCTTTTCTTTTACAAGGTAGAGTGAATAGACATTCGTACTGCTATTGGAGGTCTACCTTGATGGAGGAGCTATCATTTATATCGAATTGTATACTTGGAAGGATGAAAAAAAAATTCTACATGTCTAAAAATCCATTTAAAGTTTGAAAAAAACTTTAATGAGAAGTTTTTCATTTCTTAAAATAGTCCGTAGTATAAAATACCGGCCTTCATTTGTAAAACCTAGAAACATTCGCCATAAATATTAGCAGTGTTCCTCGAACTAATATTTAATATTAAAAAGGAAAAAAAATAAATTTGAAAATTCATTTACATTTTCTTTAAGATTTTGTCAGCATAAAAAAAAATCTTTTATATATAGAAAATGGACCCTCATCAAAAATACATTTTAAACAAATCATGAAGTATTTATAAGTGGCATTCAAATTAATCACATGCAAATTAGGTTTACTATTTTTCGCCAAGTAATGCTCTAATTTATAGTATTCTTTTCCAAATTCATATCTTTAAAGTATGGAGATTTACACTGAAGTGACAAAAGTCATGAGATAGCAATATGCAAATATACAGATGGCAGTAGTATCGCAGCGAAAAAGTATAAATGCGCAGTTCGTTTTCCAGAGCTTTCGTTTGTGTTCAAGTTATTCATGTGAACAGGTTTTTCGTGATTTATGGCGCCACGACGAGAATTAACAGACTGTGAACGTGGAATGTTAGTTGGAGCTACACGCATGGGTCATTCTACTGCGGATATCGTTAGTGAATTCAACATTCCGAGATCCACAGTATCAAGAGTGTGCAGAGAGTATGAAATTTCAGGCATCAAATCCCATCATGGACAGCGCAGTGGGCGACTACCTGCACTTTACGACCGAGACCGCCGACGTCTGTGTAGAATGGTCAATGTTAATAGACACGCAACACTTCGTCAAATAAATGCAGGAATCAATGTGGGACGTACGAGGGACATGTCCGATAGGACTGTGCGGCGAAATTTGTCTTCCTTGGGCTATGACAGCAGAAGACTGATTTGAGTGCCTTTACTGACAGCACGACATCGCCTGCAGTGACTCTCCTGGGCTCGTGAGCATATCGACTGGTCCCTAGACTAGTGGAAAACCGTGGCGTGGTCAGATGAGTCACGATTTCAGTTGTTACGAGCTGATGGTAGAGTTCGAGTGTGGCGCAGATCCCACGAAGTCATGGACCCAAACTGTCAGCAAGGCACTGTTAAAGCTGGTGGTGGCTGCATAATGGTGTGGGCTGTTTTTACATGGCATGGACTCGGTCCTCTGGTGCAACTGAACCGATCATTGACTGGAAACGGTTATGATCAGCTGCTTGCAGATCACTTACAGCCATTCATGGACTTCACGTACCCACACAACGATGGGATTTTTATGGATGACAATGCGCCATGTCACCGGGCCAGAACTGTTCGCGATTGGTTTGAAGAACATTCCGGACAATTCCAGCACATGATCTGGCCACCTAAATCGCCCGATATGAATCCCATCGAGCATTTATGGGACATCATCGAAAGGTCCGTTCGTGCCCAAACTCCTGCACCATCCACACTTTCACAATTATGGACGTCTGTACAGACAGCATGGCTCAATATTCCTGCAGAGGACTTCCAACGACTTGTTTACTCCATGACACGTCGAGTTGTTGCACTTCGCCGGGAAAAAGGAGGACTGACACGATATTAACAGTCATCCCATGATTTTTGTCACTTCAGTGTACTTACAAAACTATCTAAATGTTGTCTTTCTCCTGAGGTATCAAATGTACATATATATATAATTTATATATATATATATATATATATATATATATATATACATTTAAATAGCTTAGTAAATATCTGAATGTATCTAGTTACTAAGATAAAATAATTTCTAAATCCCGTGCAAATTAATACTCTCAGTTTTAAACAGATAGAATAAATTTTATATAGGTCAAAAGTAATTGTTAAAAATAATTTTATACAGAGAATCGGTTTTTAGTGCTTTAATAATTTTACAAATAATTTATTTCTACAAATAAATTACTTTAAATATTGCTTGTTTTTTTACAAATGAAATTTGGATAACATTCATAATTGATGGCAGTTCATTTAAAATATTTTTTGTTATCAATAGAGCACCAACGAAAATAAAATATTGCTGTTTTAAGATAGATAATTTTCTACATGATTGAATATGAATGGCGTTTAAGTACATGAAAATTATATACCAAAGTTTTTTTTTCCCATCGTAACATTTCTCTCTAAAATAATGTGTAAAGTATAAATCATTTGTATCTATATAACTTTGTTTTAATTTCAACAAAATTAATGTTTTATGAGTCTTGTTTCATAAAAACCAGTCAAAAAATGTGATACAATTATTAAATTCATTGTATCTCATTTTAAAAGAATATAATAATGTTTTTAAACAAATTTTCACTTGTCCCAGGATACAAAACTATATTATACATTATAAATGAAGACGAATTCAAATAATCCCTTTCAAGAAGCGAAGAAAATATATATTTTTTTTTACATCCTTGGTTATAAATAAATGCATAAGCATTTTTCCAATTCTTATTTTGTTGCTGAAAAATACACCGATGTTATTTACTCCCTTTTTCCCTTTTCTTTTGTATTACTTACTAAAGATGTTATTTTTTGTATTGAATATTTTTCTCTTTTTTTCTTTATTCTCTCAGTTAAGGAATTGTTTAATATTAAATAAACTTTGATTACACAAATGAAGCCAGTCGACAATGAGTGAATGTGCTACTTTTAATAAATAATTCAATACTAAGGAAGACGGAAACATATGTAATAAACTCCTTTTTTAAAAAAAAAAATTACGAATATCCGATAAAAAATTACATTGCATGCAATCTAGAAATCCCCTATGATTCCTTCTTTGTCACTCATCCCTGTTGATGAATTATTTATTTTGTATCAAGGAATATACTCTTTTTGAACCAACTCAAATGTTTATTTTGTTTATGGTTCATTTTGCAAACAAAAATTTATTCTTAAAATTTTATAAAGTGTGAAAAAAAATTGATCAGAACAAATTATCAGTTATGATTTGATCACCATGCATTTATTTTATTAGGACTTAAATATATTTTGAGAGTCATGTTGATTCAATTTCAATGAAGATGAGATATAGTTTTTGAAAGTACGATTCTTAGAAATGCAGAATATTTTATTTTATTTACTGAATGCAAAAAAGAGCCTAAATGAGAAATCTCTTATAACTTTATTAAATATTATATGCAATTATTTCATTCAAATAACCATAACTGCTTAATATAATGGGAACAAATTAATTTTGAATTTTATTTTCACTTTAAAATTCATATATTGATTACTTCTATTCAAAGTATATAGTTTTATTGAAAAACTACAAGCTAATAATTTTTCATTGTCTGTAATGAATCTCTGAATGGTATGAAATAACGGCATTCTTTAAAAAAATGTTTAGCAAAAATTATCTTTTACCATTTTATAAGAAAAGAGATATAAAAAGCTGATTAAAACAAAAAAAGACAAATATTATTTTGACAAAAGCATTGCGATAAAGCAAAAGATAAAATCTTAACTATGCTCGTTTTATATGTCTTTCGGAAAATCCAAAAGATGGGGTAGCATGATTCAGAAAAGATCGTACAAATGTAAGAAGTCGTAGCACGGGATTTAAAAAAAAATTCGAATTCTCAGCAATACGAGAGAACTTACGATTGTTAAGGAAGCTAATATGCATATTTTGCACTGTCCTGGAAATGACAGCTGCCGAAAGCCATAACGACTCTTTGGAGAAACTTTCTTTTAAATGTCATTTGCTCTCAAAACATTTTGCTTCGTCATCTGAAATCTAACCCCCTTCTCCATACTTAGCCAAGTACAGATCCTTTAAACTTTGCCAATCGTTAGATGAGAAAGAGGTCATTCCGCACATTGATTTGTAAGCACACAGAATATCTTGTTCAAATTTTTGACCAAGAAAATAATTTTCAAATTATATTATCCGATATTTTAAATTGTATTTTTAGAAATGTTGCATAATGATACATTTTGCACTATATGTTATAAAAATCCACAGTTCCAAACATCTGCCACACATAATTCGTTACGCGTGAAATAGGAATGTTTTGAAGCCCCTTAATTCAGAATTTAAACAGAGAGATATTTTTATATCTAATGTGTTCCAATAAAAAACCTATAATATATATTTAATGTTTCTATATGCAGTAGATATTTTATAATAAAATTGTATTGTTCCAAAACTGATTTTTCCAATTTTTTTCTTTAATTTCGCACTAATTCTATATTTTAAGGAATGCTTGAAGAATTTGGTATATCGAAGTAAACAAGAAATAACGTTTAAAAACTTATGGAAAAGAATGAACAATAATAAGGAATACATGCCAAGAAATCATATAAAATGGTGAATTCAAGGTGATATGAATGTTTTTTTCTCAAATCAAAATGTTTTTTTTTAGTTCTCACCATTTTAATTGAAGCTAAATGTTCTTTCACTGGCGTGTCATAGAAAGTCACTGTAGAAAATATAGGTTGAGATTTCGTCCTCGTCATCTGACCGCAGTTCCAATTTATGAATTCTTTTCCATGCCATTTCAGATGTTCATATGTATATTTAAAGATTATATTGAATTTTAAAAATAATTTTTTATAATATTATTTATTTTTTATAATATTTTAAAATTCCTTAAATATTCTAACGTATTTAAACGTATGTATGAACCTGAAACATATTTAATGAAACATATTTTAAACATATTTATATATAATGTACGAAACAATTTTGTAAAGTAATTATACTTAATTTATACCCGCATTTGTAATATGGGGAATTTTTGCTTCCATTTTAAGATAAATTTCATGTTTCAAAAACAAATAAGCTTAATTATTCTCCCTGTCTGTTTACAAAATATATTAATATGAATTTTAAAATACAAATTATATAATATTAAAACATTATATGATAAAGAAAATTGTATTTATCGCAATAGTATAAATTAATTTGAAACAGTCAGTTATTGAATCCAAATAAATATCAACTGACTAATAATATACTCATTATATCGATATATACTCTAAATTTGAAACAGTCAATTATTGAATCCAAATAAATATCAACTGATCAATAATATACCAATTGTATCTATATGTACTCTAATTAAATTTATAGATAACTATATTTATATGTCTCAGTTGCATCACACTTTTTTTGGAAATATTCGAAGGAAATATCCTCTGCATCATCTGGGAAGTCAACTAAAATTGCAAAGAAAAGTAAGAGGCTTCCATATTTAGAATCCTGAAACATTACAAGGATATTACTTGGAGTAACAAACTTTTCCCATTAAAGTGTAGTACTTTTGATGCCGATTGGGGAATACATTATCCAGAAAATGCTATTTTCGTTGTCCCGTTGAGAAATCTACTTTGGGATTTCCTTGTTTAATTTCACATGTTATAACTATGATATGTTCCTGAATTCTTTTGCAAAGGGCAATAAACCTACTTGTCATCGAAATATGGTTTTCCAGTGACTTAATCTAGTTTAATTAGTATAATGAGTGCGAGGGTGTGAATTATGTGCCGCTGTTCATTTTAATTGCAACAATTAAATGTAATTTGTGTTGCTATATTAATGCTTACGCAATGGATTCAATAATTTTCAAACCATTTTTATGTGGCTTTTGATTTCCTCTATTTTATAAAATATTATTTATTGCTTTTATTTCAAATAATTTATTTACTAGTATTTATTATTTCATATTTCTAAATATGAAGTGTCTTTTAGTCCTATACATTTGTAATATGGTTTTGAGCTCTTGTAGAATTAAAACGAAACCAAACAAATATTTGTTCCAAAATATTATTGTATTGGCCTTTATCGGATGCCGTGTGGCCATTAATTATATACCAAAAAAAGTAGGCATGCGACGCATAAAAGAACATTTAATCACCACGAGCATAAAAGCAATACAACAATTCATGATCATATCACAAGAGCACGTAAAAGAGAGTAAGAGTAAAAAAAAAAAGGATACATAGAAAAAAAAAGTCAGTACTACACCATTTACAACTGCTCTTCAAATGTGAAGAGAAGGAAAGATGCATTTAACAAGCCTTTCGTAACATCTCCCTCTCACATTTTTTTTTTTTTTTGAGAAACTGAATAGATGCTCACAACAATGTCAGTAAAACTAAACCACAGTGTTAAACTTACTAATTACTATATTTGTAGCATTGTTCCATTTTATTCAATGGGCGCTTTTTTATAAAAATAGGTTTTCCTAATTTCTCAATATTGAAAAATAATTAAGACTATTTGCAGCTCTTAACAGAACAATTTAATTTCGTATATCCCAAATTTACTATAGATTTTACCCCCTTATTCAGTATTCTTCTCCACATCTAACCTTATGATAAATATTTAGTAGTAAATCTATTTTTCTTTTTGAAAATGACAATTGCTGTTCTGTATAGTAAATATTCCTGTTAACAAGCAGAAGATAGAAAGTCATAAATAATTTAATGTTGCTGTTTTAATATACTATATTACGGATTTCTTTAAGAATGATGGTAAAACGAACAATAATCCAATATCAGAATAAAATTGGACAGCTATGAGTAACATCTGAATTAGGAACACTAAATATATTTTTTTGTATTTATAGCAATATATTTAAATTTCATATTTGCTAAGCATGCATGGGTATAAAGCTACATGTAAGGAAAAGTCAACTGTTTTAATTATGCTAAAAATTTCAAAAATTATTAATTTTTAGCATAACATATACAATTTCAGAGACATTTACTACAAAAGTTTTAACTTATTTTATTAATGCTTGAATTTAAATATTAATCAGACTCAAAGATAAAGCCCTCTTGAGTCCACTACCAGAAACAACAATCAGAAATTCACTACTCAAACTCGCCGTGAGGACCCGGATCATATGAATGACCGGAACCTTTTGAGTCCTGAAGCTCTATTTTATTCTCTTTCTTCCATAATTTTTACTATTACATTGTCTCTAATTAATAGCATAATTGGCGATCTTGCATTGTTGGAAAACGGAAGAGCAAATAAATATTCTATGTAAATGAAAAATGTATAAGAAGGTAAAATAATTAAATGCTTATTATAACTTAAATATTTGAAAAATGTATTTTATGCAGTTTTTCTAATAAAAATATTTTTCTATCAAAATTTATTTTATACCAGGTCTTGGAAGTTCTTAGTGGCAGTCTATTAAATAAGACTCCATTGAATTTTTTTCTGAAATTATATTATCCTCAATTTCAATAAAAAGAAAAAACAGTTTACAGACGCTAGGGATTAAAATCTTTTTCATTCAGTTTTTTAATTCAAAGAAATGATGAAGGGAAGTCGGAGATTTGGCAAAAGGAATAATACTATCAGAAATAATTTGTATTCACTTTGATGTCATATTTCAATTTTTAGAATAAGTCAGTTTTAAGACTCTCTAAATGGACAATCTAATGAATAAGATTTTATCTTAGTTATTGAAATGAAGTATTCATCAGACTTCCTAAATACATAATTAAGATTTTATCTTTAAGCTTTCTTAGAAAAAAAATCACTATTTATAAATTTAGAAAGAAAATGATCCATTAAACCATACACTATCGTTTCAGTATGTCAAAATCTAAAAGATACACATTAACATTGGATAGGTTTAGCATGATTCATAATAAGTAGCCAAATTATTATAACCTTTTCTTCAATACAATATTGAATCCCCCTTTTCCCTTTTATATTGCATGAACTATTCCTGTCATGTTTTTATGAGATATTGGAAAATGATATGAATAATTTGTGGCCATAGCTGATGAATTGCATTTTCCAAATATTTTAGAAGTGATAGAGTTAGATTCAGCTGCTTCTTACCTTATTTGATCTCCTACTACTATTTTCAACTGAGTTTTGAGCCGGAGAATGTGATGGCCAATTAAGCCAGGTGATGTTTGTCATGCTCTTTGAACCTTTTCCGGCCAATGCTAGCTTTATGCTGGTTAACATTGTCCAACTAGAAATATTCATCCACAGTAAGATAGCCATCATAGTAACAGTATGAAACGTGAGACATGTATATACTTGGGCATCCAGGCATAGTTTCACAGTAATCCAACGATTCATACAATGCCAAGAAAATAATCCCCAAACCTTAATATTACCTCAATACGTATGCTGTTTTGTGAACTGAGGATTTCTAATCTTGTTAGGGCAATTAGTAGAGATTTTCGAATAGGCACGTGGCTTCCATCCACATGAATTGTCATGTGTAGGCTACAATTCACATAAGTTGTAATGTATGGCGAACAATCCGTACAGAGATCTTTGCAGTAGCTTTAAAATCCTCCTCAATTTGATGTATGATATTTCTTCTGCTGGCAAATATTATTTCCCATCGAACATTTAGTAATCTCTGAAACCCACAAATATGACGCTGAGATCGTGTTTACTGCTTAATACTCCACTTTCTGTAAGTATTAATAACCCCCATCACAAATGCAGCACGTTAAAGCATTTTTTTTCGGCTCTACAAACGCCTTCAAACTCAGTTAAAATACTTTTTTGCCCTTCTCTAAGCAAGTAACACAAGACAAATGTTTTAACACTTGTCATACATTCCCTTTTTATAATTATAAATCCGTCTAGCGACAACGGTATGAAGTGATGCCTAATCTGCGTATAAGTGCCATGTTGCCATAATAATATGTCAACTCAGTGTGTATTATGGTATGAGTTCGATATCGTTAAATAATCTGTCTCGTCATAATCATCTTCAACATTGTAGTAAGTATGAAGCATTCAAGGAGCTTCTTAAAATGTGTACATGATTGACTAGCTGCCCTTTACAATAACGTTTAAAATGAGTCACCTTTGAATGTACGTGGGTTATGTTAGGATAAATTCTTACATATTTACTACAATTTGAAAACGTATAATTTGCTGTCTTCGAATTTATTAGAAGTATTAAATAATTATGCCGGCGTCTTGGCATAAGGGTAGGGCGTCTTCCCAATGATCTGGGCGTTCTGGGTTAGAGTCTCAATTCGGCATGATTGTTCTTCCTCTGTTATATCTGTGAAATGTGTGATTTTGCCCTCCTCCGGTAAAAAAGGGTTGTGCAAGCGAATGTGATGTGTAAGTAACTAAGTCTCTTGGCCCTAGTTAGTGCTATTAAAAACAAGAAACGCATCCTTGGCTTAAAACCGTTGACTTTGTCATCGAGCTTGTCCAGAGTAAGTGCCATTAGAAAAAACAACAACGATTAAACAATAATATTCAGGTAACCCTTTTAATATGCACTTAGTTTTCCTCACTTTGTCGCGTTTTTTTCTGATAAAATATTTTTTACTTCACCTCTTTTACAGTCCATTTATAGTTTAAGATGTTCACTGAATCAATTTATTTTTCATTATTTTTTCTTTTTGAAAATATACTGAAAAATCTGATAGTGTGACGTGCAGTGAAAGCTATCGAAATATTTAAAAGTATAAATTAAGATTATTAATATAAAAACTATAACTTAACATTTTAAATTTCAGGAAATGTTACTTATTTAATTTAAAAGAATATTCTATGGCAGTATATTTCATGTTAATTTAAAAACTAAAAAACAAAAAACAATTGATACAAAGAAATGGCATATTTTTGTAGATTCTTTCGGTATAAAAGTAAAATTGAAATGAAAGTGAGCTAGCTATCTGTGATATTGATAGGAGCGGTGTTTGGATTATATTAATTCTGTATTATTATGTATGCATAAAATGTTATAAAATGTGAGATATGTGATTACTTACTAGATTAATATTTTAAACTTTTCGATACTTGGGCAAAAAATGTGTCATAATGCATATCTAATGACATTAAAGGAACACATTTCCTTCTTTAAATATGATTTCCTATTGTCAGTTTAGACCTTATCATTCGAATTTTTTTAGTCAATGAATTTAAAAGATACATTAACGAGATTTATTAATTTGAATTATTCCTCATAGCACAAGGAACTATAAGTTTAAATAAAATATTTTCAAGAAAGAAATATGATGCACTGATTAAAATTTTTTTATGAAATTTCTATTCTTTCTTAGAGTGAAAAAAAAAGATGTTATTTCAAGAAAATAAAATGAGATATTTTAAAGTACCATCTTCGACGAATTGCGTGCAGTGATAGAAAATGCGAACTGTAATATCATTTCAAGTTTAAAACATATTTTATTTTGCTTTAATAGATTTGTTAAAACAGAACAACGGAATAAAACTCTATTGCAGTTTCGGTACATGTTTTGTAATCGAGACCAATTCACCAATCTCCCGCATTTTATTGCAGGAAAAGAATAGTAAATTGAATGGAAATACGGAATACTTCCTATTTAGAAGGTATAAAAGAGGGGAAACGAATATTTTTTTTCTGTCGGATATTCTATCAGCAGAAAGAAGTGGTTTCACTTATTCAGAGAATCTATTTTTTTCTATTTTGGTACGTATTTCGAATTGTATCGGAATTTCGAATGGAATGGAATATAAAAAAAATACTGAAATAAATTCTAGGAAGTTCTAAAATAGTTTTGAGAAATTCTTAGAACTGCTATTCAAGTAATTTTTAGTAGTAATGATATATATTATTGCATATTGTTTTAGTTTAAATAAAATCAAAAAAATAATAAAGTACTTTTCTATAAACAGAAATATATATATATAAACTATCTATAAAAGAAATATGTTATATGATATATGATCTTTGGAATATGCAGAATATTTTATAGCATTCAAATATATGACTATTAATCAATTAATTATTAGCACTAGCAAGAAGTGTTTATAAGTGATACTTTTAGAATTTGTATCATCAAGAGAGATGTTAATTACAATACAAGGGGTATTCAAATGAAAAGGTAAGAAATGACACTGTGGGTATAAATGAAAACTTCATTTAAAATAAACATTGAAGGCCTGAGTACAACAATAGCGTTGATTAACGAGCCAAAATATTCCCTGTTCCCAGAAATCCTGTTTTCGTGACGATATCCGGTCCAACACAGCGTCCTTGAGTTCGCCGTCTAAGGTCCGCTACTTGTTGAATTCCTAGAGCACAAAATAAATATTAACTCTGATGTGTATTATGAAACACTCCCAAAATTATGCAGACCCATCAAGAACAAAAGATTTTGGCTACACACGGTGTGATTCTGCTCCAAGATAACGTGCATCAGCACGTCTGCCACTTGAACTTGGCTAGTTCACACGGAAAACTGACCGAATTCAAGTGGCAGCAACTTGACCATCCGCTCTACAACTCGGACATGTCGCCCTGCGATTTTCAAGTGTTTGGTCCTCTAAAAGGGAATTGCTTCATCTTGAATAATGAACCCAAGGAAGCTGTGAAGGACTGGGATAAACACATAAATTACGGGAACAAGGATCTTTCAGCTCGATAATCAATGGCATCCTTCTGCTCATGAATAAAGTATTATACTTTATTTTTTATACTTTTTTTCACTTATTCCCACAGTATGGTTTCGTATCTTTTTTATTTCATCATTCCTTTTATTTGATTTATATATTTCTCAATTTCAAACTGATGATATGAAAAAGTATTTGAAATGTTATTTCAATATAACTAACATGAATATATATATATGTTATATAGGTATTGAATTTGAGTAAAGAATTTGTTTCTCTCACATAAAAAAATTAATAACGTAACCTTTTGAATGTGATTTTTTAGAAATACTAGAATGTTCATAATTTTAACCTTTTTTTTTCCTTTCATGAATATTTTAAATGTAGTGCATTATATTTACATTATTAATTCATTCCAGAAGGCAAATATTTTTTAATGGAATAAAATATATTTTTTGAAATGTCATTTCAATATTTTATTACTAAACGAAAATATTTAATAATGGAAGATTTATAAAGGGTATAAAAATATAAAAACTTCGTAAAAATAGCTGTTTATTAATGTTTTCTTCTGTAAACAACTGTTTTTGAGGAATCAATATTGATGCATGCCATTAACTCATGTTTATACTAATTATTATTTTTTTATTCACTGAATAAATATTACTTCGTTTTGGTCAGCAATTCATTTTCATAGGAGAGAGAGCGAGGGGGAATCTGTAATTAGGTAATCGCTGCAAACAAGAAAATAACATCAGGAAATTTCATGCAGATTTCATTTATGGTACACTTAATTATTCTATATAAATGAAAATAGATAAATTTTCAAAATATATCATTTTAAGATAATTTTTGATTAAAGGTGCTTTATTTGATTTTTTTTTGTTTTAACTAGATCCCAGCATTAAGTATATCAGAATCACAACATTTTCATACAAGTACTTGACCTATAATTTTAAAATACTCTCAAAACTTGATAGTACCGATCAAAAAAGAGTAAATTTCACCCATTGTCAGTTTTTTATTTTTTATATAGTTGTAAAATTTCCCATTATATTTCTTTTTCTATATGCCATTGTATACCGGAAAAATAAAAATAACTTAAAATAATAAGAATTATTGCTTTTCAAGAATATTATTTGTCGTATCATGCAGATTGAGAAAAAAAAAACGTATGTTCAAAAATGTAAAAATTTGATATTGAAGAAACCTCGATCTAGTAGACCAAAAACATTCTCAGTTAAGGGTTAAATTATACTTGCAGAATGAAAGAAAAAATTATGATTAGTTATACATTGATTACAAATAAGAATAATCAATTGGCGAATATGTATATAGAAAAATATGTATATAATATATGTATATAAAATAGAAAATCTCTCCTGATAATAATTTAATAAAATATTCAAAATCTTCTAAAAATATTATATATATACTAATCAATTTTTAAAAAGTTCTTTTATAGTACATAAACCCTCCTCATGTCCAGCAAAAAAAACCCTGAAGGTAGGAATACAATCTGTCAATGGATGGCTTTTGAAATTAGTTTGCTTACTGAATTTCAAAAGTAATACAGTTCTCTTGGGACAATCGGTTCGTCGGATAGGGCAAATTGTTGACAAACGTTGTTTAAGCAATATTTATCTTTCAGAAAGGGCATGTGTGAGTTCACAAGCAATTGTTATGTTAAGTCAACATTCAAAGGGTATTAATTGCATTATATTTCTCAGGTGAAGATTAATCAGTTCAAGGCTGGGAAGAAAAGCTAAGTATAAACAGGCTGAAATATATCTGTAGAAAAAAGGAAATTCTTATTTACACTACAGAACAGAAATGAGTGGCACTGTTATTAAAAATAACAATTATAGATTTTTGGTAATAAAGAAAAAATAGAGTTTAATGGTATTCTTCCTTTATGAAATACATAGAAAATAATTACTTTTATGAAAAGGATGTTCAAGTTACCTCATCAAACATATTGTTCACAATTGTTACAAAACAGTTATGACAAAAGGAATCATAACTATCTACTGCATAACATTCGCAAGTATGAAATTTGAAACAACAGTCTAAAGTCCAAAATAAACACATTTTTAATATGATTTCAAATAAAATAAATTTATGACTTTTTTCATTACTTCCCTTGTCTATAATTAGTTACAATGATGAGATTTTTTTTCTTCATACCACATATATGAAGAGAAATTCTTAGTAATATTCCACTGAGTTATCATTTTAAATTGTATATCATACAAGAATTCTTATTTTTAATAAAATTCATCGTACGCATTAAATGAAATTTGAAATTTAGATAAGACAAACTTCCAATTCTCTTGGGAATTCAATGCATTAGATAATTAAATACTATTCAGTCACACAATCTACAAAATTAATGATTTAGAATGTAAACCAACATGAATGATATTTAAAAAAAAGTTTAACTCAAAAAGTAATCTGGAATTTCAAATACAAAATAATAAAAAAACGTATTTCTTTAATTTGCAAGTTTATTCGCTGTCTTATTCACAAGAAAGCAATTCTTTAAATTTTGTTAAAATGTTAATTTTTTTAATGTTTTGAATAAATTTATTTACTGTTTACGACATTTAAGGAAATATTTATTTCCTAAACAACAATTTTATTGAATCAGAGAGTAAAATTTTAAACTCTTATTGTCATTATTTCATTTAAATAGTAACTTACAATCAGAGATTTTCCCCCTAATAATAGTCTTATATTCACGAACAAAATGATAAATTAATATTTCAAACTGAGCAATGCATATGAATTTTGAGTCAGTTTTATATGATTATTTGCGAAAAACAGTTTTTCTCAATCCTAAATATTTTCGGTAGTTAATTATTTATTCTAATTTATTATTCATTCTTATTATTTATTTCTTATATATTCTGACATTTAAAAAAAATCTTTAAGCCAAATTTTAATTTTCCTCCTTTTATAAATTATAACTGTGGAAATGAAAAAAAAAAATACCTCTCGCCTATTAATACCTATTATTACCTATTACCTATTACCTCTAGCCTATTAATACCTATTATTACCTATTACCTATTACCTCTCGCCTATTATTAACTATTAATATTTTTTAACTCAAACTCCATTTTTCGAATAAATCGAAAGTAACATTTATTGGATTTAGAGGACATTATATAATAATAATATTACAAAAATTATAAAATTCTGGAAATATAATTTCTGTTTGATTGCAATATTTTAAGTATATCGGATACGAAAAAGTACGACAATAATGATTATCATACTTGTTTCCTTTAGTATCACGCACATCCGTATTATATCTGAATACATACGGTAGTGTTAGAAGGCTTCTGATACTAATTGTAATGGGGCAGAACTAATGGCAATGACAAAAATATGGATTATATGACTTTTTTTTTATCTTAAACGGAACTGCGAAGGAATTTTAATAATTATGACATAAGCAACAATTTGGAATAAAAGACTAATCCGTTTTTAAAGTCTTACTGCCTTTAGAAATAGGGAATTTCTTTTCAAATTACAATCAAAGCGTATATCATTTGCATTGTCTCAGTTAATTTCACAAATCAGATCATCCAAATTAAGACAATCTAGTTTGAAAAATCATAGAATTAAATGTCCCAAATTACAATAAGGGGTAATAATCAATATTTAAATATCAATTGAAAATCTGCAGTAAGATAACTGAAGAATACTACCCATTTCTGAAATATAAATAATGATCCAAAGTTTAGAAATTTCAATTTCATTTTAATGATTTAAAAATAAACTATATTCTTTTAAACTATAATTAATTCAGGCTGATAACATGAATAATTTTTTAAAATTTGAAAATATTTCATTGTAGAACTTACATAATCTGTTATTTTTAAAATATACAAAATATCCATTTCAGAAATATGCTAAAATTTTATTCTATCGAATATTTGAACAATGAATATATGAATGATATGAATAAACTCTCTTTAAATAATATATAATACTTAAATGAAAAAAGAATTTAATAAAATTGTATTATTAAAATCTTAATATTATTAATGAAATTAAATACCACGTGCATAAAAATTAAGTATTCAAAAAACGTGATTAAATTTTAATTTTTCTATCAAATTATATTATCTGGATGTAATAGGAAACTCTATTTTCTTTTGAATTATTAAATTTTAACTAACCAACTCAAATCTCTTGAAAAGCTGTTATTCAATCGCGTGCTCTTTCATAAAGAAATAATATATTTGAAATAGAAATCGTGAACCATATGTCTTCATTACAGTTTTATTTCTTGAACCCTTAAACATTTATAAAATTGATTAAATATGCCCAAGAATTAATTAAATACATAACATACAAAATGTAATTATGTTTATATAAGAGTTATGAAAGAAATATTTACTTTTCCATTAAATCATAGGAATAGAATTTAATCTTTTAGTCTTTAAAAATGTATTTATAGAATAAGAAAATAACATTTTATTCAAATATATTGAAAATTCAATTAAAAATTTGGTAAAATTAATAATAAAAACGTACGTATATTCCTCTAGAAATATGTGTTACTAATTTTTATTTTATTGCAACTATATTTCTGATAAATTAATGTAATGTCTTTTTGATAAAGTAATAAACCAGATTTACATTCCAATTATTATCCAAATAGTTAAAAATATAGTTTTCCTTGATAAAATGTTTAAATAATCCAAATTCTTATATATTATATTGTTCAATCAATAAATATACTGCCATAAGAATTTAAAAAATGACAAGTTTTATCATGTATTTTTTATTTCAAGTATTCTTAATTATTACTTAAGTATTAAATAAATATTCTTGTCATTAAAAATAAATTAAAAAATTTTTAAAAATCAGTTTTCTGTGATCAAAACTGACCTAATTAAGAGACTTTACATTAAATTATTTTAGACAAATCAATTATCATTTCGGCGTAAGTGAATCAATTAATTGAATAATGCTCATTGAAGCGTCATTTCAACATTCTAAAATCCCAATTAAAGCATTTGTTGCTGTATTATTTTCATCGCTGATATATGGAGCATTTGTTTTAATTTTATCAAGAAAATAATTTACGAATTGGGATTAAACGGATCTCGGAACTGTAACAATGCAAAAATGTGAAACAAATCAATGATAATTTCTGGAAGTACGGTTGTTGAATAATTTTCCTTCAAAAAACCATTTCAATACTTTAAAATCATAATGAAAGCATTTGTGGTTGTGTGATTTTGATTCCAGATGAGTATAACAATGTTTTTAATTTTACAATGCTGAAAATATTTTCCGAAATTTGATTTAAAAGGATTACAGAACTATATAATAATGTACCAATGTTTAAACCAATCATTGAACATTGAATAACTGAGTTCGATGATTGAATAATATCCATTTTAATATTCCAAAGTTATGATTAAAGCATTTGTGGTTATGCCATTTTGATTGCAGCTATAAATGTAATATTCGTTCTACTTTTTGTATGTTTTCAATGTTTTATGGAATACAACTACGGAACAATATAAGAATGCGTAGTTTGTAATTTTTCCAGCAATAATATAATTTTTTCTTTACCTAAAACATTGTTTCTATTAGAATAATATTCTTATCCTAAAGATTTAAAATTTTGCTATTAGACCTTGGTTAAAGCGGGTAGCAGTTTCATAGATATATGATGTTAGAAGTTTATTCTTTAAAATATTGTTACATTAAATTGATTTTCATTTCATATCATTAAATTAGATTCTTCTTATTTACAAAATAGGGAAGATATTCTAAAACAAACTGTTTTATAGTTATCTATTTTGATGGAAATGTTTATGCACATCAAAAGCGCTCTTTTGTGCTATATTGTTTTGATAAAGTTAAATTCATCTTTACGTTTGTAAGAGATTAGTGTAATATAATGAAGACCTTATGGTTCTTCAGTTATTGTTTTAGTAGAAATTGCAATTGTTTGCTGAAAATTCTTATGGGAGAAAATTGCAAATTATCCAAATTTAAGGGTATATAAATACCTATAAAAAAAGCGTATTCTGTTCGCAGATAATTAAGAAATTTTGAACTATGCTAATATCAATAAATGGTTGTAGTGATTGGATTTTGTAGCTTTCATAGATGGCGCTTGTTTGTAGTGATTGGATTTTGAAGATTTAGAAAATAAACGTTCATAGATGGCGCTAGGCAACTAGCGCGACTGTAATAAAAAGAGTGAGGATATTCGAATGTTAACTCTTGGAGAAGGAGTTACTGAGCAGAGTAACTCCAAAGAATCTGAAATAAATATGTTAAGTTCTCCTATTTGCCTACTCATTTCTAAGCACTCACGAACCAGCCACGACATTTGGCGCACAGGATTGAGAATCGAGTGCTAATTTTGACGAACTTGAAATTGAACTTTATTCGATAAAGGTGTGCTTTCGGTATCGATATGGCCTTTCTATGCAGTGCAAAAAAGGAGGATTTTAAGTTGTTGGTGGAAGAGCTGGGTGAAACTGTTTCATTAGAGATGAAAATTGTGGATTTAAAAAAAAAATAATTACTGGAAGTAAAAATTACTAGGAAGAGTTTGTGAAGAAACAAATGATAGTTATCATTGAAGAAAGAAAAGAGAGAGAAGATCAAAAGCGAAAGCAAAAAGAAAGAGAACGAAAGCGAGAAGAACGAGAATTTGAGGAAAGAAAAATTAAAGAAGAGCGGGAATTGCAGGAGAAAAAGGCACGAGAAGAACGATAATTCGAACTTGAGAAACTGAAGCTGCAATATTCCAATGTACCCATGAATGTCGAATTACCAACTCCCAAGATAGAACTCAGGCACGTGTTGCAGAAATTCGATGAAAAGAACAGTGATATCAGTTTATATTTGCTGTTACTCGAGAGGCAAGCCGAGTGACAGTCAAAAGTTTATGACTCATTTTAAAAGATCGGAGACTACCTGATGCGATTTTACTTACGAACTTAAAAATTATTTTGAGCAATGGATTCAAGGATCGAAATAACTACTTCTGAAAGTTTGTTGGGTTTAATCATAACAGAACAGATAAAACAAAAAGTACCCGTGAATATTAAAGAACATTTTATTGATGTTTGGTCACAATTCACGAATCCAAATGAAACTGCGAGCAAATTAGATGATTATTAAAATGCGCGATCAAACAGTGTGAGGAAAAAGAAATAATTATATCAAGAGAATAACTTTTCTAAACATCAAACCTACGACGAAAGAGAAGAGAGACATTTTTCGGAACGGAAATATGTACCTGCACATCAACGAGAATTCAGAAATAAAAGCTTTCATAAAAACGAAACTACAAATTCAAGAAAAGTAACAAGAAACTGTTACGTTTGTGGATTGTCGCACTTTGCTAGAGACTGCCCTAATAGGCATAAAAAATCGCAGTTGAGAGAATCTGTGACAGAAAAGAAACGGAAAGATATTTTAACGGCGGAAATTCAGTCGGAATTAATTAATGATGAAAAAAGTTTAAATATCAGCCCTTAACAATACGTTGATATTTGTGTGGACAATAGAGAACTGAAAACCTTAGTTGACTCTGGTGCTATGATAAAAGTTTTAAATTCTAAATATGTGTCAAGTGAACAAAAAAAAAATGGAAAAATCATTTAAAAAGTGCATTTGGAGAAAGGATTAACGCTACTCTTTCGAGTTTTCAAATATCACTTAAAGATAAAAATAACGAAGGATTTTCCAGGCCTATTGAGATAATTGCAGCTATCACGGATAGAATTCACGTGCAGTTCATCCTCCCCCCTCTGTATTAAACTTATTGGGGGAAAGCATAAACCACAGCCACAGCCAAAACTCGCCTGGTTTGGAGGCGCCGATGGAAGAGAACTTAATGAATTTATGATTTGTTGTGGAGTGAGTCAGAGCGAAGAACAACCGAGCGGAAACGAAAGCGATTCTTTGGATAAAAATAAAATTAATGCATTGAAAGAAGAACTGAAATAATGTGATACTTTGCAGTCAGTAAGAAAAAAATGTATCGATTGGAAAAGGAAACTTTTTTATGAATGATGAATTAATATTTCACCGTGATAAAATATTAGGCGAAAAAGTGAATCATTTGGTTTTGCTCAAAAATTAGAGACAGCAAGCTCTTCAATTAGCACATGATTTAATTTTCGGATGCCATATGGAATTAAAAAAGACTAGTGAAAGAATTAAATACAGTTTTTATTGGCCAAATATGACAGATGATATTAAAAACTTTTGTAAATCCTGCAAAGAATGCCAGTTGAGTAGTCCGGAAAAAATGATTGATAAAATTCCAATTACTCCTGTTCTTCGTCTGGAATTGCCATTTGAGACAGTAAATATATACCTAATAGGAGCCATTGAACCCCCTTCTGCTCTTCGGCATAAGTATGTATTATGTCTAATGGACCAGCATTCTCGATGGTCGGAGGCTATCCCTCTTCGTTCGTTAACGGCTAAATCTACGTGTGATGCTATATTGGAGATATTCATGCGGACAGGAATAACTAATGTTATTGCAAGTGATAATGGAACGAACTTTATTTCTAAGTTAATCCAGGAATTCAAGAAAAGATTAGGTTGTGCTCCCAGATTTGACGCGCCTAACCATCCAGCTGGGAATGGCCTTATAGAAAGATATAATAGGGTGTTCAAAAATTCTCTCCGTCAGAACTGATCCGAGTAATTGGGATAAATACATTCCGTATATGGTTTTTGCGTGCAGGGAAGTTCCTAACTGTACGACAGGTGTTTCGCCATTCAAGTTGATGTATGGACGTGAAGCAAGAGGACCTCTTAGTGTCCTAAATTCGAGCTGGTGTGATGATATTGCCATTCCGTTTAACATGGAGAAATCAGTTGAGGATTATTTACATGAGCACAAAATAAACTTAGAAAGAGCTGCCGAGGAAGCACCTCTCATCGCTTCTGGTAAACAACAGGCATATGCAGAATATTTTAACCACGATGATGAATTTAAGGTAACCGACTACGTTCGAAGGAAAAATTTTGAAAAATTCGATTTTTTAAAAACTATTTTTGGTTTTTAGATGTATTATCAATTATAAACTCTAGAAATACAAAAACATTATTTGAAAATATAATATATTTTGAGAAATACGAAAATTTGTAGTAAATTTTAATGAAATTTAACCAAAACGGTTAACACTCTTCACAAAATTGTAATGCAACAATCCTATTTTTCTTTGTACACAAGTCATAGAATACAATGATGAATGAAATGAACCAAAATCTAAGAAAAAATTTGAGATGCAAAGAAGTTACGGGTAAAAGTATACGTATATATGCATTTTTTCCGTAAATTCACAGCTTTATTTTTCTAAAAACACCTATAAATGAAAAAGTATTTCACCCACAATAAAAGTTTTGGTTCATTTCATTGCCCATATTATTTAAAACACACGCCGACATTTTTGTGTAAATACCTCTATTATTTTTTGAGATATCATGTTAACGGTGGATAATTTTTATGAAAATTAAAATTGAAGTTAAAGACAAATTTTAGCTGAAAAATAATTAAAAAAAAAATTCCTCTCTATAATACGTTAGACCTTACTTTTCTGAGAAAAAACAAACCATTTTTGATTGAGAAAAGTCTAAATTACAAGAAATAACGCTTTTAAAAAAAAATCACCAATGTGGTCGAATACCGGTTTTTTAACGTAGTCGGATACCTTAAGTCAAGTGACCAAGTTAATTTACTAATACCTGATTCATCGAACAAATTGTATACCCGTTGGACTGGTCCTGGAAAAGTTCTCGAGCACTGCCCTCCACATTCATATAAAATAAAACTTAGCGATGAAAAAATTTGGCATTGTCATGCAAATAAAATTCGGAAATGCCATCCAAGAATTAATGCTCTAGGCATGATCTTTGGAGATGACAGACTTTGGAGAAGTTTATTCATCTCCCAATTGTAAAAATGTATATTACTGGAAAGAAATATTTGATCAAGTGGATTTACGACATCTTTCTGAGGAAGTGAAATGTCAAATCCTGAACTTATTGCGGAATCATCATTCAATATTTACCGGACAAGTTAGAGTCGCAAAAGTTGGTCATCACAAGATAAAATTAGAAGATGGTAAAGAAAGGAAAAAACCCTTACGTGTACAGAATTCTCGAAGCACTGAAACCTCAAATAGACTCCCAAATCGAAGAACTCCTTAAACTAGGTCTAATCGAAGAGAGCTCAGCTGACATTGCTTATCCTATAGTCTGTGTAAACATGAAGGATGCGTGGATTATCGTGCTTTGAATGCAGTGACTGAAACTGACGATTTCTCCATAGAAGACGCAACGGAATTAATATATTTCATAGACAGGCAAATGTGATTAATGTGTTAGATCTTTTGAAGGAGTACTATTCGCTTCCCATGGAAGAAGATTCGCCAGATTTTACATCTTTTAAGACCCATAGAGCACAATATCGTTTTAAGGTAATGCCTTTTTTACTGAGAAATGCAGCTGCAACTTTTCAAAGGGAAATGAACAAACATTGTCGCCATACAGAGAATTTTGCCGCGCTTATATTGATGACATTGCTATATTCTCCCATGATATTCCCTCTCACTTGAAACACCTTCATCTGGTGCTGGATAAATTGGAAGAGCTGCAATTCACTGTTAATGTTTCAAAGTGTGCTTTCGCGAAATCTGAAATTTCATACCTGGGACATATAATTGGCTCAGGAAAGCATCAAGCTGATCCATCTAAGTTAGAAACGATCTCTCGTTTGCCTGTACCTGAAACCAAGAAACAACTACGTAGTGCTCTTGGCCTGTTCAACTATTATCGTGACTATATTGCGAATTTCGCCGAGATTGCCTTTCCATTAACGGAACTAACGAAAAAAGAGGCCCTGATGTGTTGCCGTGGTGTGAAATGCAGTGTTTCTTTTTTTTTTTTTTTTTGAAAAATTAAAATCAGCATTGTTACACGCTCCTATTCTACACACCCCGAATATAAGCAAACCCTTTGTGATTTATTGTGATGCCTCTTCAAATGATATTGGTTCTTGTTTATCACAGACTGTTGATGGGAAAATGTGCCCTATCGCTTATGCGAGTCAAAAATTAAACAAAAGCCAACAATCTTGGTCTACAATTGAACGGGAAGCATTTGCTATAGTTTGGAGCTTGAAAAAGTTTGAAACCATTGTGTCTGGATCCGAGATCCACATTTATGATCTCACCACAATACTCCCCTACCAGTAACTTCGCTAGAGAGAGGAACGATTTTACTGCGCCAAGTGTTATGTCTAGTGTATGAGCATTGCTGCTGCGTGAAGTGAGTTTGACGACTTTGTGTTGCTGCGTGAAGTGAGTCTGACGACTTTGCGTTGCTGCTGTGTCAAGTGAGTCTGACGACTTTGTGTTGCTAGTGCGTCAAGTGAGTCTGACGACTTTGCGTTGCTGATGAAGAGATGGCGCCAAGAGAGCTGTTGAAAATTCATCACGTCCGGGTCACCGATTTGGCATAGGTGTTGGCGGAATTGTGCCAATACGTAGGTTGAATTCCGCCAAGGATCGAACCTGTGATGTTCGGATTTGAAGTCCAGTATCTTATCCAATGTACAAAAATGGCTACCAATGTTTAGTGGTAGTTACTGGCATATTAAGATGTCACCACAGATTCAACATAACATTAAAACATTGCCCTGGTTCTAAAATACCGCATACTGATGCTCTGTCACGTTTATTACCAAAATAGACTGGAAAACATTTTTTTAGAACTAATATCATTTTTCTGTTTTATATATCAATATGGGATTAATGAATATTAAATAATAATAATTTGAGCTTGATATATATATATATATATATATATATATATATATTTCTTTATTGATTATCATTTTCTTAATATGTTGAATAATTGGTATTCTCAAAATTTAATTAAGAGTATAATGTGCAAAACTATTTGAAATAGAATTAGTTACAGGAATATAACTTTTTCTAGTGTTTGTTATAAAGTTTGATTTAGCAGTTTTAGCTATGTTTGAAATATCATCTGAGTAATGTTTATCAAGTGAAATCATTTCTTAATTATGTATTAATGTTTACTAAGTGATTACATTAATTATAAATTTGTGTTTATTAGTTAATAAGTGATTATATACATTATTAAGTATACTAATGTGTATTAACTGATAAGTGAATTTTTTATCAAGATCGTATTTATATACGATTGTGCATTTCTTATTTTTACCTCATTGCGTTCTTAAATGTTTGTTAGTAATTAGATATTGATTTGAATTAACTTTACATTTGTATTTATTTTTATTTGGATAATTTGATGCCATTAGATACGTTTTAAAATCCAAATCATTATTTTAATTCAGAGGTATGTTTATGTTTTCATATAAACACTACTCTTACGTTGAGGGTGTAGTGATCGGATTTTGAAGCGTTCATAGATGGCGCTACTTTGTAGTGATCGGATTTTGAAGCGTTCATAGATGGCGCTATTTTGTAAGGATTGGATTTTGAAGCGTTCATAGATTGCGCTATTTTGTAAGGATTGGATTTTGAAGCTTCAGAAAATAAACGTTCATTGATGGCGCTAGGCAACTAGCGCGAGTGTAATTGAAAGAGTGAGGATATTCGAATGTTAGCTCTAGGAGAGGGAGTTACTGAGCGGAGTAACTCCAACGAATCTGAAAAAAAAATCGTTAAGTTTTTCTATTTGCCTACTCATTTCAATGCACTCACGAACCAGCCACTACAATGGTAATTTAAGCAAATTGAAATGTATTATTATTTTCTAATATTATGAATAAGCAGCAAAAATATACGAAAAGATTAAAATAAATGAAACGGATGAATATTTATATGTTGTTCAATATATATACTATCGATGTCAATGTTCCGATAAATATATATATTCATTTAAGCTATTATTTTACTTTTATTCTGGCACACATTTCATGAATTGCATTCTATATTAACTCGCTATCAGTATTAAAGTGCATAAATCAGCAATCCGACGGCCAAAGATTTCCCGTGTAAGTGATAGATGGTTCACATATAGCAACAAAGTTCGCCATGTCGAGACAATACAACTGTGGGTACTGGTTCGTTCTTTGATTCAGGTCTATGATGTTCAAATTTTGATATTCCGATGAGAGAATTAAAGCATGAACGAAGTTCTCTTCCGCGAAAAAAGGATTTTAACGCATGAGGTACTCTTGTCCCCAGATGACGATACTGAAATAAGATACGTTCTCCTGGCTTAAAATATCTGACTTCATCAGCGGGCTTGTCTATGAGAAGAGCCATTCGAAACAACATAAATTAGCAATTGAACCATTAAATTAGAAAAAAATCTATTTTTTATCAGATTGGATTTTATTGAAGTGGGTTTTTAATTTTAAGTTAAATCATATTATTTGTATAATGAATAATGATAACACTGACAAATTCTAGCGACGCTTTATTATTAAGAAATATAAAAAACAGAAAATTAACAAATAAATAGCAACTTTTTAACGAAGTTTACTTAACTATCAAAAAAACATAATTTTTTCATGTTGGGTTAGTTTTTTAATTAGTCTTTAATTGCAATGATGTGCTTCATGCTTATTACATTTTATTATTTTTTATTTTAACTGTTGAGATTTTTTTCTCAATTATCTGCTCCATTAATTAACACTAGGTCTCAGTAGGTATGCTAATTAGCTCTTAGGAAGATTTTTCTGTCAAATTTGAATAATTGCGATGAGTTTCATTAGATGTTAACCCTACAGAATAGACGAATTTGCATTGCTGTCTTCAATTCTATTAAATATTTCTGACCTAATATAAGTAACATATTTTAAGATGAATTAAATTTGAATTCCAAAAACATTGAGGTAGAAATATATTTGTTGTCTTTAGCTTTATACCCCATTTTATTTAGCTGTCAATAATGTATTTCAATAAAAGGCGAATAATTCTTATATTTATTAAAAAATAAGTATTTATGTATGCTATATATTATGAGGAAAAAGTTTTTTAACTATAATTTATTGCAAAGATTGTTTCAAAGAATTTCAAAATAAGGAATTTTTTTTCTTTAATGATAATTTTCAAAAGCTAGACATTTCTCAGAATGGGCTAATGGTATTTTCCTAATTAATGTATCCTAAATTGCAGATATATCATATAAAAAATTAATTATGTTGTAATGTTCATAAACAGAAAGTAATGAAGGCCGTTAAACACGTTTTTGATTTGAAAAAGCAACGAAAATTTGCAGGTCAGGTTTCACGAAATTATACCGTATGTTTTTTTTTTTTTTGTTGTTGTTCTTAATTCAATGCCATAGGTAGGCAATTGATACGGACATGGCATATAATTGATATGAAAGAAATAAATATAAATTGATATAAAAGGAACATAATTTATAATTTTTATGTGCTTTCGATCCGTTTGAAATCCAAAATTAGACCTAGAACTACATATATAAGCGTCAAATAACCCCCCAAATTACATATACTTACATATACTTTTTTTAAATACATTATTCAAAATTTTAAAAAAAGAATTGAACTAAGACAATACAGATAAATCAAAGTGCATAATATTTTGATTAAATCTTTAAAATCTAACATTAAAATTGCTTTTATTTGAAGAAAAAAAAAAGATGAAAAAAAGTCTTTTCAAAAATTTTGAATCAAATATTACCATTATCTGTTTACAACCCAAAGAAAAGTCTGTTGCTGATATTGTAAAAGCGATTACTAAAAGTCTTCACGCCAATTTTTATTTTTGTATTTTAGATAGTATAATATTACAATAAAAGTAAAATGCGTTTGCTAAGAATGAAGAATTGTCTTTTTAAATTGCAAGCCATTGCTTTAAAGCTGGAGTCTTTAAAATGTATAGTTTATTGATTAGATGATGAAATGGATTGAAAAAAACAAAAACTATTTACAAAAACAACGTGAGAAGTGTTTTTAAAAGGCTATGTAAATAAAATCATATTTCAATTAGCAAACTTTGAAAAAAAGTTCTCTAATTTTGACAATTAATGAAAAGAAGATTTTTTCAGACACATAAAATAGCATTATCTCTGAGATTTTCACGAAATAACTCGTAATGAAGAATTAATAAATAATGAGGATTTTTCGCAGATAGTCTATCATTTGATAGGTAAATTAATTTAGTTAAAATTACCAGTTTAATTAAAAGAAATAAAAAAATTAAATCGTTATGACCGTAATTTCCATTTTTCATTCCGGAATGATGAATTTCTTAAACAAAATATTCTTCAAATTCGAATTATCTTTCTAGCTGCATTGATTTTCTAATCATGTAAAATTCCTCTATCATCATTTATCAAAATAAAAATACGATTTCTTAACGATTTCTGAGGAATTTTCTTCGACTCATCTTTCACGGAATCCATTAACAACAATGATAAGAGGAAGAGTCCCATTTTATATTAAGGGCAAAATGCAAAGTATAGAATGTAATGGAGGTGCTCTATTTAGCTGATATCATATTAAAAAGCAATCTTAATACTGGAGACATTTTTCATTGCTATCTACAAAAAACAAAAACAGTAGTACATTGAGAATGTTTCAGATACAAATATTGAAAAGAAAAATAATATATTTCCAGTTTCACTTCACAGATTTTGCTTCTGCCAAGCTTGCATTTCTGAGAAAATCAATGTTCAATTTCTAAAAACGCATTTTACCAAATGAAATTATTGATTTTATTTCCAAATATTCCCTAGAGATAATATAAACGTTAAACAGTATTCTGAAATGCAAAAAATAGAAGGGATAAAAAAAGAAATGATGGAAATGCTAAATTTATAATGCAATTAAAAATCAATGATATTTTTCAGGATAAAAGATCAATATACACGGTTATACATGGTTATTGGTAATTGCATATTTGTGTGAAGCTAATTATAGAATTAGAAAATAAAAATTTAGTGAAAGTGGTTACGCAGCCTTATAAAATCCACACTTTAAAAAAACAATCTACCTAATAAATCCACCCGCTTATTATTATATCCATTTATTATCCTCCACTTATAATTATTGTTAATGCATCCATCTATAATTATCATTAATCCTTCCACTCATAATTATTAATAATCCATCCACTTTTAATAAATTATAATAATAATACGATTATAAATTTACCTAATGAATCCGTTCTTCCTCCAACTCGTATAAAATTGCGAACCTCAATAAAATTCGGAAATACCAGGTGCGTGCTCCTTTTTTTATAATAACGTATATGAAAAAATATGCAGTTTTTACACCTTTTTTTTAAATAACTGTAATCAAAATGTATTGTTAAACTTGAATCTGAATAACAAGATAATCTACCAAACTTCATTATATTATATTTTTGCACAAATATTTCATCGCATTTATATGCATAAAATGGGCAAATCGATAGCTTATGATAAAAGTGTGCACAGAACTTTACTTATTCAAATAATAGCACTTGAGTTCTTGCCTTATTTGTGTGAAAATCAAACTGGCAGATGATCAACCCCCGGAAGCCTAAGCTCCAGATTCCATATATATATGTGTGTGTGTTAGATACTAAAATTATGAATCAAATATCATTGATTTACTGTGTGTACATTCATGCTAAACTACAAACGGATGCGAAAATGTAAATCCGTGGATCATCTGATCGAAACTTCATAACTTTTTGCTAAGCTCTTATGCAAAGTATTATTCATCTGGCATCTTATATAAGGGAGTGAAGCATTGCGTTGTTCTCAGATAGGCAATCAAACAAATGGAAATGGATTTTATAAAAAAATTGACATAAATTTCTGAATTTGTTGTTAAGGCGATATACGGCATTTCATTTGTTTATTTGAAAGTGTTTTTGAATCTTTATTTTCATGGATATATCGTCACTCCGCATTTGCACAGACAGACCGTCGCAATTCAAAATGTTTTCTTCTGAATCAGAGATGTCTGAAGAGTGGAAATTTGTCAAACTCTCCAGATTTATTTTTTAGGGATTATAATACGTTCTCTTTTTTATATTTCAAATACTAGAAAACAGAGGCATTTAATGGTAAGCAAAAAATTAATCAATCGGTTATGATTTTAAAAAAATATTCTAAAACTGAATCACATTATTATATGCATGACATTAAACATGTATATTATTATATGAATCGCATCAAACATACATGTTATATGAATCACATTAAACATTTAAATTCCGGATTCTTGAAATGTAACATTGAATAAACATCTAGCAAAGTTTTTACCCTTATACATATATTTAAAAAGTTAGAGAGAAATACTGAAGATTTTTTTTTACTCTTAAATATAGTGTACTTGTGTTAAATGATCAATTTTCAATATAAAATAATAATTTGGACTCGTAAGGATGAAAAATTATTTTCGAGACTTCATAACTTACTGTTATTTTCCTTTGAATAACCCTATTGGTTTCAAAATTATTCTTAATAGAATACCATTCACTTTATATAATTTATTTTCTATAAGAATAAAAATTTTTGATGATGTAAAAAACAAAAATAATTAATTTTCATCAATAAAATTTTTACTGATGAAAATCTATTAATTTATAAATAAAAACTAAGTAACACATAATTGAATTTCTACTCCTTATTAATAAGATTATTTGACATTGAATAAAGAAGTATTCATATATCTTAGCTGAAATACTATTTTTAAATTTTATTTTAAATCTTCTGTCTCTTTTACAGAAAAAAAAGCATCATGTTTTTATAGAAATAGCTGGATTACATTTTTTTTTTGGATTTTGTTTTATTATTTGAGATAATATATTACTCACGAATCCTTAAATTACCGCTTTTAATCTTTGTCTGACATGTCAACATTATTTAAGTATTGACAACAATGACACATGGATTCAATTTTGATATAAATCACGTATTTTTCCATCATAAATTGGCAGTCTATAAACTAGATAGTCTTTCTATTCCTTAAGTATTTCATTTCTTGAAATGAGTCTCCAAAATAAATAAAAAATCAATGATGTTTAAATTTAATGATAAATGTAGCTAATCAATTCTCTTCGTTTTCTATAGCATGGACTCTAATTAACGCAACTATCTTTCTGACATCCTTAAAACTGCTGTTATATTTATGCTAGGACTCCTTTTACATAAATGCATGTATCCAAGCTCACAACTTGTGTAATGGTGCCCGAAAAAGAAAAATATTGATTCACAACAGGGGGCAGATTTCAGCGATCTTTTAAGGATGCAATTTCATACCTATTTTTCAATACAAATCCGCTTTTTTCCCTCTTTCTGTATTTAAACTTATGCCATATATTTCTGTCATATCATGTTTATAAAAATTTAGTGCTATGAGGAACTCTCTTTCATAACTAAATCCATATGTTGAAAATATTTAACGTAATGTAAAAATTTAAGAATATTTTTTTTCAGTTTTTGAACTTTTTTGTCGTTAGTAGCTAAATATTCAGGAATTGTTTGTGAACTATGATAAATTTTAAAGGTAAGTATTTTAAATAAGACATATCATATTTATATATTTTCATTAATACAGAGACTTTATTGTTAATGTAATTTATAAATATTTATAGAAAATCGGTTCTTCTGATTGTAAATATCAGCAAAAGATCAGAATTTGAAACAATGTGTATCATATTTCTATATTTTAATGTATTTAGGGTTCTTATTGAAGTATAAATTTTACAGAAATTAACGAAGTATTTTCCTTTAAATTGTAAATATCAGAAAAAAAATCAAAAGATTAGAAATAAAACAAATGATGCAAATAAAAAAGAGAAAATAAATATGTTGACAAAATATTTCTTTTATTATTAATAAAATACAGTATCTAAGTTTTTAAAAAATATCTTAGAGAGGGGAATTGCTGGTGTAACAACTATTCGTCAAGATTTTTCGATGCTCCTGACTTTATCCACATCACCGAGTAAGCGGTAAAATAAGGATATTAAAGAACGATATATCTCAACTGATCTCATGATAGATTGCTGTTATAAGGGATCTTTTCTCCTTCTTTTTGCCATTCCATTCGATCGTTTCAAGGACGAAGAAACTGGAAAACAGAAAGCGTTGGAAAAAGTTATCCTAGTGAAAAAACGCTTCATAAAAGAACAAATTTGGAACCATATTTCTCTTCCAGGCGATAGCGCATCTTCAGTCTAATGATTTCCTGATTTTTTTTTCGACTGTATCCTTTCATTAAAACTTTTTATAAACTCTATATTTATGATACATTGTTATGTGTTTTGAAAATTTTAGTTTATTTTTCAGAATATATCTATTTTATATTCAAGTCCAAGTGCAAAGATAAAACAAATCCAATGCAAACAATTTAGTTTTCGTTATAAAATAAAAATTACCGTTGTTAATTTTAATCATATTCTGTTACAAGAAGTTTTTTAAATAATTAGCCAAACAAAATAAAATTTCAGATACTTTTCAAAAAAAAAAAAAAACGTATAATTTCTTACTATAAAAATTAGTAGGAAAGCATTGAAAGTCGGGTTTACAAGTATTTTGTCAACATTTGTTTCTAAATCATAATTAAAGAGTTTTTTTAGCAGTCATTTATATCAATATATTAAAACGCATTATGCATTTATCAATTTTAGTTAGAATATATAGTGATCATGAGCTTTCAATTCATATCCTTCTATGATCAATGAAATTTTGAACCAAGACAAATATTTTAATATAATTTTTTAAACTTAATTTTAAATTACTTAACGTAGGTAAATCATACGCTTTCTGCTTTAAAAGACACTTCCATTCATGTTTCTAACAATTTACGTTCTTCTGTCATTATAATCGCAAAATATCGGAATATTTTTTTTCAATTCTAATATATTTAAAATTCTATTGAGACCCAATGACTGAATAAAATGTTCACATCATGACTTTTTGAAAATGTAATTATTGAGTCAAACGAAATAAAACATTTATCTCCGTTATTTAAGATGGTTTTGGCATTCAGTATTACTTATCGAGCTATGATTTAGAATTTAAATTTTGACCCACGAGTAGTTTGAATATGAATTTAATAAAGCTATTTAATGTGTAATGGCTATAAGAGGACGTGAAATATTTATTGGTTTAACATTAAATAAAAATAAAGTTACCAGATAAAGATCCAACAATATAACCGCTCTTTATCTCAAACTAATACAATTTAGATTCAACTTCAGTTTGAATTTCTCTCTGCTTATCAGTTCTTTCTAGCTATCCCCTGAAATATTTCTTATTTCTGTAACTTGCAGTTCCATGTTGTTTCAGATCATCTTGTGGCTTCAAATCAGAAGGTACGTCCTTCATTCATTCATTCTTCTTTGAAATCGGAATTAATTTGAATTGAATCGCACACGACATTTTTGCTACTTTTTTTTTTCTTATTTAAAAAATGTTACTTATCATGTAGGAATTCACACGCAACATCTTTAGTATATATTAATGATTAGAGTCGGATATGGACAAATGTACTCGCAACTATAATCCAAAATTTTAGTCATTTTGTTTTGTGAAGCCCTTGTATTTTTTTCATTTGAATATAAATTAAATCTAGACTCAGTGTTATACCATCCTATGTAAAATACTACAATGTGAGAGAGAATTCAATAATGGCAGCCTAATGTGCTTCCAAAAGCAGTTCAAGGAGTTTATATCCAACAGTTAAGCAGTTTACATCCTGTTACATTTTGATAATTATGTGGTTTCAATACGCCTCAATCCATCAATAATGACAATTTCCCATTTTCGACTTAATGATACAATTTGATTAGCAATGTTCAACAAAATCTCATCATAGTAGTGATTATTGTCATAATTAAGCTTAATTTCGACTGAGGCTTAAGTTATACATTGCATTGACTAGGACAAGATATTTCCCATTATATCTCAATTTATACAATTATTCATAAAATTTGCCATTGTTAATGAAGTTATCCTGTGCAACGATAAGAGCCTCACCAAAGCTATTAGTCTTTTGATTTCGTTTTAATACATGCTTTATTAGCTTAATTAGTGAAACGGCTTCAGATATTGTAACTGAACTATCCAAACCAATAGATAGGGTATAAATTTGACAAAAAAATGATGAAATTATACCTTGAATCGATTCAAACGTTTGAAATTGGATTCTTTTTATTCTTCTTAGATATTAAATTATTCTAATAGCATAAAAATACAATGTTAACAAGGATAAATTAAAGGTAAGAAAATGGACAATTTATGATTATTTTTCGAAGCAAAACAATATTTTCACTTATGCTTGTTGCAATACCCAATTAGTTTAAACATATGCCGGTTTTTCGTTTAGTTCATGTTTTAGAATAAATATTCATACTTAGATATTATGCACATTTCGTTACTTTTCTAAATCATATGTGGGCTTGATTGATTAAGATAAAAATGCCATTTTGGAACATAATGAATTTCATTGAATAAGGTTTATTTTACATGAAAAGGAGTGTATTTATTTTCTTTTAATATAAATGACACAAGTAGTCTTATATTATTAAATTCCAAGTTAATAATGTATAATATTCTTCTTGCTCAATATAGGGGCAAGATGATTTCGATCTCAGAAAGAGGATAATCCTTATGAGTATGAAAATACATTTATTCTTTGAAAATATAAGATAACAGCAAACAAAAAAACATTGAAAATAAACCTGAAGGAGTGATCTTTTCAAAACGTTCTCGCATGCTCTCTAATAAAAATGTTATCCCAAATATCAATTTGTGTATAATTAATTACAATATTTAAGAAATATTAACCATTGACAGGAAATTTGCATTTTTACTGAATCTATCATGCCATCTTTGGCGAGTTTTTTTGAGATAAATTCCAGGTATGGAATATTAGTTGCCGAAAATCAATTTTGCGTTTCAGACAGTTATCCGAAAATCTGAAAAAATCATATACAAGATTTCAGCTTATTAGTGTATTTATAAAAAAAAAAAAAACAGGCAGTAAATATCTTAGTGAATTTTATATGTGTATAGACCGTAGGTATTAATTACATGTATCGAATTTTATCTGTCTAGCTATTTTCATTTTCTAATTATCGTATTAAATTATATTTGCACAGCCGGACAGAAAGTCGGATTCTCTGTGCTAGTTTTGCCCAAAATTTGATAGAAATTTACATTTTCCTTCTAAGGATCATACACAAAATTTCACCCGTCTGTATCAAAATGTTTTTCATTTATCTTTGTTATTGAGAGGCAGAAGTACGTTTTCCAAAAATTATTTTTCGAACTAGGAAAGTTTAAAACATGGAGATTATTCTAAATTACGAGTTCTCATTTTTCTTTTGCCGAGTACTACACTGCATCAATATTACACATACAAAAAGTAAAAACAATATAAAAAACCGTTTTATGTTTTATTTTAATAGTGTCAGTGCTTGAATAGACTTAATGAAATAGTTATTGTATTTGAAACTCTCAAATATAATACACAAATATAAATATAATTGCTCATATTATAAAAACCAGAGTTTATTTATATACAAAACCAGGGTTGATTTATTATTAACTAGGCGCCTTTGGAGACCAGCTGGTCCGCCATGAGTAATGCGTTCTAAAATTTTCAATTAAATCACATATTCATTAACCTTGAAGTAATTCCGGACATTGATTGGCCTGAAATTAATATTTTCTTTAAGATGATGGACGGAAAGTTCTAAGAGAACAGTTTTCCTAATAATATTCTTTAATTTTCAGTCAGTTTTAATAATCGGTTATGCTTCCAAAATAATAAATTTTTTTCAGTGATGTTGCCAAAATATTAAATATGTTTTTTTTAAAGAAAGCGATAAAGGGAAAAAAATGAATTAATGATGCAGATATTACAAATGATTATAGAAATATGCCATTAGGTCGGGATTTCAATGCATATCCTGACGAAATTCAATCAGGTTTACCATTAATAAAGAAGATTTGTTGAATAAATGATTTAGATATTGCAAACGATTATAGAAACCTTTGTCTTGCATTTATTTTTTTAGAAAATATCACATTTTAATATATATATATATATTATCCAGTCACGTGCAAAACGTTGCATATCTTTAGATTTGATTTGCAATGAAAGCTGTTTTTTTTAATCTGAACTTCCGTCATTCTATTAATTTATCAGGTCACGTGCTAAAACAAACATGGTTAAAATATTTCTTTAAAAATTCGTTAGAAATAGAAGCTTAAGTTATACATTAAAACACTGATACCATTAGAGAGCTAATTTTTTAATATTTATATTGATGTAAAAATCATGTTTGTGCAATCATATTTTCGGAAGTTATAGCGGAAAAACGTCTAAGTTTCGCTTCAATTTTAATTAATTCAAATTCTAATTAAAAATTTGAAAAAAAGGTACCGAGGTGCACATTCCCGACCTCCAAGGTATACAGGTACCAAATTTAGTAGCTGTAGGTCCAACGGTTTAGCCTGTAGAGCACCAACACAAACACACACACACGCACACACACACACACATATTGAGCTTTATTAAAAGTATAGAAAAATTATTTCCCTTCTCATAAGTTAAAATGCATCTTCAACTTGTGTGTAAATGTTATTTCCGCGATTAATGGGGGATTTTGTAACGTCAATAAACTGATTATACTTTATTTTATAAAGTATTATACTTATTTATAAAGTTTAAGACAGCAGGGTTCCAATTTTTGGTTTTTCACAAAAATTTCAGTTTTAGAAGCAATTATATTTTTTATACATCCCAGTAATATCATCCTTGTTGCTTTAAAGGCTCTCATTGTGTCTTTTGTAAATTAAAAAAGTTGGAAATGTCATTAAAGACTAAATAGGGATTATTTCATATCAGCATTTGGATAAGATAACGAGGTCATTAATTCATCAGATTCCCCATGCCTTTTTGGATCTTTTATTTAAAAAAAAAAAAAAAAAAAAAAAAAAAAAAACATCTATTAATTCCTTAACCGCTGGTGTTGAGTTGACGCAATGGTCAATATAAATAAATATTAAAAAATACCGATTAAACAAATTTTTGAATAAAGTACGACTTTATGTTAAAGAATAGCCCTATTAACAAATCAGTAAAAAATTGACTTAAATAAATTATTTTGCATCTAATAATCACTATTTTACTTTAAGCATTTTTTATTCAAATTTCCAAACTCATTTTTTTCTTTAAAAAAATAATAATAAAAAACAAATTGGTGTTTGGTTTTGAAATGCGTTAGCCGAGGTCACTCTTTGTCAGTACATTTCGCAAAGCAGGTGCTTCTGTGGGAGAGGAGGGGAAAGTAAAAAAAAGTGTTGCATTCGCGCAACGTCAGCGGAAAGGGGGTAGACTGTTATCCTTCGTGAAAAATTTCATTTCATTCCTGTGCGTCTTATTGGTAACAACTTTTTTATCCCTTGTGGATTAAAACGCGTAGAACAAGATATCATATGATAGAAAAAGCTTTAAAAAAATTTTCGAACAAAATTCCGATGACGAAGATGCAGATAAGATCGATATTGTTATCGTAACTCCAGAAACCGCAAATGCCAGTGATGAAGAAGAAGGTAATAAAAATATTTTAAATAACGATAATGAAGTTTTACCTAGAGGTACAAGGGAAGTTGAAAAGGAACCTTACTGCAAGGGAAGCTGATGTTCAGGTAAATAAGAAGTCGGATCCTCCCTCTCCCCCCCAGAAAAACAGAAATGGGAATATTACAATGGACAAAAAAAGAAAAAAAATTGATAGGTTTTAGTTAAAAATGAAGAAAAGGCTTCAATTGATTGTATCAAAAAATCGTAGAAGAATAAAACTAGTGCAGATATTTTCAATTTTTTTTTATTCAGAAGCTTTATTACTTCTTGTGGAACAGACCATTTTATATGCTGATTAGAAAAATCGTCCGAATTTTACAGTGAGCAAAACCTATATAAGAGGATGCATAGGAATACTTCATCTTAGTGGATACCATTTTTTGCCTCACGAAGAAATGTACTGGTCACTCGATAAAGACATTTCTGTCCCTGTAGTTCGAGAAGCAATGTCAGTGCAGAAATATAAAATAGAATTTGCACTTGGCAGATAATACTGCAATTGATATCAACGATAAATTGTATAAAGTAAGACTAGTTAAATTTGTTAAATACAAAATTTCGATTTTTTGGTGCTTTCCCCGTTATTTGAGTATATGTAAACATATGATTCCGTACAGAGGTAAATATTCTGTAGAAATGTTTTTAAAAGGAAAAGGTTTGGTTATAAATTCAGGACTTTAGCTTCTTCAGGTGGTTATATGTTCAAATTTGACATTAATACAGGTAAATCAGTTGAATCCAACTCATCATAATACGAAGAATTTGGCCTTGGAGGTAGAGTAGTTTAAATTTGCTCAATTTTATTGAAACTCTCAGTAAGCATACCATCTACTTTGACAATTTCTTTACCTCGTTTGTTCTACACTCCAAGCTAAAATATTTAAATTTTAATGCCGCGGGAAATATTAGGGAAAATCGCCTCGATTAATGTCGAATTGAAGGAGTAAAGAGCATTAAAAATAGGAAAGGTATGAAGAAAAAAAATGTGTTTGATGGTACGAAAACTCTGTTATGACAATGTCAACGTTTGGATAAATTGTACCACTAAAAATGTTTCTCGATACTCTAAACATCAGAAGAAGGAAATATTAGTAGCCCAACCCCATTGCATTGAGCAATATAATCAGATAATGGGTGGTGTAGATTTCTGTGACAATTTTGTTTCCAATGACATAATCAGCGTCCCTGGCAAAAAATGGTAGTCGCCAATATTTTCAAATTTCGTCGATGTTGCTCTAACAAATGCTAGGAAAAGATCATAATTTTCTGAAGGAAGAAGTAAAAAAGGCATTGCTGGATTTTAGACGGAAAGTTATGCTTCATCTGTTATAGGCACACTTGGATAGTGAGATAAATAAAAAAAAAAGGATCAGCTACAGGACGTCCAAGCAAATTCAGCCTAACAGAACCAATATTCGAAAGACATTTTATTGTTAAATCTGTAGACAGTTAAGATTAAGCAGCAAGTATTACCACAGCCAAACTATTTATCGCTGATATGTTTGTAAAGTTGCTTTACACTATAATTGAAAAGTATATAATATTTGAAATCTATATCCCCCTATTCTTACATAATAGGCTTGTCAAGTACATTTATTTGTTAGTTTTTAACAAATTAAAATTTTTAAAGAAGTGTTTTGAATTTTTTACTCATTTTAATAAGCTCACAAAAATTTCTAGTTTTTAAAAATCGAAACAACGCTGCGTAGTGCTCGGTGATAACGATAAACATTCGTATTCTTTTCATGCTGCCGTTGCGCCAACGCAACACCCTATATTTCTAAAGGCACTTGCAATTTCCTTATTTTTACATTAAATTACTGTTATAAGTGGTCAAAATAATAACTTCTATTGTTTGCATCGAAAATAAATAAGGATTTTGAGAGTTTTGGCGTTTAATGGGTTAACAGCTTATAAATAAATAGCTATTGTTAAGTATTGTTTTTTTTGTATTATTTTGTTTCGTCTAGTATAGCAAAGAAAAATCAAATTTGATCTCAGTAGTCAACTATATCATACTTAGTAGTTCTTGAAATTTACGGATCATAAGGCAAAATGTACGAACGCCATCTAATAAATAATGTTACAACTATAGAGGCTTTGATGTGACATAGTTTAGTTTTATCAGTACAGAGCTCTAAATGCCTGCCATAATGTTCGAGTAAAATGAACATTAAACTATCTCATTCTTTATCTTTCCCCGCTCGTCTACTTACCCGGTCATCTTTATAGTAAGAATTTCTGCAATACGATTCGAAAAAGGAAACTCCTACGAATTCTAAAGTTTCCTTTGTTTTCGAAAAGTGAATGAAACATGATTTTGTTGGTAGAGCTTTACATTTTTTAAAAAATTTTGTTGACCAGAACCGTTGTAAGCAAGCTTCTGAAAAATGAATATTTTTAGTGGTTTATTTTTTTATTGACATTATGCATTCTGTGTTTATCAGGTCAAATATCATTTGAAGAAAAAAATATAAGTAATTGTACAAAAAAGCATGAAAAACATCATATTTAATCTAGTTTCACTTAAATGAAGCAATTAAAGGAAGTAAATTTACATAAAATATCAAAATGATTTAATGTTACATAAACAATAAATTGAAATGTATTATTACGGAAATATCCTGGTGTGTGCACTGCCCAATATGTCTAACCAACATGTTAATGGAAAAAAAGCCTTATTCCTCAAGAATACATAGAATACAGATGCCACGACACAGAGCAGAGCTTTAAACGATAACACTTGCGGAAATCAATAGCACATTAAAGGCAACAAAAGTTCAGCGTACTCAACTAGTAATCTCTAATAAACAAGACTATCAAGATATAATTAATTTGATTGATTCGACATCTTTCTCGAATTTAAATTGCCAATATGACAGGACGTCGAATCTTTAATCAGTATTCATGGACTAGGTTGTTACATAAAATATATATAGGTATTATAATTCTTCCATTTTTAAACCGCCTTCTTAAACATTCCATTTTTATTACAAAGATTAAAGGATTATCTAGAAATTCTGAAAACTTTATTTCTTTACCATGAGATTAATTGTAGAAGTAATTTTATATAAATTTATAACTAATATTTTAGTCGTGAAGAAATGAGATTACTCTAAAACTCTTATAATAATCGAAAAACTGAAATGCATTTACTGAATGAACAATGATTGATTCCAAATGAAATTAAAATTAGTCATTATCTTGTAGCTACATAAACAGTTGTATCGTAAATTAATTCTAATAACAAATTACTATTGAGTATGTTTTTATATCATAATTTCATTAATTTCGCAAATACAGGCTGTGATTGAAATTTGAAAAACAGAACAAAACCCTCGAAATTAAAACACATACATATAGTGAATATCGATTATTCCTCAGATTAAAGACTGATTTATATGATCTTACTAATAATCTGTTGTATGATTAAATCCGCTTATTTCATAATATTATGTTCAGTATCTTATTTATGAATAGATTGTGTACTGTAGTTTTTGGTCAAAGAAATATTATAATCATTTCTGAATTTTATATCTGTTTATTTAAAGTAAAAATTCTAATGTCTTCAATGAAGAGAATAATATTATGGGTAATTATTTTAGAATACAAAAAGATATTCCATTATATACAGAACTAATTTATAGATAGAGTTCAGTTTTGATTATGATAGTACAAATAAAATACAAATAGTTTTGACTACTGTATTTCAATATATTCCTGAATAATGACTATTATTATAATCTATAATTCTGAATAATAGATATTAGGATGTACATTTCAGTCTGCACGTCGATTTTTTTCGATTCATTTATTAGCCTATTTATAAGATTTTCAATTATCATTTTCCAAATGTAATTTCATCTATAATCACGTAAATTTAATATGAATTCAACCTTTTACTAATTAGTACATGAGTAGAACTAATACTGTGAAATAACTACCATGCTTAAAAGAATTAAATGAGTAGAAATAATGTAATCTGATACATATTTTAATGCTAATGGTTTTACATATTGCAACGTAATAAGATTCTACAATTTCAATTATTCCTGACTCAAGGCAATAGTTTATTATGGATGTCAACATTAGCAGAAACTTTTAGTGAGACTGTCTAAGAGAGTCTAATCTG
>JAPMOQ010045390.1:4426034-4440876 GCA_026543055.1 Argiope trifasciata
GACATATTCACAGCTTAAGACAATCGAAATAAGTCTATGTATTAAAACTAGAGAACATTTTGTCACTATTTCTCAACTGAAATAATTCCATGTGTAATGAGCATAAAAATGTCAGATTAGACTCTCTTAGACAGTCTCACTAAAAGTTTCTGCTAATGTTGACATCCATAATAAACTGTTGCCTTGAGTCAGGAATAATTGAAATTGTAGAATCTTTCTCTTTCAAAATTTCTTTCAACTAATAAAAAATATTTTGAGTTAGCGCTTTCATAAATGGATAGAAAAAGTGATGAAACACATAGAAACTTTTTTGTGGTTTCCCGGCATGTCTGTTCCGGAAAACTTGACTAAGTTCTCGAATTCAATTTTTTTTATATTTATTATGATTTCTCTTTCGAGGAAAGAAAAATATTTTCAGGAAATTTCGTATATTGTTTAATAGTAGATGCTTTATATATAGATCATTAAATTATTTAAATTATTATTATATCTGTATAAAAATGTCTTATTTAAATAAAGTATTTTAAGAAGGAAAAGAAAAGTACATCCTTAGGAAGAAACGTACTTTAAAACAATTCAAATATCCATCCGTTTAACGCCATAATTCTTCCGATTTATTCCTCCACGCGCAATCAATTTTAATATGCTTTACTAACCATGTTCCACTCACGTTAGAATTCATAGGCACAATTGTGCATTTAAACTGCCTGACTTAAGTGATATATATTCAACTTACAGGCTTCAAATGCTATTATAGGTTTTCCCTCTACAATTTATTACATGCTTAATCTAATTGACCATATAACTAGAATGGTTTGGCAGTATTTATCTCAAGAGGCCTATCATTGAAAGATGAAGACGGAAAGGAAAATTTTCAGATAAATTATTGTTTCAAAATTTAATTTTCTGGTTATTAGCTTAAGCATTTTATACTAAATGACTGTAACATTTTAAAACACAAATTAACAATTATTCCTCCTGTTTTATTCCGACAATTTCATTTTTGAATGCATTGAATTATAGACATGAGTTTCATGGCAGCTAATTCATATATCAAGAAGTCATCGTCTATTCAGTTAATTTAATTAATGTGTTAATATTGCTGTAATATTGTCAAATATTTATATATAAATCATAGATAAATGACATAGTTTCATTTTGAAAATGTCAAGAATATTTTAGATGCAATAAATGTTTATGAATTTTTTAAATTGTTTCTTGAAATAAACCTAATAGATTTTCATTTAAAATTAAACTTATTTCTATCAATTAATTAAATGTAAATTTTACACGATTTTTTTAAGCAAATTTTCTTATATTTCTTTTATCGTAATCTAAGGGTGAGTAATGTACGAACAGAAATATATTTAATGCATAAAAACAGCTACATTATATGAAAAAAGGTGATTGTTTTCTGAAATAATAAACAAAAAATGGGATTTCTAAAAGCTTAAGAGATTGTTAGAAAATTAATTGTATAAGAATAGATACAAATATTTTTGTGGAAATAAGATTTCATGATATATAGCATTAGATATTATTCCATTTAAATGATCTTTAGTATTTTCTTCGGTAATTTTTGAATATCTTAAGACCACGCACGAATGCTAAAGAATTGCAGAAATAAAATTAAAATATTAATTTTAAGAAATAAACTTATTTCTGGGGATTTTTTAAATGTTCATATGTCGCAATTTTATTGTCTTGGTATCTGACATTCTATCTAATCAAAACTGTCTGGACATTTAAGTATATATACTATTTTATGAACATATTCATTAAGTTCGGCATAATTATTTTAGAAATTCCATCCTTAAAAATATAATTGAATTCCTATTTGACTGTTAAGATCCAGTTGCGGGGATTTTCAATGATTGAATGAAACGATGAGAAAATTTTTAACTCTAACCAGTTCACATATATTAATATATATCTTCGACAAATGTATATAGTCTTCTACTAAATTCAATTAAAAATGCATAATATGTGCAAAGTTTTATGAAGTGATTATATTAAAAGCAATAATGAATTTATAAAAAATCATTGTGATAGTAATATTTAAGCAAACAAATTTTCACTCAGTTTGCATGATTTGTTTTTAATTAAATTTCGATGCCAAATATATAGAGCAAGCTGTGCAAAAATTTCTATTTAATATCATTAAAATTAAAAAAAAAAAAATCTTCATCCCTTCTAAAACGTAGAATGTCGATAGTTTGCTAAAAAATGACAATCCAATTTATATCTTTGTCTTAATTAATTTAATTTAAAATGATTTTTGGGGGATTTTATTTTGTTTTTAATCATTATCGATGAGCTAATATTCAATACATCACGATTAAAAATCAATAATAATCAACAACATATTATGTATACAATAATGTTTCAAGACACACACACATAGAAAAAAAAACTGAAATATATAGTATCATGGGGATTTGAACTAATTTTTCAAACCAAGTGAATCACATTTCATAAATGTTGGCGTTATAAAAATTTTAAGTAAAACTTATTATTTTCATTGTAAAATAGTACATGAAGATAAATATGCACAATTTCATTTAATATGAAGCATGACCGAACAGTTTCCTAACTTGTTAGCTAAAAAATATTCTTATCTAGGTATGAAAAAGTTTGATAGAATATATTTTGATACGCATTTATTAGTATTATATAAAAAGTAGGTGGAAAATACAATGAATTTCCTTGTATTTATCTTAATTCCTAGCAAAGCTTTACAGTTTCAGGAAATCTGCAAGATTAGAATTTCCTAAAAAGTCCTCCATTTTAATCCCCAAGATCATCTTTTTGTGTATACATTTATTCTTTGACCTCATTAAAGGAAATAAAATAAATAAGAAATTAAACTTTGAAAAACATTGCATATATTTTAATCAGGATAATCCTTTCTAATGGACTTTTATCTCTTTTCAAAAAAGAGGACACTGCAAACTTTGATTGCAATCATTGTTTTCAAAATAGAAGAAAAATATTCAGTTTAGAAATTTCTTAATCTTGCTTTATTAACTTCTCGATTTGAGAAGTTACTTGGCTTCCTGTTTCAATGACACATCCCATTTTGAACGTTCATTGTTATTTTAATTCTTATAATAACATACAGGGCATCTAAGACATTAAAGCATGTTCAAGAATTTTTTGCGCACTTAATCATTATGTTTCACTGTTATTAAAAACCCGGTAAGTGTGTCAGGTATATCATTAAAAAAATCGCACCTTTCGCAAAAATAACTAAAGTTTTAGGAGGTTCTTTATTTTGTATTTTTATTAAATCCTTATTATTTTGAGACCTAATTCGGAACATAAACTTCTGTCAGCTTTACTCTAAAAGGTTGAGATAGCTTTATTGAGGATTTGTGTCACTTTTTAATTTAATTTTCAAATATAGGTATCCCCCTGTTTTTATGTCAGATAAGATGCAAAAAATATGTTTTTAATCAAGTGTGCGGTTACAGAATTGAACTTGATTTTATGAGAATTATCTTTCATCTCACTTTATATTTTTGAAAGCAGTCGAGCGAAACCTTAATCTCTTAGTGATGAAAATATACTTTTTTTTTAAATCTGAAATGACTTGAAATCACTTAGAATTTATGAATTTTTTTAAATATTAGCGATAAAAAATTAAAATTAGGATTTTGACCGAAAGAGCGCCAAAACTTTAATTCTGCCAGGGTGGACTATTAAAATCAATAAATCATGCCAATTTAGTTAAAAATACATTTAATGACATGAAAGAACATGATTTACACGGGGACAAAACTATTTAGGACAATATATGCATTGAAATATATATATGCATTGAAATAATACTCGGGGATTATATCATGCTTTACTTTCGCTTCCAAGACATGGTCTGATTGTTAATGGCAACTTCCGATAGAGGGCAGAGGGAAACAGTTACGATTACATGACTACTATTCTTCATAGTTTCATGGCTAAATGTAATAATTTGATTTTTAGGAATTCTAATATTTTCCAGTCACATACAATTGTCTTTTTTTATTTGGGATAAATATAGAAGATTTAGAAAAAGTTTAAGAATAAAAAATTTCTCCTAAGCTTATGCTTTAAAAAATGGTTCATATTCTGTTGATCTCTCAAAGAATATCAGGTAAATTGATGTATTTTGAAATATAGTCTTCACTATCGTTTTCAATAATTTAATGTGCATATAAACAATAAAGCTTATTTATGAAATACTTAATTGAATTAGAATAGTTTCGGGCTTCAGAATTTTGTTTTTACATAGCTTAAAAGATTCTAAAATCAATTTTGCAAGCTTTGTTATCATAAAGTATCTTCCAAAAGTTCAGAATAAGTAAACTTATATTCGAATTATTTTTTAAAAAAATAGTTAAATAATCTAGAATTTTTTAAAGCTAAAAACTACTTGTACATTAAAACTTATGGAATTAAATATTCCTGACGTGCGACCATTAATATTTCTACAAAAAGGGTAAATCCACAATTTTTGCTACAGGAAACTGTAGCGTGAAATGAGAACTGAAAGCGAAAACAACCATTCATTCGTTGACACAAATGGAACGTGACCTGCAATGCTTAATAAGCTTCATATTGTATTAAAATAGTTTATCATTCAAAATATTATGCTATAAAAAAGAAGGAAAAAAAGAAAGAGAGAGAGAATAATTAATATAAGAAACATTACAGCAAGAAATGAAAGAGAAACAAATAATATTCATGAGCAACTGGTTTTTACTGGCGACTATTTATTGGTTTTTTATATAACATTGATTATATTTTTTGACTTTGCCTTTATTTTATATGAATAAATATGCTTTACTTTTACAGTAGGCTTTCTTCTCACAAAGGAATAAATTCTCAAACAGTATATACTCACATCTAGCTACCTAAATTGACATTGCATAAATTGCATCCGCTCTCGATTTCGAAACATGAAGCCGCTCAAGGACAGGAAAGTTATCCCCAACTTTCTAATATTTCCATCACATCTGTAGGTAAAGAGTATTGGTTGCTTGGATTTGGGTAAATAAAAATATTGGATGTTGACAGACGTCCCTGGGTTGCTTGACCTGTTCAACGTACCATTTAATTTGCTGACCACTTTGGCTATTCTACCTAAAGTCGTCTCGCCAAAGTTATGAAGGTGAAAAGAGCAAACAGAGTGGTGTTTTCTCCGGATGCTAGAAAACGGTCTATCGCTTCCTGACACAGGAGAGTATTAGAACCTAAATTTAGACTGGAGATTTCATAATGCATTCCTTTACATCAAACTTGTGAAAATAATAAATTCTGATAGAAATTACAGTAAAATATCGGGGACTTTTTTCTTGAATTTCACTAAGCAATAAGATAATCTTTTTCCTTTTTTGAAGTCTCTAGAACATTGATCAGGTGAATAAATTGTTTCAGAGCATGGAATATTCTAAATTATCTAACTGTAAAATTATGCAAACTATATTCTTGACCAATTTTATTCTAAGTCTCTAATTTCTAATAAATAAATAAATCTGATTTCACCTAATTGAGTTTAAATAACATTCCTAAACAGCGTTAAACATTGATAAAAATACTTCTTTTAACAAACTGAATTTATTGTTTATACATATATATATACGATCAAAAATCTTTTGTTATTTATTTCTTTGGAATTATTTTTCAAGGTTCCGGTTGATAGGAATATTCTTTTAGAAATCATATTTACTACTATTCTCTTCTGTTACCATTTTATGCGTATAATTTATTAAATGATTTATGTTACTATTGATTTATAAAGAAAACGTTCTAAGCAACATTTATTTCCAGTAACGCAATAATCATAAATAGAGAAAACATAATCAGCATAATAGAATTAGCCCATGAAAGAATAAATCCTTATGTAAGGGAGCAATATAAATATTTAAAAAAGGTAAATGAGAAATTTAAGCACTTGCTTTTAAAATTTTGTTCATTTCACTTATATGTTGATCCATCTATTTATAATTCTTATTTCATTCTTTATTTATTGGCGTACTTACGCTTGAATTGTTGAACAACACAAAGATTTTATATATAATTTCTGGAAAAGTTATCAAGAGATTTTTAGTGTGATTTAAAAATAAAGAAGATACATGTATCAATTACTTTTCAAGAGAAGTTAATACTTAAAAACAGAATTTTCCTTTAAAATATGTAGAATAATATATAGTTTTATAGAGAATATCTTTATTATTTGCCTGCGTCAAAAATTGTAAGAAATTTATCTATTTTGTAAGAAATCGATAGATTTAAAAGATAGCATCTTATGTCATGATTCTTCACACAGCCTTGCTTTATGAATATAAATCTTAACAACAATTTAGTAAAAAATTTGGTTGTGCATTCGCAAAGTAATTATACTAACCCTTTCCTCAGAAAATCTATATTATGTATCGTAATTTTATATATGATATAAAATATTGCGTCTTTACTTTGAGTTGATGCTGTCGTGTCCGTGTTAACACGGAAAAGGGAAATAGCAGCTTCTGTAAAAATAAAAAATAAAAAAATAACTGAGAACCCGAAGGCAAAGGTCTGACTTCTAATTCAAATGAAGATTACACACACAGTCGCTTGCCCAACCCCTTTTTACTAGTAATGAGGACTATTTCCCACACCTCACACAAGAGAAGAACAACCATGTCATAACCATTACTCGAAATAAGTTTTTAATTTTCTTATTTCCATGTTTAATATTCCAAAGATGTGACTTTTTTCGGAAAAACCTATGATTTATAGTTGCAAAAGAATTAATCCTCCATAATCACTTATTCTTTAAATAATTTTCACTCATAACGACAAAGATAGGATAAGTCAAAAACTATATAATCAGGCGAGAATGTATGTTTGCTACCATTATTTATAGCAAATATCAAAATGAAAATCAAAGAATATTTTAGGAATCAACTCTAGACATATTATGAATAAATCGTTCTATTGTTTAGTATATCATAAAATATATTATCTATTAGTAAATTTACCTGCTTCCTGTCTCTAACTTTACGTATTCTAAAACTGAAATAAATCGGAAAAAATTCTGCAAATTTTATTCCAAACACGCGAATTAAAATTAAAAATAATTAATAAAAATGAAAGTAAAAAATACATAAATAAGCAAGATATATCTACATATTCAGGCATGTTGCTCTCCACATCGGATAATTACTGATGAATTTTTTTATTTATTTTTTATTACATAGAATTTTATTGTTTTTGGTGCTTTTTTTTGTTAAACAGAATGTTACTTTCAAAACACCCAGTTGATTATCCAATTAATTGCGTTTTAATGCCCTGAAACAACTGAATTGCAAACAGTTTTAAACTTCGCTATTTTTGGGAAATTCTTTCTTTTTTCCCATTAACAGATTGTCTTATGTTAATTCATTTGCTGAAATGCTTCATAAGGAATTACAGCTAATTAGTGAAACGAAAGATTTGGAAGTGTGAGAAATCTTGAAATTTTTTTTAATATTTTATCAAAGTTCTTCTCAAAATTTTTATTTCATTTCGTTAAATTTGGTGGTATTAATTTTGCAGTTTAAGGCTGAAAGATTTTTATTTGAAGTACTTTTTTTGATGCCGAGGAGTCACCCCAGTCAAAATGCATTCCCGTTGAACCTTCTATTTTACACTCCTGGAATACGTTTAATATTCAAAAGCAATTTATCCTTATGATGTATTTGCAAATACTATTTTACTTCTTAAATAAAGTATCTGGAAACACAACTTTTTCCTTTGATGCAATATTATATTCTTTATTCCATGAGGGACTCACTAAACGCATACAATTAAAATGAAATATGTAAGTGTGAAAATACTTGACATATTTGTAGGTGGTTTATTCCATTTACTCTCATTTACTTATAATTAAAATAGATATTTATGCATAGTTTTCTCAGCCTTTTTTATTTAATTAATATACTTATAAACTATATATATTGCTTAAGAACGTAAGTTTCTGTTAACTACTTTATTTCCCAATTGAAAATAATTTACCATTCAATGACTCTTGTTTTTCGATTAAAAAACCGCATATTGTTTGAAGTTTTCACTAAAAGAAACTTCGGAAAATTCATTTAATGCTGATTGTTTGTGAAAAGTGCGGAGATTTCCATTTGGCACATTCATTTGTCAAAGTAAATGGGAAATCTCAGAAAAGGAAATGTAAGAATCAATACGTAATTCTAAGCTTAATTACACAGCTGTGGGTAGTTAGAAAGAGCAAATAACTTCATCACGTGACCTATCGTGTATTTTGATGTTAACGTTGCAGAAAGAAAAGTACAAATGTCGATTATTTTGTCATCTGTCTTTTCCTTTGAGGCAAGATTTGATTTTTAATGCATCTTATGGTAATTTTGCTGCTAAATTTAAAGGCGTATTATGGTTTACAAATATGTAAACACAAAATTACTTACCGTCATGATACTGCAATTAGTATTTACTAAACACTGATTACTATGCTACAGATTGAAAAGTTTAAAACCATTATTATCAGTATGAATTAAGATTCCCTTATTTTCATTCGAAAGTAAGGTATCGCTATATCCATACATTTGAATTAAAGTAAATACATAATAATAAGCTTTATGGAAATTTACTGTATCACACATAAGTAGCAAATTTTTCAAAATAATTTCATATAAACAAATGTACTAATTTATAGAACTGAATAAAATTGCTGTAAAAATTTATTTTCGGAAGTTTTAATTTGATAATTAATAATTAAGCTTTTATAGAATTTTTTTAAATATTGCAAATATATTTTCCACTTTCCTATTTAACTCTGAATTTGAGTAAATTACTTTTGCTAATTCCAAAAATTTTTGAGAGAATATCGTTTTATTTGTTTATAAATTTTATTAAAACTTTATAATTAACTTTAAATAACCTTTCTTTAGAATGATGCTTTCAGTATTATGCATTTTCTTTTAGCTTCAATTTATTCCTTTTTAATTAAATGTTAAAGTTATATTTATAATCTCATCAGTATTTCATAATGCATTGTATAAAGCTAAACAAGAAAATTGTGCCGGATGTATACTCATACTCCAGTGATAAGAGCACAAAACAAAATGTTAAATCCTGGTGATAAAATAACTAACGAAAATAAAGAACGGAAATTGACTTACTAAATTATCTAAAAAGGACGAAAAAAATCAAATATTCAAATTAAGAATTCAAAATGGAGGAATATCCATTTAATTATTAATTAATATTTTATAATCTATAGTAATTGGATTTTTTTCATGATTTCTGGGATAAAATAAAGCACTTTCACTGAAGCTTTATTAATGAAATAAATAAATAAAAATTCTTCAACTACCATTCAAATTTATTTAATTATTTAAAGTAGGAATTTTAAATTCACAATACATTTTCAGTTATAATAATATCATCGAAAATTTTAAGTATTATAATTCACAAAAATGTTTGAGAAATCTCTTTAAAACTTAACAACAAATATGAATTGATAAATTAAACAAAACTTGTGATATGAAACTCTATAGATATGAAAATAGAACAAATTGTTTTTGAAACTGAATCCTAAACAAATATGTATACAAATCTCCGTAATATTATGTCACGAAGCAAAAAATTAAATAAACAAATGAAAATTTTAAAAATATCGAAAGACAATTTAAGAAGCGAAACAGATTTTGATTTTCTCCATAACAAGAAAGCAGAAATTGATTTGGAATCTTCAATTACTTTTTGTTGCTACCTTTAATATTTACTAGCATTTTGGTAAAAGTAACCCACCTATTCAAGAAAACGTGCTGTTATTGTGACTTATTTTTGTCAGTGGGCAGATAAACCCACAGACAGTTGTCTGCCAGTGATTTAGACAAAGTCAGCGTTTCTTGTTTCTTAAGTAGCGCCAACTACGGGGAGCAGTAGGTTTTAGCTGCACACGCGTCACAACCATTTTTTGGGGCTGATTTCATGCCTGTGTTTCATTTACTCATCCACAGATCATAATTTAGACCTGATTCAGAGATCGATTATCTTTGAACCAGTATCCACAGTGGTATTACCCTCGACATGGAGGACTTTCGAATTACGACAAATTTATACACGCGCCATTCACCACACATGCACGGATAGTCTTCTGCCGGTGGTGTTCGAACTCACAACCTAGCGGATGCTAGCTCAACGCCATACCAGCCAGGCTTACCCGGCCATATATGAAACTTTACTATGCAAGTTATGCATTTAATTTTATTTTTCAAAGGCTCAAGTTAAAATGTTGTTCGTTCAGCCATTTTCGAGGAATTAAAACGTGTAAAATAAGAGTTTTTTACTGTAATACATTTGATCACATATAGCTAGTTATGTTTTTGAACCAATATTTCACACTAAATATTTCACTTTGGGCTATTGTTTTGGAAAAACAGAGTATTGAATTTATTTGAGAATGTTATGATTAATAGGCAACAAATTACATTCAAATTTTAAGTAACAAGTTAGGGATATTTTCCTTTTCTTACTCAACTATTCCATTCACAAAATATATTTCTTAAAGTAATAATGTTTAAACATTATTGAAATAAAATTTCTTCTAAGAAACGCAAACATCTTTTTTTATTTTATAATTTTAATCATATGGTTTTTAAATTATTAGTGAGTTTGATTTAAATTTAACAGTTTTGATAAAATTAACTGCTTACTTAATTTGTCCTTTATTTAAAATTTCTAATGTGTTCTGATTATAAAGAAGCTTTTCTATTTTTGAAACGTATCAGCAGCGTCATATTTTTACAAACAATTTCAATAGATCGTGCCACCAAACAACTTGAAAAAGAAATACCATGTCTCATGAAACTACTCAGCATATTTCTTTATAGCCAAAATAAATTTCTAGTGGCTTTTAGTTTCAAGACTTTCATTATGATTATACAGTTATAGAACAATGTGAATTTTACTCCTTTAAAATGCAATATGATACTCATATTTGTTGTAGAACCGCTGCTTCATTAAAAAAATATGTACTGGTATTAAACTGATTTTCTTGAAAATGAACTTTTAATCATTACTTAAGTTAACATATTATTACCAACATGTAATTTGCTTCAATTCATGAATAATATCACATTAAGAAAGATCGCTGTTGGATCAGTCATGTAGGTGCTGATCGGGTGCCGAGTTACTGGCATCAGAGATTGGCGACAATTTTGTAATTTTGGCAATAAAACGGATAATTCTGGAATCATCGAGGATATTCACGAGCCATCCATTAGGATTTCAGATACGCCCAGATTAGTCTAGTAGATTCTATATCCGCCTTATATCTTTCTACAATAAATAGAATTTCAGGATGCGCAATAACATGCTCCGTAATGTGATTAATACATGAATTCCAGTTTCAGCATATGCAGAAAATGCCTTCGAACAATATATATGTTCATATTTTCTTGCACACTATTTTTGCACCAATCTTCATTACTTTTTATAATTATCAGATGATGAGGACTACACGAACCAGCAATTAAAAATTAGAAGAAAAAAAATTAAAGAAGTATACGTATATTCTTTACAGAAATCTCTTACCCAAAGATGCTGATCAGTTTATCATTGATAGAGGTGGCAACTATTTGGGATAGAAACGAGTGAATGAATCAGAAATAATTCTTTGTATTTCATTCAATAAAGAGAATTATGATACACTTTAAATTAAGTACAATAAGGATAAATTATTAGAAAATACATACGTGGAGCACGAACACACGTGCGGAGCATATACACACACAATTTGATTCGATCTGTTGATATTTCTACAAATCAACTGAAATTTACTATTACAAATATTAAAATTTAAATTTAAATCTAAAGTCAGGCGTCAATCACGGAATATCATATTTTATGACTGAATAAATTATGAATGAAATAAATTCAAAAGTTAAGAATGGGAGTAACTTGTAAATGCTCAATATCAGATTTCGTAAATATTAGAAGAAGAATATTAATCTATTATGAAAAAACGATTGGGAAATAAGTTTAAACAAAGTCTTTACAATTTTCTTATGCTATTCTCTTTTTAAATCTTGTGTCGTCTTGTCTAAGTGAAATAAAAAATTTAAATTACTCTTTTTCTGATTTCATTTCTCAAGAAGAGAACTCTCAAAATTTTCTTCATGTTTCGAATATTATTGATGACGTCAATAAGGAGCTCATGCAATTCCTTTTCCCATCAACGATTTGAAGAAATTCAATTAAAAACAAAGAAGAATAACAAGAGAATAAAATCACCCCGTTCTATGACAGACAAGATTAAGAAACAGGAACTGTCAAGAACATTGCAAAAATAATTCTTCTTTTGTCCCTACTTTGATTTCTTTTTTAGGAAACAGACATCTATTTTTGTTATTCTCGCCTGTTGTTCTGCAAAACTAAATTTCTCAAAAAAAAAAAAAAAACTGAGAATGGAAATAAATACTTGTTTCTTTTATACGAGGCCAAATCTATCAACATATAGATGCAAAATGGGAAAAATCATTCAAGTTGATAATTTAAGTTTTAATTGCCGTTTTTGTTTTCTAGAGGAAAAACAGCAATTTTAATTCATTCAGTGTAATAGAAATTATTTAATTTTAAATGAAAGTGGGAGTGAAAAACTGATTTCTCAGTTAAAAAAGAATTTTTAAATCTTATTTTTTTTTCTTGGTATGAGTAATTGAGAGGATGCATGGATGTATATGAATGTAAGTATAAGTTTGAAATTTACAGTAAAATTAAAAGCACTGTTACAAATATTGTATCAAATTAAATTTTAAATTAATTATATTAAGGTATCAATTTGTTTAATAATAATTTGTTTTGTTTAAAAATAATTCTCTCTCTCTCTCTTTATACACACACACACACACACACACACACACATATATATATATACACTGAAGTGACAAAAGTCATGGGATAACTGTTAATATCGTGCCGGTCCTCTTTTTTCCCGGCGAAGTGCAACAACTCGACGTGTCATGGAGTCCACAAGTCGTTGGAAGTCCTCTGCAGGATTATTGAGCCACGCTGTCTGTATAGACGTCCATAATTGTGAAAGTGTGGATGGTGTAGGAGTTTGGGCACGAATGGACATTTCGATGATGTCCCATAAATGCTCGATGGGATTCATATCGGGGGATCTAGGTGGCCATATCATGCGCTGGAATTGTCCGGAATGTTCTTCAAACCAATCGCGAACAGTTCTGCTCCGGTGACATGGCGCATTGTCATCCATAAAAATTCCATCGTTGTGTGGGTACGTGAAGTCCATGAATGGCTGCAAGTGATCTGTAAGCAGCTGAACATAACCATTTCCAGTCAATGATCGGTTCAGTTGCACCAGAGGACCGAGTCTATGCCATGTAAAAACAGCCCACACCATTATGCAGCCACCATCAGCTTGAAAAGTGCCATGCTGACAGTTTGGGTCCATGGCTTCGTGGGGTCTGCGCCACACTCGAACTCTACCATCAACTCGTAACAACTGAAATCGTGACTCATCTGACCACGCCACGGTTTTCCACTGGTCTAGGGACCAGTCGATATGCTCACGAACCCAGGAGAGTCGCTGCAGGCGATGTCGTGCTGTCAGTAAAGACATTCGAGTTGGTCTTCTGCTGTCATAGCCCAAGGAAGACAAATTTCACCGCACAGTCATATCGGACACGTCCCTCGTACGTCCTACATTAATTCCTGCAGTTATTTGACGAAGTGTTGCGTGTCTATTAACATTGACCATTCTACACAGACATCGGCGGTCTCGGTCGTTAAGTGCAGGTGGTCGCCCACTGCGCTGTCCATGATGGGATTTGATGCCTGAAATTTCATACTCTCGGCACACTCTTGATACTGTGGATCTCGGAATGTTGAATTCACTAACGATATCCGCAATGGAATGACCCATGCGTCTAGCTCCAACTAACATTCCACGTTCAAAGTCTGTTAATTCTCGTCGTGCCGCCATAAATCACGAAAAACCTGTTCACATGAATAAGTTGAACACAAATGAAAGCTCTGGAAAACGAACTGCGCATTTATACTTTTTCGCTGCGATACTACTGCCATCTGTATATTTGCATATTGCTATCCCATGACTTTTGTCACTTCAGTGTACAATGTCGAGGTACTCTATAGAATGTTTTATTTCATAATCTTCCATTATGCATATAAAGTATTGTAAATATGCTTTTCTTCAAGTTTACTTCTTTTAAAACCAGACTGATGAACATAGAAAACATATTTAATTAGAATATTGATTAAGTCTTAACTTCTTTTTAAAATGCAATAAAATATTTGTTGATAATTGGAGGTGTGTAATTAACAACCAAAAGTCTTATTAAACTTTATTAAACTGTATATGCAAGCTAAGGCTCAGTGTATATATATATATATATATATATATATATATATATTGTTGAATATCTATTGAGGCAAGTTACAGATTCCTGCAAGCAAATATTGTAATTTTCTAACCATAAAAAAATAGAATCTAGAAGCTCCTAAAACAAAAAAAAAACATAAAAATTGTAGTCGATAGAGTTTAAACTAATAAATAATATTCGCTTTGAGTAAGCATTAATCATACGATTATTTTACAAATTTTTGATTTAAAAAATGCATTGATAATCAAAATAATTTTAATTTTTTAAAAATCCACTATTTCAAATTTTCATCCTAAAATCCCTGTTTTCAAAATTAAATAAAAAAAAAAACTTTTGCTTTTTTGTTTATAAATGTAAATATCAAAATTTGTAAACCACGGCTTTCTTGAAGAAATAAACTTTAGGTTTGTTACCATGCTAGTAAAAATCAATAAAACTTA
>JAPMOQ010045390.1:4445876-4468696 GCA_026543055.1 Argiope trifasciata
AATTTATCATACATTTCAATCCTTATATTCAATGTGAAATAGATTAAGACTAGAATTATATAAGATTAGTAAAAATAAAAATAACTGAAATATATATTCATTAATTATGTGCATCTCTTTACAAATAAATAGCTATTATTAATATATATTATTAAAGTCGATAAATTTAACAGATTATAAAAGAAATGAGTTCGATACTGTGTTTGATTATATAGAAAAGAAATATTATAGTTTTAGGATATTTCTAAAAGGTATAAGTTTTGGAAATTTTATCTTTTATCTTTTTTTTTTTTTTGTAATCAATGCAAAAAAAAATCGCTTTTAGGTTTTTCAGCAATGTTATTTATTTCTAAAGTGGAAAAAGAATGCGAATTAAAAAAATGATTTATATATTATATTTCAAATTTAGAAATATTTTGGATAGGAATTGGTGAATTTATTTTTGGATGTTGACAAACCGTTTATTTCCAATGTTACACAAAAAATGTAAAGTAACTGTTTATAACCTTAAGATTGAAATCGACTTAAATCTCTAAGAAGTTCTAAAAATTATATTGGCAAATTCTTTTATATTTTTCAAATATTTTTGGGGTGGATTATAATAATTTTAACGGATTTTGAATGGTTCAGAAACTTTTCTTTAAATGAACAAACGTTTACGCACCACGTCAGTTATACATTTTCTTTAAAAAATTTTGCAAAAACGTTTTTATAAAACAGAAGCACGATATTTTGTAGCCATATATAACAAATCTTGATATTTTAAACTATTTTTTTGTGATTCATAAGCACTTTGCTATGAATTATAGATTCTCCTTTACGCAAAAGCATAAATACTTTATTTCACCGTTGCTTCCAAAGGAAATTCCAGCGATTTATCTAAGGTTCTTCGATCGGTATGTATTGATTCTATAAATGATAGATCATTGTAAATGGGAAAAATGACGTATAAGACACCTGTAAGAAGCCTAGAAGAAGTAAAATGTTCAGTATGCTCTTTAATTCAAGATATACAATTTATGTAACCATCAAAACGATCCGATTTCTATTTGAACATTATCAATCACCAAATATACATCTGGGAATACCTATTTCTGTATTTTTATGGTTGTTCAGGGACAGCTGAGGTAATTTATTTTTCTGACTGATAACTTTCTTAAAGTATACAAAAGGAACGTTTAAGTCAAAATTTGAATGCAAAATAAAATTGTTTTCAAATATATGTAGAAAATACATTTCTGCTTATGTATATATAATTTTTTCTAAGAAAAAAAAATTCTTGATCTATGGAGCGCTTTTTTTATAATAAATGTTTGCATTTATACGCATCCCTTTAAGGAATTTAAAAATTACCTTAAGGAAAAAAAAAATACTTCTGTAGTTTCTTGAGAATATGAAAGCGTATCAATATCTGGAGCATATACAAAAGGATTTTTAATTTTAAATTATTCCAAAGCTAGTAAATAGTTTAAATTGCAGCCAATAATGTCTTTCTAGTACTTTAAATGCATAATATTAGATTGTAAAAATTAAATATATGTAGTTATAGAAGTACTTGGAATTAAAATAAATGATGTCTATAAATACTATATAAATTACACAGGATTCTTTGAAAAAACTAATAAATTGCTCATTTATGTAAATAAATGAAATTTCATATATATATAACTATTGGTTTGTAATGAGAATTAAATTAATTAATTTAAATGTGAATTAAGGGCTTTCAATTTTATTTCAAAAAATTATTGTGGATAATGAACTAGTTCAATAACATTGTACTAGTTAATTTATTTACATAACAAAGAGTTGGATCTTTCAAATACATTACTATAAATAAATAAAAAATGAAAAAAAAAAAGAGTTTTTGAAAGAAAACTTCCGATAAAGATGAATTTGTCGGTTTTCAATCTTGGATGGCAAGCAATTTGCTCCTGTTTTTGTAATGTTAATGAAGTGATTTCCTTATTTATTAGGTAGAATTAAAAAAGAAATTGCTTTAATTCTAACCTCAGATTTTTAAGTAATGCCGCTTTTTTTAAAAAATTCTGTTTTCTTTACTGCTCCATTTACATTCTGCGTTGCTAATTAATATTTTCAATCGCATTGCCCCAAAATAAATTTTTATATTTTGAAAAAAAAATACTAGAATATAGTTACACATTTCTCTAACAGATTTAAACTAAATTAAACATTTTCGAATGGAAAGCGTCGTATTTGAGAAGAAATGTATGCATATACTGTGCACGTATTTAAGGTTCTTAACCGCTCCAACTCCGTAAATGGTAGAGGTGAGTTAACGACGTATAACAAAAATATCTGCCATTAATTTTAAGTATCGATTTAGGATAATGTATTAGTTGATTGTATCTATTTAGTAAGTCATTGTTCTTTCCTATCATTGAGATTTAACATTACTTACAAAAAAAATATTTTTAGTCATTAAAATTTTTAGATCCTTAATTTTATTTCTTAAGGTATTCTTTTAAAATTTCTTGATAGTTTAATAAAAGTGCATCACATGGTCATTTTAATCTATCAGGAATTCACACATTTTCGTAAAGGGCTGTGCTGATGTGGAGTTTTAAGTTTTTTATCCAAACTCATTGGTTTTTTTCAAACTTATGGATACCTATTATTCATTATTTTTATTTTAGAAGTAAGGTAATTCATATTAATAAATATCTAAGCTCTGCATAATAAATAAACATACATATAGCTTTTTCTGGGAAACAATATAATAATAAAATTATTTTTATTATAGAAAATTATTATTTTCATTATAAAAAATATTTTTTATTCAGACTTTTGACGTAACTGTCTTTTTGTACTGAAAAATTTCAAATTACTTTTTTTTTTATCTTCATCGTATTTCTTGTTTGAAAAGAACTAAAATAAAAATACTTAAAACATGCAATAAGAGCATTTTATATTATCAGTAAGCATTGAAATAATGAATATTAAAATAACAAAACGCATTAGTAAGAAAACCAAATTCAAAACAGATGCTAATATATCTTAAGAAATTGATGAAAAAAAATTTTTTAAGATTTTATTTTGCATTTGTAATATATTAAATAAAATAATTATGTAAGAAATAAACTGTTTCAAACAAGTATTTAGTAATAAAAACACTGGTAGTGACCCTCGAAATCTCTTCTGCAGACACTAATAGTGTTGCTGTACACCTCCTTTGGAAAAGACCGGAAAAGATTTGTTTGCATTGGCGAATAATAATGACTAAATATTAGTCCTTAGCTGGAATTTACTGTATTTAATGAGTTTATAGTTTCTCTGTTAGTGAATTTTCTTGCTGCTATAGGTAACTGAAATTCGAATTTGTATTTTAGGCACTTGTTTCCAACCTATTTTACATAATATTATAACTGTACCCACAAGATCACATTTTAACTTTCATATATTTAAGCCATTATTTTTTCAGCTATCTTGTTTACAAACTTGTGTGAAAGTATGGAGAAATGAAAAGTGAATCCCTTGTTGAATTTGAATCTAAATTCGACACATATCAAACATCATATTTTTATATAACTCTCCCTTTTGTTGTTATCATGTTTCTTTATATTGGGCATTTGGAGAGACAAGCATCCTCCAAATCATATTTTCTCAAAATTTGATAGAAATTTGAAAATTTAAGGTAAAACCCTATCCCAAGTTTCTGCTGTCTTGTTCGGAACGTTTTTGATTTATCTTTGTCACAGATAAGCCATGTCAAATAATTTGAAACGTGAAGCTAAGCAAAATCCCGCCATTTAATTCTTTAACGAATGCAATACTTTGTCTAAATTTTATACAATAGTAAGCAAAACAAATTTTATTTAAAAGCAAGATTTTATAGTTATTTGTTTCACGTCATCATCTACCTCTTTTGATATCATATTTGGTCACATTTTGCCAGAAACTCTAAAATATATATTTGAAATATTGAATTATGCGCAAATTAGAATATAACGTCATCATGTTAGACATTTATCCTTAACCTGATCTTTTAACAGTTAGGTTTTCGAAAAATGTAACTTTTTCCTAAATTTAAAGTTCTACGTTTACTATTTTTATTCATTAAAGAGCTATAAAGCCCAAGGATTATTGAAAAAAGGCCCATTTATGAGTGAGAAAATAAGACAATACGTGCATATTCAAAAATTCTTTTTTTTAACATCCCGATACTTAAATTTTGTTTCAAGCCGACATTCCCATATTTTACTATAATAATTAATGCATAAATTCTAGTTACTAACTAAATTGCAGTTTGAAATCTTTTTGGTGAATTTCGTAAATATATTTCTTAATTATTTGTCAATTTAGACTGTTTTAAGCTTTATAAAATGAGATGAATGTTATGACCCTAGAATGATATGACCAATACTTACCAGTTACTTTCTACTGAAAGTATTGTATATCTGCCTTTGATTTAAATTTTAGACCTTAAATAAGGTACTGAAATTTACGGATGATCATATTTCTATTTTCAGGTTCTAAAGCATTGGAATTGCTCATTTCTGGTACAATAAAGGAAATCGTGCATTAATTGCATTGTAATAGTGAAGGATAATTATTAAAAATAGAACTTTGGAGCGAATCTACCATTTTTAATGCCTTTAGTTGCTAGCGTTTGTAATTTTTTTCGAGATTAATTGCTGACCTATGGTTAACACATAAGTACTAGAAAATTGAAAATATATTTTGCACGCTTTTAAACAATAATCAAACCAAAATTCGACAAATTGCTATTTTGATGATAATTAAATTGTATTTTAACTATCAATACTGAAATTCAGTTATTTTATACAGTGTGTTTTTATTGCAATTATAAGAAAGTAAAATTCTAGAGCAAGAAAATGTCAATATTTTAACAGATTTTAGATTCTAAGGCTGCGAACCAAATTTCAATGTCTACTTATTTACGGTTTTACAGTTTTTATTTATCAGGCTTACTTATGTCCAGTCAGCTAGTCAGAAAAACTTCCTTAGTACAGATTTTGTTTAGATTTGTTTGAAGTCTATAAATTTAATATAGATACCATATATATAACTTTATGTATATATAAATTAAAGTTTTTTGTATTTATTGTGTTCATATAAAGTTAATAGGCAAACAGGCATATTTTTATAAGTTTCTTTATTTCTTTTCTTTTCTTTTCTTTCTTTTTTTTGCAATTAGATCTGAAACATAGAGATTTGTCAATATCTGGAGTTCTATTTTTTTCTTTCTTATTTTTTGCGATTTTAAATCTATCTCTTTGCATACAAGAAAAGAAAAATACATTTCAATCCAGAGTTTTTAACTTAAAATTCAAAATGAAAGTAAAAATTTTCTTCTAGAAATTACCGAAAAATGTGAAAAACATAGGAAATTATAATAAAGTATTATTTCACAAATTTATATATGTTCGATTCAGCACACACCATTATTAATACAGAATTTCTTTTGCAACAATTGAATGTTCATTCTTGCTCAAAAACTACAGAAAGGAAGAATAACCCATTTTTCTCAGAATGATTTCTTGACATTTGGTGCATTAAGCGAGAATAGATTGTCGGTTTAATATAAGGCAACAACATATGCCAAAGCGTTATTCTTCAGAACAACAACAAGAACTTTATTTGATTTATGGTTGTTTCTATTATATTTTGTAACCTTGTTTCACTAAGTCTGAATTAGAGCTTTTGATAAGACAGGAATGTTCATTTGTTAAATATAAGCGGAACATTATTTCATAAATTGTTTTTGGAAATAATAATATTCACTGACAAATATACCATCTTGAAAAAAAATATGAATCAAGGAAAAGTGACACTCATAATACAATTCAAATTGCTATTTTCATTATGTTTCTTCCGTTCTCTGAAATGATTTATTATTTTAACTTTTCTTTTATTTAACATAATAGAGTGCAACATACATCTGTTAAATATTTTAAGAAGCCCTTAAAATTTTTTTCTTTCTTTTCCGTTTTACTTTTCATTTATTTTCATGAATGAATTAGAAGGACATTAATGATCTGCTACAATTCTATAAAAGGTGAAGAGATAAGTATTTAGAACATTTGAATTTATAATAAATGTTTTAGAGATGCCCATTAAGATGAAAAGTAGGCTCATTTTTACCCGTAAGCAAATTTGCTAAAACCTATAAAGACTTCGTAATTGGACTTGGACAAAATAAGCAAAATATTTAAGAAATGACGAAAATAAAATCATTAATTAAATAGAATATTTAATAAAAGATCTAAATTCAGAATAGAAATGTTTGAATATCGGTCATTAAATTCGTTTTAAATTTCACAATAAATGTGGGAATGATACATCAAAACAATTGCAGGAGAATTATCATACACATCCTACTACTGTATTCAACGATGTATTTTTTTTTTGTCAAATAAAAGCTCTAATATGTTTAAAAACATGAGTATAAAATATAGATAAAAAATAGATTTCGTAAATTAATTATTTACAACTTAAGGTTAATCTTAATTCGTCAAGAACCCCGACAAGACGTATATTCAACTTGGCGATTTTAGGAAATATTTTATTCCTTTTGAAATCCATCGTCACAAATCATTTACAGAATTACTTTCTAATTTTTTTTGCTTTAAACTTTTCCTTCCAGGAGTATTTCCTTCTGCTAGATTGAAAGAAATAAATCAATGGAACAAAAAAAACCAGTGAAGTAATAAGTCTCTAACATATCTTATTGTTGAAATAATTTTTGAATTACCAAATAGCCTTCAAGAAACAATTTATCAAGCACCTGCAAAGACACTTTTCCGGTTATTAACTGAAAATAATATGTGTGTCTAGTACATCTCAAACTGTAATTATAAGGTCTAATAATATTACACGATTATTGTGAGGGATTTGAAATTATTCAAGGAACGGGAATCTAGATATTGTTGATTTAAAGTAAATTTTTCTTTACATTCATAGATTTTTGATAAATTAACATGTGGTCACAACATAATGGCATTTAAAGTATAAATATTTAAAATCCTTGATCCATCATACCCCAATCTTACAACTAATCCTGTTGCATTAACTGTAAAAGTTTTTTACCTCATCTAATATTTCAAAACCTTACTAATTTCGCCTCATAAGAACTCTTATGAATCTTAATAATGGGACCTGAATCTAACAAAATTATTTTCAGGAGAAAGGAAAATGACAGCTTGGTTTATTGAACAAAGAGCTTGATTCACTTTTCAATCAAAAATAAAATGCAGCAAATGAATTTTAATTTCTTTCTATCTTTCAGGCATATTATGTTAGAGCAGGAAATATATATGATACGAAATAAATAAAAAAATTTATTTACTAATTCCTAAAATGTTAAAAACATTTGAACTGAACATAAATACATATGTTCAGTTCATATGTATTTATACAGAATAAGAATATTCTTTGAATATATTTACCTTTTTTACTCATTATCGAAGGATCAATATGTTAAATAGAAAGAATATAAAATCAAATCCTGAATCAAATGTTATATAAAACTGATAATTCAAATAATAATGCATTTATAATTTGTCTGTCTTTTGGAAATATTGTAAGACTGCTCATAGAACGTTTCTTTTGTGCATGCACAAATGCACAAATTTGTGCAAAAAATATGCACAAATCCAATTAACAATACAAAATTCTAATATTGACGGTTGTATTTAGGTAGCAATGTGAAGTGCTCTGATAATGCACTATCAGATAGAGAATCCTGAGTCCCTATTCAAGCTGCTGAGTGTCAGCTTCATCACAACGCTCGTAATTATTCCTCCCTTGCCATATTCCAATGAAACCTAATACCACTAATTACAAAACTCCCATTAATGGAACTGCTGGTTGCCAGAAGTCACATTATATGGCTTGGAAGATGTCATAGTCATAAGTAAATCGAACTTATTATCGGCTGTTAAATTCTACTGTATTAACTAATGATGTATTATACTAATTACATTTTAGTTGATTTAACTATTATTTCATCAATATCATTAACTTTTATTTGACTATTCCTCTGCGAATGTAAAAAATGAATGAATTATATGAATATTTTACAAAAAAGCGAATGGTCTGAAATATTTAAAAATTATGCCTGATATATAAGCATATTTCATTTATCTCTGATTTTCCACAACGTGGTAATACATAAATTACTTCAGTCTGTTATGAAAGATGGAATTGCGAATTTCTTACTTGTATATCTCACAAAGACCCTCCATTATCAAGCTCGTTGCATCATCTTTGAAGATATTCTGAATGATATGTTTTGTGAATGGGAATTAAAATTATCTTTAACTTTAATTTTAACTTTCTAAACTTCTTAAATTGTTTTTTTAAGTAGAATAGTGATCGAATGAAACAAATATGTATATTTCAGTGAAATAAAAATTAAATCACAGATATTTAAATGGATTAATTCTTCAAACAAATGTGTATATTAGATAAATCAAGAATTAAACCATTGCATTAAATTCTATGAATTTTATTGCAAACCGATATTCTTTAAGGGCGTATTAGGGTGATGCGTTTCTTCACGACTTTCTTCTTTTATGTATTTGTCGCTTGTCGTTGGTTTTAAGGTAGTTTAGATATTACTAATTCTATTAGAATAAAGAACTAATACTTAATGAAAATGAATAAACACTAAAGCTAAAGATCACTCATATTTATTATAATTACATTTTACAGATGACCAGCTATTCATTACACATTTTTCTGTCTTAAAAAACACCCCTCAATCTCAGAACAAAGTTCAGATACAGCCACGTCATAGTTTTATTTCAGAATAAAACTTTAAAAAATATATTACATAAGAAACTTGCTATAATGAGATGAGGAATTTTGAGATCCATGAAGATAATTTCTACTATTCTCTACTGCAAAGCAATCTTTGACCAGATATGCGTAGATTGTCTAAAAAAAGGAAACAATTTAAAATATATTATACGATAAATGTTTGAAAATTGGGGTGTATTTCATATGAAATACACCCGTCCATCAGTAATTGAACCAATAATCAAGCTGAACTTCAGTTACATTACGTATTCCAACGTTTTGCATAATTAAAATTATTTCTGGGATTAGTTACAAGAAATGACAGCATTTCTTGCAAATAATTTAAATTCATCAATATTTTCACAGAGCATCATATATACAATTGAAAGTTTTTGAATGAAAGAAAATGTAACAAAAATAAAATGTTTGAATTTCTGATGATGTTAGTTGAACATTTTCACTTGAAACAAACATAAAATGAATTCATATTTTTACTCAGACTTTTTATTGAAATGTATGATGAGTACTTTTGTCCTGTATTTCCTATGAATAATAATTACAATTCTATGATTATCATTTATTTTTTTATTAAATCAGTCAAACGCTATTATTAGAAAGGTATATCATTAAATAATAGAATTGATAAAAATGCATGCTCTTTAATTGAAAAAAAAAATATTTTCTGGTAACACTATTGATTTCCATTGGATAAGATCCCTCCCTTTTGTCAGTAAATAACATCATGAAGCTTACTCCTTTCAATAAAATTAATTGTTAGTTGCTTATAAATAAAAGAAAAAGTAGCAAAAAAAAGAGATTAAAAAAATTAGCAATAATACGAGAGACAATATTCCTCAGTGTCTGAAGGAAATATTATTTAAAGTATCAATTAAATAAACCCCATGGGGCAGCTTTAATTTGATTTTTTTTTCTTTCTAGTGCCTCAGAAATTTACGCAGGAATTAAATTTGCATTCGTTTCCGGATACATTTTTCAACTCAACCTTAATTTTTTTATTACTTTTTTCATTTATCTGATTGATGCATTTAAAGAGTAAAGTTCTAGTGATATGTTTGTTTTTCTTAGAAATATTAAATAATTCTGGGCAGTTTATAAACTACTATTAATTGATAAACTACCATATTCGCACACTATTTCATTTTATATGTCAGAAATAGGATGTGTTATGGGGAAAATTGTAAAAATATGTTTTTGATTTATAAGAATAGAAACAGAAAGGCCACCAAAATTTCCTAAAATAATACAAAAGGCAATATTTGAATGACGGATTCATATGACTGAAAACTGTTATGATTCATGAATACAAAATGAATCTAAATATGCGTATATCTCCTGTAATTCGTTTCCAATAAAGACGCATTTAGTAACGAAATTACTAAAAATTTGATATATTTGTTATAATTAGAAATCAAAACAAATGATTTGAAATGAAAATAGCTGTCTTAATCTAAAATTGACCAACTATATTATTGAGTGCTGAGAAAGAATTTAACCGTATCCTTGGTTGTCATAGAATAAAAGCATTTCCCAACGAGAACATATTTGAAGTGCATTCAAAGAACCACATTTTCTCTCATAATCTATCTGATTGTGGTTCAGTTAGACAGAATATCACATATTTTTCTTACGTCAAGACAATTATAGGATAATTTGAACTTAATAATTCAAATTTGATAACATCCCTTTGAAACACCGAATTTACTAAAAGGTGGACAAAAAGTTCGTAATAAGTATAAAAATTAATAAAACCCAGAAAAGTAAGGAAAATAAAGAACGATTTTCCGATTAGTACCGATAAGTCACATGAGTTTATTTAAGGTAAGAAAGAGAGAAGGGAAAAAAACAAAATCCAAAAACAGCCGATAGGTGCTGTTTTGTACATAAGTGAAAGAAAAAGCAGACAACTAACCAAAAATAATGTTGTAAATCCTTTATTATGGCGATGTGTGTTCTACATTTAGATTCTGATGCTAATGTTTCAATTTCGCTGCAATGCGAGCTGAATGTATACGCCTTAGACTTGGTCGTCCGGACCTTAAAAGATTCACAAGCGATCCAGATACCTCAAATCGCTGAACAAGCTTTATGTGGCTGCCACTGTTAAAGACCCTTTTTCTGTTTTCATATATTTCTGAAGTCGGAATTTGCGCAGTGCAGCAGTCCCTGATTCCTAGTTCCTATAAAACAGCTTCACCAACAAAGATTTACATTTTCCATTCAGCATCCTTTTTCACATAAATGGCATGCTGGTTTGGGAGAAAGAGTGCTAGTATTTATAATAGTATATCTCATTTGCTTACGTCGAACTAATCCGTTCATTTTTTTTTTCTTCTTATATTACAAATCTCATGATTTGTCAATGCCAAAGCTGAAAACTGTTTTTTATTTGAAAAAGGTTTCGGATTTTATGAATTTTGAAAGTTTTTACATACTTTTTGACCACCCTGTGGTTGTTCTTCTTAAAGATTCACTCTGAGGATACTGCCAGCATCAGGATTACATTTTTGATTTGTCATTTGGAGCAACTTTTTAAATATTTAACAAGCATAGTTTGTATTTAGAAAATTATTGTGGCATTTTTTAGATATATATTGATATAAAAGAGCAATAACGAAAGTCATAACACTGTTTATCCCTGGCGCATAAAAAACTTTTTAAGCGTACACAGTTTTATTTTATCATTTTTTATAAAATCTATTTCTTTTGATATATTAAGAAAAATTTGGTTCCAAAGAGTAGAAATTTAAGAAATAAAGAATAATAAATTAAATTTTTTGAGTCGTTTTAAGGAAATAGACATGTATCAGTAATAAAAACATTAAACTTTTTCTGTAAAATTGAGATTAAGAAGTATGCCGTACCCTCAACTGAAAGACGATTAATTTGAAATGTCATATAGGTAAATTTCAAAAACTGATTTCAAAAAGCAAAGCGAAAAGGTTTTCAATTACAATTTTTCCATATACTATTTTTACCCTTTCAAATCAATAGTACTGTAAAAGATAGTCAACCACTCAGGGTTGTAACTTAATATTCAAGAATATGTGACAATTTATGTATAACAGATTTTCCTGGCTTTGTGCTATTCATTTAAAGTGAATATTTCGTGTTCGAAAGCCTTTAAAGTGAAGTTTTTGCTTGATAAGGAAGGATGCGTCCAGAATGGGAAATTGCGCTGTGGTATGGTTTTTAGTTACTCTGAAATTCATGGACCTCGGAATCTGAATAAAAAATAAGGCTCACGTACCCTGTCATCTAAAGAATCTGCAATGCAGCAAAATGGAACCTCAGGATTTGCCAAAACTTCTTATTTAGGAAAATAAGAAGCAGCAAATCGGCCTCAGTTTCCAATATTTCCTTTGTTTTGTCCATGAACCAGTGTTTCTGAAAAGTATTTATCAGTGTTACCATGCATAGCCAAATGAAAGAAAATATATGCAGTAAACACACGAAAGGTAGAAAGTAGGAACAGGAAAAAAAATTAACGTATATTAAAAATAGCATCTAATATTTTCTCAAGCAAAAATTCTTTCTGCATGATAAAATGTGATTACCCATTGCCTATGGTATCCAGACAATTCGAAAAGCATATTGGAGCATCCATAGTACAAACCAATAATTTTTGTCTTGTATTTAATACATTTAAGATTTGTGTTTAATTCATACATATACATGCAGACAATTCGTTTAAAAAACGTTTATTCGGAAGGTGAAGAGACTGGGACTCGCTTGACAAAAACTAGAAAACAAATTACGGGCTTTTGACCAGCTACCAATGCATGGGGATAAAATTTGAACAAGAGTGTTTTAACTTCATTTTTATTTGGAAAATTATCAAATTAATTTACATAATATCATCTATTTTACACATTGTAATATAGTGCTATCAAAATAGCACTATGTCAGTAGCACGACAACTGGCTAAGATTTAGAATTAATTGGATTTGTTTACAAAAAAACAGTTTTCAGGAATCGATATATTATACAGAACAGCAGAGGGAGTAGAACTATTTGCTGAGAGGTTATACAGGATATTATTTCGAATTAGACACCGCCAACTCTCCGAAAATTATATATTCAATTTAGACATGATGTGATCTAAACTAGAATCACTTCTGCGATAGATGAAATGGTTATATTTACTGTAGAATGAATCCTTCTGGAAGCCTGACAAGTATAGATCGCTTTATAAATATAAAGTTTTAAGCAGACTATCTGTTGTATGGAACAGTGAACGTGAGTAAACTATCTGCACTGAATTAATCCATGGCATGCTTTCTAGTTAAACATGGCCATATACAAAACTAGAACTTAGAAAGTTAGTAGACATAATGTGATCTGGACTAGAATTATTAGAACTTCTGGAATGGATGAAATAGTTATATTTGCAGTAGAATGAATCCTTTTGAGCTAAGCAATGTGAGAGCTAAGATGAGAGGTATAATAAGAGCTAAAAGGTATGATAAGAGAGATGGAGAGCTAAGATAAAAGATATGATAAGAGCTAAGAGGTATGATAAGAGAGATGGATAAGAGCTAAGCAATGTGATCTGAGAGAGGAGAATTTTGCATGATAAAGGCAAATTTCACTCATTTCACTTACAAAAAATGCAGATGCCAAATGTAGAAGCCTACCTCATTAGATCATATCTGTAATAGAATCTATAACTGGACTTCTCCATTAATACGAAATGCATTCTCTTATAAGTAACTTCTCCATTAATGCATTCCATTTTTTTTCAAGGGCTTTCAGAAGTTCAGAATCTGAACGCTTCAAAATAATATGAATACTTAGTAAACTAGTGGATGCTAAGGATAAAAGTTTTGGCTGGTATAGTACTTTATTATCTGACTGTACTTTACATTCTTTCTACCCGTAAGTTAAACGGAGATATTAATTCATTTTTTCCATAAGATATTTCCGGTATTATTGATATAATTTTTTATATCTTTTTGAAACATTATTTGTTTTTATTACGACGGTGCACGGACACATTTTTCACTGATGTCCGAAAATACCTGAAGTGAAATTAACAGAGCTCTATATATACATATAGAGGTGGACCTATTCGTTGACCATTAATAAAGCCAAATTTATCATAGATTTTTTGTGAAATCATTTTGAAAATGCTATTTAGTATACTTCCACTGACTCCTGATAACAAGTCCTCCTTAAATTATCTGTTGCTCTAATAAGTATGAAGTATGTAACTAATAGTTTTTAGAATATTCAGTCATTTAAAGGCCTGCTGTATGAAACTTGTGTTGGCAACTATTTACTTTAGCATTTGCTGATTACAATTCTTTTTGTTAAATTTCCACTGGCTACGCTTTTTAAAAACTTTTGTACTATTACAGAGACTTAAATTTAACCGAGTCATTTCTGAAATCATATACCATAAGCAATGTATTGCCCCTTTTGTTCCTCTCTAAATGTTTCCACATAATTTCCGAGCGTCCTATATACAATATTACAGTACAGATTATACAGTATTCTTTAGTATTTACAAGCACTACTGCTGCAAATAAAAGAATTTATGGTTACCTACGTATAATATGAAAAAATTTATAAACATTAAAAATATAAAAAAAATATTTTCTACAATTCTGACTACAAGAAATTATTCCATTGAATACCAATATGCCTAAATGGAAAGTGGAAAATAATTTAGGTAAATATATTTGCTGTGTTGGGATCAACAAACTATTTTTTCTCTTTTTGATGAACATAATGGAAACCGTTTTGTTTTACACAAAAAAGGAAGTTTTATTTATAGTTCGAAACAGTCATGTATATATTTTTTAATTTGTTTTCGACATTTCTTCCAATCGCCGTTTATGTTGCAAACTGACAATCTCAAAACATATGCTTTAACTAGTGGATATAGTATCTAAGTAACTTTAAAATTTTTGATTTGTTATTTTATGTTGAATAGCAAATATTTTTGATTATCTGCTTTGACTTAAATTAAGGGAAACATAATGTTAGAACAACCATAAGCTCAGCATTTAAGAATAAATGAAAATTACTGAAATTTATATTATGCAAATAATGGAATTCTGTTAAACGCAATAAAATATCGAAATTTTGTATATAATAATAATTAATCCAAATTTATTTCCATTGAAAATGATTCAAACTTTTTCTTGGTATTCATGCTAATAACTATTGTTACGCACATTTCTCTACCAAGTCCGTAAAGTCATGCAGTAGTGAATGCATGATGACACAATCATTATACATTCAATAGCTAATACGGCATACCCAATAGCAAATTACGGCATCTATTTAAACGTTGACGAGAATACACAAACGACACAGCACACCCTAAATGTATAAAAACAATGAACAGCGGCACTTTTAGCAAACACCAGACCTAAGAAGCACAACAATGATAAGCACCTCGAAGTACTCAGAGTTACTATTATGTAAATTGTTCAACTATTAACTAGAGCTGATCTCAAAAGATTTCAACAAGCCCGTTCTCATGACCTTTTATAGTTCCCAAGACATGGCAGAAGCGGTTCTGGAGCAATCAAAAGTATCTCAGCTCCTTTTGGCTCCATCATTAAAATTCTTCCAATATCATCCATTTTACCACCAAACTCGCTAAATTTCTTCATTAAATCACCAAAGGTTCACAAATCAGTATCGCTGGGTCGTCCTCCATTTAGCATGCAATAGACTATAGACTATAACTAGGATGATATGCTTGGTATAAAACTTTTTTTTTGAAGAATAAACACAAAACTGCTAATTAAATGGAATTTAACTTATTGAACTTAAACAAGGAAGTATTTCATGTTCATCAACTAAAACTATTTCACGCTTGAAAAAATATAAGCAAAAAGAAAAATGCAATATAAGTGTTGACTACTCCAATTGTCAACTGATAGATATTGTTATAATACGTTTTGCGCAAGAAAATCGACTTGAGAGTCGAGTTTCTTTTTAAAAAAAATTAACTATGATTGAGAATTTTTAAATGCATTTTAAATAATTATTAATCTATCATGCCACATACATGGTGTAAATACTTTTAGTGCCTTTTCAGGGGATTCTGAGATTGATCTTGACACAAAAGCTTAAGATGTGTCTGAAAAATAGCCTTTCGGCTACTTCAAAATGCATGCCATTTATTCAATCAAAAATAAGTTAAAAACATTTTAGTTCATCCGTGATTTGGTGCAACATTGTAGATTTTAATCCTATCAGAGACCATTGCCAGTGATCTTTAAATACAAAAATATTATTAAATGTAAAAGAAAAAAATCAGTCTTGGAATTCTTTCTTGTTATAGCCGAAAGCATCCACTATGACAGAAATGAACGATATACTCTTCCTATTCTAGAAAGAAGAATATGTTTTCTTTTCTGTTTACATGGTAAAATAATTTTATTTCGGTTTCGCTAGTACACTGTCATGTTTCCTGTTTCTTTTCAATGTTGATGGCTTGCCTTAAGGTTCTGCCAGTCAACACCAGCTGTTGTTGGAAACAGATCGGTGGAAAAGACATGTTTTATCTTCTCTATAAAACAGCAAACTGTCAAAAAATATCACAGGTTCTGCTGCACTGATAATTCCATTCCCTAAATGCAACTTTGTAATATTTTGCTCAAAATATAACGTTAGTTCTTTTTTTATATTACTAAATAATTAAACATTAATTGAAGACTTTGTTTATAAACTTTATTATCCAGAATTCTCGGATCTTCCAAATAGTTTTATTATTATTATAAAAAAGGGATAGTTGGCATTTGGTATGTAGGTAGTTCTTAATAACTTTTGATCTCAAATTTCCATGTATTCAAAACTCAATAAATGAAAGCTTTCATGAACTTAGTACTGATGATATTTTATTAATCTTAAAATATTGTTTTAGTCTTATAATTTCTACATACTTTTTAAATTTAATTGATGTATATTTACGATCAGCATAACTTGATCCTAATTTCCTATCACTGAATAGTTTTTCATTGCATTCTTAAATTGGGATGACGAAAATAATTAATTATTTGTGTATACTGAAATAACTGGACAATTAAGAATGTAATTGCTTCATTATCATCTTCTATTTGTTCATTTCTCTATTCTATAGTAACTCATTAGCTTTCGGTTTTTATCTTCCGTTTCCCATTGAATATTTTATATCAAAAGAAATGTATATGGAATGTAGAATGTGTTTTATTAGAAAAAAATACGTTGTATTTATGCGCTACGGTTAAATTTCATATAATACTGCTTTGCTTATTTGCTTATCATCAAATAATTAATTTTTTTTTTACTTTATAGTGTTATTATCTGTTAATGCATAAGACATCGGGGTTAAAAAAGTATGAAATTATTTATTTTTAGGTTTTGATATTTCATAAAGAATAAAGATCATTCTAGAAATAGATTTTAATTAAGTTCATTTAAATTGACTTATCTTACGTTTGTAAAAATGAAATATTCTTAAAATTTTTCTTTGAGGAATCATGTTCTGAAATTTCCTAAAAGTAGATACAACAAGTTGTTTTGGACTGATATTTTTCTTTAATTATTTTGTGAATAATAACTTAAGATAAAATACTATCACATATAGTAAGGGATGTATTTTCAAATCTTCTAAGATGTATATAGTAATTTGCATTTCAAGACGAATTTAACAAAGAACGTTAAATAAACCCAAAAAACCAAGCAGCTTTGGTATGAGTAATAGTTTCGCTACCTGACGTTGATCCTTATTTGAATTTGTCGACAAATATCTTTGAAGATTTCGCACCGAAGTTGTCTGTGTATTTCTTTCCTAGACAAATTGGCTCTTGTTACTCAAGATCCCTTTAATTCTATAAAATAACTCATTCAATGTCAAGAGATTGGAACTGAACTAATACTTTACTGAATATCAGAAAAAAATATTTACAGCGTTAAAATTCATACAGAAAAGATCATTTAGAATATTGTTACATAAAGAAACTAGGTTGAAATTTTGAAAGAGCAATAAATCATGATTTTGGATTTTAGATTAAAAATATGTATCATAATTACTAAATACTTGTCTAAAATATCAGTTCATAGAATTTAGAAATTTATACAACAACCAAATATTGATTATTCCATTGAAGGCAAGATATTCCGAAAAAATATCTTTTAATGGCCTTCCATATGGTTTAGAACAGTTCACTGTGACTAGTGAATGAATGCTTAAAAAAAAGAATAATCGAAAATGAAATATTAAATTTATCAATTTAAATACTAAACAAATTCTTAAAATTTACCTGCTGATACACAAGACTAACTGATTTTAATAATATATCTCCATTAAATTTTGCTTTTGCGAATACGTTAAAGAATTGTTTTGAATTTTCAAACATAAATTAAGCCGTCAAATTTTAGTAACTTAAAATAAATTTACATTCATTCAGTGTACGAAAAGTTCAAATGGAGAAGAATCGCAAGGCATCACAATGTTATTAATAAATTCAATACCAGAGCATTTTATTTTCACTGACCTTGAAGTGCGCTATAATAAAATCATATACTAGGTACTTTCTCCCCATCGTAAGGCATCCGGAATAATTCAGACATCCTGACAATACTTGTCGTAATTATGTTTGAGCCCTAAGAGCCATCACTAGCCAAGATTCATTCTTTTCCTTTGGATGCGCATTACATCTTTTCTAGGGCATTGCCGAATCAGTAGCGTTACTATACTCACCAGAGTGACGAGAGCTATCATATCAGAAGCTGCACTTGTCTCATTTCAGGAGAGGCCCGATCTGACTTGTTGCAATAGAACCAAAAATGATCTGCTAAAAACTCTACTTACTTATTACTTTTTGATTTCTCAAATGATTTTTGTAGTAAAAAAAAGCGCATATTTTCTATATAGGTTTCAACAGTGGAAGGATATCGGGCTTTTAAATATATGATAAATTTTGTACAACTGTTTTGATTTCAATTCAAAAAGAAAATGTATAATTTAAAAACTATTAAACAATGCATAAAAAATGACATTGAGCCATTGACATGACAATGAGCCATTGTCTAAGGACAACAATATGTTTTCCAAAAGGCATTAGACTTGTAAAAAAAACTGAAAAATTAAATTTAAATCTTAGGAGCTCATATAAATAAATTAGTAGGTTTCAGATTTCAGAAAAAGCTAAAATTAAACTTCTTATAATGTGATTATTTTTTCTCATAAGCTTTAAAGTCAGTGCAGATGTAAAAAGAATGATTTGAAGAAAAAAATAATCAAATCAGATAATTGTAAACGAATAAGCTAAATTTAAACACAGAAAACAACTATTTATTGTGGATTCAGGTAGAAAAGGGTATAATTGCGATCAACCTGCTATCATGTGATGGTAAGAACTTTTAATAACTGCATGGTTGGAATTGAGCCATTAAAAATAGTGTTTCTTTTGTGAGCCCTTTAAAGTAGTTTGGTAACAGAAATCAGTTGGCACATTTCCAGAAATATATGCACTCATCTTTTAAGTTAAAGGTACTTTGTTGAAAAATTCAGTTTTGTGTCGTCAATTTTCTTTTAATTTTTCGTCATTTTAAATGTAAAAAATAAAGATCATTGTTTATTGAATGGTTCTCTATAGTGTAATGGTTTTTATATAATAATTTTTTCTTACAGATATTATTATTTAGGAATTAATTAATATTTGTTAGCAGAATTCACAATTATTTATCTAGAAATTATTTTGTGCTTGATGATTATTACTAAATATTATAAAAATAACAGTCATGCATTCAAATTAGTCATAGTTAAAATAAAATCATATAACTCAAACAATCAAATTAGTTTCATTCTAAAATCACAGTTTAATTAGTAAAGCGACCTATTTCTATGAAATATAGTATACTTTGTTTAACTATTTTTATACACCATTTAGTATACATATCTTTATTTTATAGAGTAAACATATAAATATAGTATATTTTATATACTTAATATGTATTCCTTTCTAGAGAAATGGTAATATTTATCTTGCAATTTTTTACCTGGTTTCTACAGTTCTTGAAAGATGATCAAGTTATTCAAAATTTAGCACTTTGGATCTTGTATTATTTTATTTAACGAATCTCTTTTCACCCATTCCAAATATATAAAATAATTTCATTTTAGTTACATCTTACTTGTGGAAAGAAATATCAAATTTTCGGTCTTTCTAAAAAACATTTCAAGTTTGTTTTATATTGAAAAGAAATGTATTTTCTTTTCATTTCATATAATGTCTGTTCATGAAAGAAATAAAAATGTTTTGCATTCGAATATGAGAAAAGTTCTTTGAATAACTTAAACAAATAAACAAATATAACAAGAGAGAAATTTTGAAGAAAATCTTAGAGATTCTTTTCTTTCGCAGGAATCCCAAATAGTTTTGAATAAAATATTGTCCTGTGATTTCATTTTGCTTCTTTTCTTAGTCATTCACATCACCTTTTTTTCATTAAATATTCTTAAAAAATGCATATAGCCCAGACTTGTAATAACATGAAGAACATATTTTGTTGAGAATCATGTTCCTTAATAGAAATACTGATTCAATCTGAAGGGATATAGAATAAATTTCAAAGAATGGATTTCCTTTCTTAAGAATGTCAGTAATTTTATTTGGGGAATAAGAAGCCTGAGAACATTGTCGTATTTCACAGCCTTCATAAATAGATTCTTTATTTTGAAGAAAAATATTTCTTTTCTATTTTGATAATTATGTCTTTATTGAAGTTTTACTTCTTTAGTTTGAAATATATTTAAGGGGGAGATTATTTTTGTCATGTTCGAGGATTTATGCTACAAATTAAAATATTTATGTACATGTTTCAACAAGTATTTCATTGAAAAATAAAATAGATGCTTTAATTTTTTTTCAAAAATTTATATGAAATAAAAATCAATTGCATCACATGTGTTCATTTATTACTTACCTATTTTCCTGAAGAAAGCTCTGAAATAAAAAAATTAAATGAATAAAAAAATCTTTCAATGCCAGCTTGTTACATATATAAGCTTAGTAAACATTTGTTACTTTAAACAATAGCTCCAGGTTTCTGTCAAAAAATGATTTTAAATTTTGCCAGCATGTGACGCTTTAACGAAATATAAAGAAAGATATCAGTTCAAAAATAAAATAAAAGGAAAATATTTAATTTATTTATATAATTGTGGTGTATATATGCATATGTTTTTGGACAGCAATATGCCGAAAGATTACTACCACGCCATCAGAGAGCACATACAGTAGGAATGAAAGATGCATTTTGATCTATGATGACTATCAAGGCTGCTTCACTAAATACACTTTCTTAATTAACAGGCTCTATGAGAAAACCTTACAGCCAGAAGTATCAAAGGCTTAGATCAGTGAATCATGCAAGCTATCAAGTTTAAAAGCAACGGTAGTTGTCATGTTAATCAAGGAAATGAGGTTGAATCATGTTCTTTACACGCCTTGCCGTATGAGTAATTTAACCGTCTTGCATTAACACTGCAGCCAAATAGTCTATTTGCCATAACGTCTGGACAATACGGTCCACCAGGATTCTAGCATAATCATTAGCGACTGAACATCTGACGAACTTGCTGTCAATATATAATGTCTGCGTTGTTGCATGGCATGATTATTGGTGGAACGGGAACTATCTACGTGCAACTATCTAAATACAAATGAGCCTTATCTTTTCAGAAGATAAATAAATAGCTATTACGCTCTCAATTTTTTCTAAGAATTTTGTTAAGATGTTGTAAAACTTAATATGATACAACTCTAAAATTATGCTTAAAAGAGTGCGAACAGTTGTCCAAGGAATTCCAGTATTATTGAGCGATCACTTATAATATCATTTGAAGAATTTGCAGATTCTTCAGTCGTTATAAATGCAACTTCTTTCTTGATTATTATCTTTGTTTAACCATCATCTTCTTTCCGGTTTAACAAAAAGAGTGTTGGAAATTTTATTCCAGTATATGAAATTGAGATGGAATTACGAATTTACGGATTTTTGTATCGTAAATTTAATTTTGATCACCGAGTATAGAAAGAAAAAAAAATTAAATAATCCATGTATAGAAAATAGATGATAGTTTTTCATAATGTTCCATTTTTTCTGCTTGATACGTTGTTAAAATATTTGCATATTTACAAATGCATCTTTTTTCTTTTGCCATAATAGCTGCTTTTGGAAATTTACAATTTAGTTTTCTGAAGACAGCTATTTACCTCTTGAAATAATTTGCTCTTTATGTGTTTGATTTTATATTTATTGATTCCAAAATAGGGAATATACTTGATTCTCATTTCATAGAGATTTTTAATTGCAAATTGAATCAATAAATATAGTATATGATTTTCCAATACCCGTTTATTATACCGGTTAGTTATGATTAAGATTCCCCATTCAAAATGTCATAAAATTAAAACTACTTGACCAAATGTTATCAAACTTTGTCAAATTGTTGAAACTTAGAAATAGTTTAAAACAGATCATGGAAATTTCTTTTCCACCAAAAAAAAAACTCACCACCAGGGGAAATGACCCTGTAGGCAATATTCTCAAGATACTGATTTAAAATATGTTTAATCGTTTTACATTGCATAACCAATATGACTTCCAGCTTTTTCTGAAAGTAAGTTATATAGCATTAATTCATTCTCATCAATAGCCCTTAACATATCAATGAAGAATTTTACGCACATGTTGGTATATCATGTCGTATTTCACTTAACAATAATGCATACAAGGCCCTTTCCTCCTGGTGGTGAATTTTTTAATTATTTTGCGCAGAAAAGAAATTTTAATGCCTTTTTATAAACTATCACGAAGTTGAATATCAATTGGTTCAGTATTTTTACTTTTATGGCCATTTCAAAGTAGAATTTTATTTATAACCACCCTGTATTCTGAATTTGTATTTTTTTTATTTATATTTTTTTAAACATTATAAAACATAGAATACATAGAAACAAGTATACATAGAAACAAGAAACATAGAAACAAGTATACATAGAAACAAGAAA
>JAPMOQ010045390.1:4468706-4509541 GCA_026543055.1 Argiope trifasciata
AACAATAAACATAGAAACAAGAAACATAGAAACAAGTATACATAGAATATCTATCTTTGACAATTGTGTACCATTTATAATATTATAAAAAAAGATGCATTTTTAAAAATTATTTTGCAATACATTAAAGGCTATACATTTTACTTGATTTTTCTCCATAATAATGTATCAAAAATCCTTCCTAATGTAAACAAAATCATTTACATTGGTTGAAAACTTTGCAGGAATTTAAGAACAACAATTTTTCTTTTGTTGTGGAAACATACCAGTCAAATAGTTTCCATAAAGTTTATACTCCAATTAATTTGACGGCGTTATCCTACATAATACTAGGCCAGGAATTTTAAATTACAAGAATTTAATGAAACAAAAAAAAATGATTGAATATTTATGTCTGGAATAAGTCTTAGCGTAGTAATAGATTTTTCAAAAATTTTAAGAAAAAGGTTCAAAATAGATTTAATGGCATATATGGAAAATAAATTTGATGATTGGTAACAGAAGGATAAATATTATTGTGGTAATACCTTAAAATATAGTTACCTTCATTAAAATTATTCCATATTTTTCTATTAAAAGAATAGTGAAACTAATTCACGACTTACAAAAAAACGTATTTATTTTACTAAGCAATTACTTTTACTTGTATCCCACGCATGTACTGCAAGAGGTAAACATAAATAATTTAAAAAAAATACTAAACTATTTTGAAACCAAATTTTGAAGAGAATGAAGTATGAAATATCATAGTGAAAAAGCAAAATATAACAACATCTCTCTCCCTCTCTCTATATATAGAAGGGCTCTTGTGTTAATATGCATATATTCCCATCATATAAGTATTATAATTAGCTATAGACAAGCAAGACGATATATGCATAAATATATCTACAAAACTATGTCTAGATGATATTATGAATAAAATTCCTTTAACAGCTGAAATTTAATATCTCAGTTTTAAACTGAACATTTTATAAAAGTAGACAGATATATAAAGAAGAAAATCTTAAGAATTTTTAAGAAAATAAACAAAAATTAGGAGTAATATAGACATTATTTGAATCGCATTTCAATGAATCAATCAACCAAGAGTTACATTACAGCATTAAATGTAATATACTTTTCAGAAACTCTTCTTAACGAAATTTGACAATTTTTTTTAAGTGAAGCAGTATGTATGTTTCAGAAAAACTCATTTTTTGAGTTTTTCAGTGTTGACTTCATTTTTTTTTAATATTAATACATTTTAATTAATTTATATTATAATAAAATTTACTTACTGAAATCTGTAATTTCATATATGCTACAAGGTAGTTTTTTAAAATTTGATAGGTTTTATGTTTTAATTAATTTCTCAATTTGAAATATATTTTCTGTTTTATAAATAATATTCTTCCTGACATTACTCGTTGTTTTTTCTTTTTTAAATATAAATGAGATTTTAACAAACACTGTGTATTTCTATGACTCGATATTTCCTAACAAGCAAATAATTTGTTCTTTTTCTTCTTAATAAAAATTTAAAAAATTCTGTCCCGACTTTCTAAATATGGAATGCATAATTTAGGTAATTAAGGACAGTGTGTGATAAATCAGAGTTTAAATACTGTGCTTTATCTTAAAACTCAGTATGGTTACTAGAATTCCTTCAATGCATGGATTTTCCAGAAGAAGGAACTTTATATTTCTTGGAGTATGAAATATTTGTAGATGGCAAGCAAACCTTGAATATACAATTGAAGTGCATGTGAGAACCTTAGTCAGCACTTTAAACTTGAGACAAGAGAAACAGACACATACACCCGCAAGATTTTAATGAATATGTCAAAATAAAGTAGTCTGAATGGCCGGCCTGATTAATGAGTTCAAAAGCGTACGTGAAAACTGCAGGTTTGCTAGGTTTGATGCAATGGATGGAATCTATTTTCTTCAAAGGCGTTTGACGAAATGTTTTCGGGAAAGGAGACATCTTTTGGCCATATTCTATTACAGTTCAGAATTTGTCGAAACGCACCCTCTACAAAGAATACATATCCAATATTGAATAAGTGTACATACACCTTTCTAATATGTGTATAACTTTGGAAACTTTTGTAATATGTGTAATGTATGTATACAACTATTCAATGTGTATACAAATTTCTCATATGATTCTGATTTTTACGACTTCTAATTCTGAATCTGTTTAGATTAAGAATTTGATAGACGTACCCGATTCTTGAATATGTCACATCTGATAAATCTCTTGAACTAAATTTTATTGTAGTTGTAATCAATTTTTAAAGAAATTTTAAAAGTTGCATGAAATAATCGATTAAACTTGAATGTGTTTATGTAGTAAGAGTTTGAAAATTACGCAATAAACAAATTCCTAGGTCAGTTTCAGTTTATATGTAATTAAAAACGTTATAGATGTTTTAAAAAGTTTTGAGAAAATGCTGTTGAATTGTTATGTCTATTCTATCTTTAATATAAATAAATACTACTCTTTGGTGCATGTATGCATTTTCAAATGTAATCTTTAGCAAAGTGATTGGACTCAATTATTGTGAGAGGTAAAATGCTAACAATCTACATAAAATCGCATAAGGAATGAAAATGTTTTAAATAAGCAATTAATAATAATTTTTTATGAATAGACGAGTTATATTTTCATTTCCTGTGTTTTATATATGTATATGATTTTATTTGTAAAATACATAATAATACTGATTATATGCTTCATCTTCTTCAGTTTATGAAAGAAAGGCTTCATAATTTTCAATGTAGCAACATATGAGTACACCCAAGCTTAATTTATTGATTTATACCAAAAATGCAATATTTGTTTTTATTCTATTATCATAAACATGATGAAAAAGAAAATATAACATAAAAACTGTAGAATCTTTATGCATTTTTTATTACACAAATGATAAAATCTAAAAGGAAATCCTAATATGTTAAAGAAACTTAGATATTATCAATTAAATATCGAAATAAATAAATCATCGAACATTTTCTTCCATCCACCTCTTATTTCTTTTTGCTTGTATTTATTATATTTTTTAAAATTCTTTTAAAATTGAGATACTTCTTTACTTTGTTTTTGTGATTAAAAATATGCTTTTTTTAAAAACGGAATGTTAATATATGAAATTTGCTTCATTGATGCATAGTCATGAAAAAGATATCAAAAAGTATAATGGTGCAATAACCATAAAATATCCTTTTATAAAGAAATCCAAACTCTTCAACTACATCATAAACAAGTAGTAATAGTTCATTCGCATTAAAATATATTCACTAAATGAATAAAGAAGGAAGATAAAAACATCAAATGTATTAAATGATATGAAATAATTTATATCAAGGATGATATATTTATTTTGCATGCATCACTTTTATGGAATGATCTTATATATTGGATTCCACATCTGTCTATTTCTACCTCATAAATCTAAAATCATTATGAAATTATTTATATAAATATTCAAGTATTGACACTGAAAAGATTTTCTGGGACAAATCTTTTAGTGTCATTTACAAATATCCTTCACTTACAAATAAATAATGAAAATCGTGAATAAAATGAAACAATTAATATCTTTAAAATATTGAGTATAGAATATGAATGATAAGTATGAATAGAAATGGTGAAGACAGTGATATCTCCTTCTTTCGTTTCTTGAATTTAAATTGATTAAAAAAGGCTTATTCGTAGCAAGATAAAGTGAACCAACATTATTCTGTTAGATGAAAGGGGTACAGTTCTTCATGCAGTACCTACTTTAATTGGAAACACAAAATCTACCCACATATTATACCATAGAAGAAATCATAAAGCTGTTCAAACTAATTATTCCCATCCCGAGTGTAAGCAGATCTGATAAATAAAAACTATCATCAGATGAAATTTCGAAACATTTTTTTGCAAAAGTAATATCTATGTTATCTATTTCTGTTCGTTACAATAAAGTTATGTGTTACTTCCTGTAGCACATAATTTCTTGTTACATTTAATCATGTTTCACAATATTATACAAAATAGTTTGATATTCTGCAATATAAATTTGTGGTCTATTAAAGACATGAAACTTTATATCAATATCAGTCAACAGAATAATCTCAATCCTTTCATCCTTCATTGGTGGCATCTCTTTTCAATTGGTTCACTTTTCTAAAAATGAAAAAGAGGTTGTGTAGAATTAATGACTAAGAAATAAGGTAAAACTAATGATTAAAAAATGAAAATTTACTCACCTCATTCCGAAGATTAATTTGAATCTGACGCAAAGAAGGCAGATCTCAAAGACTATTTTTACCATTTTAATGTAACAATTAAAGACTAGAGTGAATTATTCAAATACAGAATGGACGATTGAATTGAATCCAATAAAATCCACCGGAAGCATGAATAATAAAAAATGAATAGACAGGAAATAATAATAATAATGAAAAACTAAGGTCCTTTTTTGGTGCTTCTTCATTGGCGCCACTCCCGTCTGGCCGGACGAGTCACCAGGTTGTTTGCTATTCTCACAATTCGTATAGTGATATGTTTCATCCTGATTTTTTTAAGAATTCTATATTTTGTTTTCCAATAGCGTATTTGATGAAACAATGTTCTTTGAAAGTAAAATATGTATATAACGATTGTAACTGTGTATATAAAGATTTTAGTAAGTACAAGATCAATGTGAAAAACGTTTACTGTGAATTTCAGCTCCAATTCCCGAGTGTGTCAACTGACGAACTCACTTAGAAAGAGAACTACAAGTAGTTCTTAACGGATTCACTTTTCTTGCTGATAAATGAAGATTAGGACGTAACATCGTTTATCTAGCTGGCTTAACAGGACAAATATTCTGATATTTACCTCCTGGGATTTCAAAGGTCTAAGCTATTTCCTATACTGATGAATAAACATTTGTGTAAGTAAAAAAGATCTTACAGATACTGAGTTATAAGGAAGCTTTTTAAAAAAAATAAAATGCAACTGAAATCCTCGTTTTATCTCTTGATTTCTCTCTTTAATATAAAATAATGATTTAAACGCAGCACTACTACTGCAGTTGAAGCTTTATCATATTTTATTCTATTCTATTATTTTTGCTTCTGAAGCGGATTAAATGTTTTTTAAATGCATTTTATTTATGGATCATGCTGCGTGAGTTTTGCTCATGTTATGCATTATGCGATTTTATACAAATGTTAACACTTGGTCTAAATAGAAAGCAGTTAAATAAATGTACAATTACTCGTTTTTTTTGTGGAAGTTTATTTTAATATATTTGACCATTGATATCTATATTCGAAGATATCAAGGACTTATATAGTTTTTTCAAACACAAATTCTACATCTGAGGCTGGATTAGAGTGTGAAATTGAATATAAATTTATCCATATATTTTAATACATTATCACTATGATAAATCATCAAGGAAGCATAATAGTTACAAAAATGGAAAAAAGTTTATCTACAATATATTGTCAGGCAAAAACAAAATTCTGAATGAGATTAACTTATTCGAATTAGATAATTCTTCTTTACAAAATGTATATCAGCACTGTTTTTAGTAAAATATCTGCACTTTAAGTTTTATTTGATTTTAAAGTATAAATTTGTTTTTATATCATGATAATATGATTTTTTTTCAATCACATTTTTTATACCAACAATAGTTTAAAAAAATATTCTTTTATGTCTACTTGTTTGTCTGAAAACCTTATAAGTGAAAAAAATCTTTTATTTAGCCGGATGAGATTTTTTCTGCATAAACTTGAAACTGATTGTCTAGTTTTTTAAGAAAATTTTGAACGGAATATATTAAAAAAGACTTAGTGTGACAATTTTAATAAAAAGAAACCCGATACCTTACAGACCTAGGCAAAAAAATTGGTACACAAGATTAGCATCTAACGTGTAAATTCTTAACAAATTGTAAACAAAATATTCCAAACGGGTTATTGTCTTTCGATCAGCATTTATACATGTATGTGAGTTCAATAAATCATTTGCGAGATGACTTAAGTCAATATACCTAAGGCTTTATATGCATACCATATTAATATTTTTCACGAAAATAAAGTTGACTATTTTTTGTTAGTCAACAAAAAATAAATATCACTAATTCATGTATCCGAGAAATTTCAATATGAAAGAATATTAGAAAACCATATAATTTCGATCACAATTTAAAAAATAACGCATGTTTAACAATCATGATTTTATTATCTAGTATTTTAATTTCATCTATATTTAATTTCTCAGCTATACTATTTTTATGTTATATGGCCTTAGATAGTCAGAGATAGTTGAATTGATGGTTGCGAATATGTACAAAAATTCTTTTTAGAGGACTGTAGTTAGAAAACTTTTTTTCGGAATTAAATATAATTTTTATGATATTAAATTTGCATGTTATAAGCTGCAGATATTTTCTTCAGAAAACTTCAGCTGCTTATTTTTCTTTGTCTCACTTATCGAAGGATAATCACAAGTGCAAGAAAACATGTCTTTGCTTTGCTATAAATTATATCACCTATTACTGGATAATCGCACTGCATGATTCTTTTTTCCTCTACCACTTTTTTTTCTTCTTTTGTTATTTTTTGAGAGGAGTTGAGGATATGACTTCCTTCCTTCTAACATCTTTCATGGTTTTTCTTGAAAAATACTTTTTGTGTTCTGAGTTTAAAAAAAACGAATGAAAGAAGAGTAATTATTTTAATTCAGGTTATGATCTTTGTTCCGTTTCTAATGCGAGCTGCAAGAATACCCATTTGGATAATGGAAAATTCGAAGGTTAGGAAATTGACGTTGAAGAGAATAGAAGACATTCGAAGAAAAACATTTGTTCACATTCTTTGAAAGAAAAAAAAAGACTTTTAATGATCTTAGTAAAAATAAAAAAACTTTTTTGTATTGACTGCATTTTGAAACTAAAGAAATTTACTGTCCATATTTTTTATTAATTTAAGTTTCTTATTGAATATGTATGGCAATATTTATTAATGAAAAAATATCATCTATTAAAAAAATAATAAAAGCAAAAAATAGCTAGTCTTGTATATTTATTATTCAATTTACATTCCATCAGATTTGAACAAATTTTAAAATAATAGAAATTGAATACTTTGCGTATTTATAAATTTAGGAGGAAATACCCATTTTCCTAATAGGAATTTATAATTCCATAGAACACTTTTCATTCTATTCAAAATTCTTTCTTCTGAACTATCCTTTACCTTAGAATAAACATTTACATTTTCTTAAATGTGTTTAGTAAAGTTTTCACATACACTGGTCACAGTAAATAGGCATTAATGGCCGAAAATAATTTATTAATACATTGTTAGACATATATTTAACATTTAAGACGTGGCACGAACACTACACGCAACAGTTAAAATGATCTCACATAATTCTAACTGCGCTAACTGTAAATGTGCGCTAACAGGCTTTGCGCATGCTCAGCTAACAAGCTTCTCGTCTAAAATTTCCTAAGGGATTAATTATCGTGATGCTGATCAGCATGTATCAGCAAGAAGGAAGATGAACCTTTTTTTATTTCTACAGTTGATCACAATCTTTCAATTTCATGCTTAAGTATCATTTCCATCGAAGATCGTTAATTTGGAACTAAAAGATATAAATTTATGAATATATATAATATAACCTGTTTAATATACATAAAACATGAGTTTGTAAAGAAGTTATTTTTCTAATAAACTAGTTGGATGCCCAACAAAAACTTTCTACTCATACGATACTGCAAAGATAGGCCTTTAACGACTTTAATTATTAAATGCATTGAAACTGAATACTGAAATACGTTTATGTTTACAAGTTTATAAACCAACATAGCTTTGAATGTAGAATTAAGGGCAATAAATGTGTATTTATGGGAATATTGGATATTTTAAATCCTTAAGACAAAAGTATTGTTTGATTCCTTAAATTTTCTTTAGAAATATCGATTCAGTAACTCAACGTATTTATTTTGTTAGAAATGTCGAGTTAGTAACTCGACATATTTATTTCTTTAGAAATGTCGAATCAGCAACTCAACATATTTCTTTAGAAATGTCGAATCAGCAACTCAACATATTTCATTAGAAATGTCGATTCAGTGAAACAACATATTAAATCGGAGCTTAAAATGATCCAATGTACTTCGAATTTCAAAATAAGATTCAGGTAATTAGAAATATATAATTTTAGTAATTATTTCTCAGTCAAGTTTAAAGATATAAACTATCATATGACGATATTTCCATACTTCAAAGTGCTTGTCAATGTGATTAAATTCTGAATGTCAGGTTTTTACTTAGAAATGTTTCATAATTAATCACTATTGGTAAGATTTTCTTCAATTTAGGAAAAAATGGCAGAAGGTAGGCGATGATATTTGTAACAAAATACTAAATTTTTTGTTGCATATATTCTTTTTTCATGCACAGTTCTAAAGAGTGGCTTTTGTTATCAACCCAATTATATATTTTCATTTTACCTCTGCTACCATTTCAGTTATCTCAAATCTTCATGCATTGAGGTTTTACTGTGTATTTGTATTTCGATACAGCATTTGCGTCATTAATCATTTTTAATTGTACTTACTTTCATCATAATTTTGAATGCAATTTATAAGTGTTCATCATAAATTTGAATTTCATTTATAAACTTTCAGCCATAATTCTGAATACAGATTATGTGTATATTATTAAAATGCAAATTCGCCCTTTAGAATGACATAAAGGTATTCATAGAAAGTGACTGTATTTATTAACAAGTCAATCGGAGAGTATTGAATCCGTGTGACAGCAGCATATGTGATATATTAAGTGCACCATTATTCCTTTGGCCAGGATTGGAAATGACAGCATTATTGTTAGAATCTATTGCCACTTCAAACTTCGGAGTCATTGATTAATAGACATTCTTGCCAAATCTATACAAGCCGGGTTTTCTTATATTCAATCCCTTCAATAAAGTATCAATATTATGGAAATGATCTATATTGTTATCGACATAATTCTTCTTATGGATTCAAAACAAGAAATGATTAACAATTGTTTGGATATAACATGGCTCCTGATTTAATATGTTAGAGAAAAACTGATGTATAAATCACATAGGATATAAATTATAGGGTCGATATACTAACTCGTAATAAAAAAGATACTTTACGAATTATTACACTATTCGATTCATTATGAAATGTAAATCAAACAGTTAATAGTTATTCCCTTAAATTTTCTCTGGGTATGCCTAGAAGAATTCGTATTTGTGCAATATATACAAAGTTTAGAAAAAGATAAATATCATTGTATCTTAATTTTATCCTATAGCATCTATATCTGAAAAAAGTTCAAGTTTATGTGGGACAAATCAAAAGTACACTAATGAATAATTAAAATTAATGGATCAACACCAAATTACATTTTCATAATGATAGAGAGAAATAGTACATAATAATTTCTATCTATTGTTTAGAAATTAGATAATGTCCTTCATAATGAAATTGTCCTTTTCTGAAATTTGAAACTGCTCATATTAAAATATTCCCTATTACTTAATGGGAAATTATTAATATTCATAATGAAGTATTGATAAGAAGAAATTAAATTTGAACAATATTTGTAAAACTTTTGGAACGATGTTTTAAGATATCATGCAATTAAAATGTTTTAAACAATTTTCTTTCTACAGGATGTTTTACTTAATTTTTTCAATCATTGTAGCATATTCAATATGTGTGCGTGTGTGCACTAATGAGTTTTATATTAATATTTAGAATTGTATTATAAATTCCAGTTTATTACGTATTAGACAAAAAAATTCTACATGTATGAGGGGAAAAAAATGCCTTTCATTTTTCTATTAAATAGTGTTTAGTTTCTAACCAGATCTTAAATTTATCTTAAGGCTTTAACAGTCAGTAGAATAATTCCAAAAATCAGATAATTTGAGCAATAGATGACTCCTTTCACAATGTATCCATATGGAGAACATGAATAATAAAGGAAACGTAAAAGGAAAATTTTTAGAATGTCCGTGATGTATATTTAAAGAAATTTCCACTATAAAATATCTCACTAAAACATAAATATTCATTTAAAAATATATTCTAGAGAAATATCGTTTAAAATTTCTTATAATGCTCACTGATCATAAATCTTTTATCGTCTGGTTGTGAAAAATGGGGATATTCTTGCATGGAAATCATTCTATAAATGTTTAAGACTACCTTTTTCCAATTTTATTTTTATCGAAAAAAATATTTGAGACTTATTTTTTAATGGTATTTTTTTTTTAATTTATAAGATTTTTGCGTATTCTTTATTGTTCAATTTTAAAAGAAATGAGAAAAACGTTATTCTATTTACATATAAATAATAAGTTTTATGGCATCAATGAATTGCATAAATTTTCAAATATATATATTATTTTTATACGTGATATAAAGCAAATAAAATGATTTCAAAATTTATACTTAACATTAATTTTTTTTTTTGCTTCAGCCGTCTTAAAATTTTCCATTCATGAAGTTATTACCCTGTATTTGTTAAAATATTTAAATATCTGTTGATATGATAATTCAAACGAATCTAGATAACTAATATTTAGCATGCTGGTTTTTGATATTTAGTAATAAATTAACTGATAACTGATATTTAGTAATAAATTAGTTACAGACTTAATCTGTAATTATGTGTTCATTACCCTTTTATATCTTTTTATCAATGCATTTGAAAAAATGACAATTAAGCTAAAGAGTTGGCCCCTCATAAAATTTCAAGCATACTACCATAATAAAGGGCACCTTTATAGTTATCCAAGCGATATCATAGAAACCAAGAGTACTCGGATTTGCATAATTCAAGAAACTGGAGAGAAAAACAAACCAGATGGCTGAAAAATACAGTTTCCTTTTTTAATCCGGAAACAGAGTCCAGAGTAAAAAATAACCGCATTGAATATTATAATCTCAGCCGATTGAAATAAAATTTGGAAATATCTAAATGATGCCTATATTAAGATTTTAAGTAAACAACAAATCAATATAATTGAAATATGTTAATGCATACTCCAATTTCTCTGTTTATTTAGGTCCAACTAAAGAAATGTCAGTAATGGAAGGTTATCACTTAATTTGCTAACAATATAACATTAAAAATATTTTTCCAAGATTTTTTTTTTTTTTTCAAATCTGCAGAAACCTTTTGTACATTGTCGAATAACACTATATCAGGAAGTGAAATTCAGTCCAGATGGGGTTTTCTGGATGTATTTTCTTCTACCATAAAAAGCCGTATCTTTACTAAGTGTTAATAAACTTATTTCAACACTTTAATCTTACTATTTGAACATATACTTTTTCATATCCAAAATTAATATAATTCATAGTCAGAAAATCGCAAATGCCAACGGACATGAATTTCGTAGGTTATTGCTAATACTTTAGTTTCTTTTTCTTATAGTTTTTAAAAGATAAGATTTTTTGAATGTAGAAAGGTGATCTACGGTATTATAATTGCATCTGAATGGTTAACAATGAAGTTTTCGTCTGAATATCTTGTAGCTCTAAGTAATGATCTCAAATTTCGGTAAATTCTGCAGAGTCTATAACAGATGTAAAGTTGTAATTTTTCTCTTGTTTTAATCCTTCTCTGAAAGTAAGGATTTCAAATTTCAGAGAATTTCCCAGGGTCTATGATACATGAACCGATCTAATTGTCGATTACAAATCTTATATGTATTGCTTTCTAAAGAGTATAGGCTGTTAAAATCAACATCAGTTGAATGATCATATAAAATTATTAAATTACAAGGATTAATTAATTTTACCTAAATAACCATCTGACGCGGCTTCCTTTGTAATTCTGAATTTCTCAGAAATGAATAAGCATAGGTAATAATTTATTTATAGTTTCACAAAAAAAATATAGTTTTCAAAGTTAAAACTTAAAATCAGAAAGTTTGCTATGGTTTATTTTTTAGAGAAAGTATTCGAAGACTTATTTTTCTATTTCAAAGCTATTGATCGGTTAAGGTTACAGTTGTAGCAAGTGACGATTTATGAATTCAGGTACAACAAGTAGAGCGATAAAAAGTATTCCAATGCTATTATCGCTCTACAATCAAAATTTCATTCTCATAAAAAAGTTTTATTTCTAAATAGTCACACATTTTTAACTGTGTTTGGAAAATTATAAAATATATTTATTCAATAATTAACTTCTGAAGTAGAAAAATTTCGGTAGAGCAACGTGAAAGCGAAATCAGACCAAAATAATAACAGTTGAGAAAAAGTGAAGAATAATAAATCAAGAGAGCAAAGATGAATCTTGAGTGTCAAAGAACTGGAGAAAAAAAAATCATTGAAATACACTGGGAACCAAATGATGCCTGCACGCTGAGCAATCCTACAGTCACTTCTCACTTTTACTTACTGTACCCACTTGTATGTAGACATAATTTTATCTGCCTTGTCCGATCTCCGCGCAGTTTCATCTTGTCTGTCGTCTACTGAATGATCCATGTCCTGACTTGTTTCTTCTTTTATTTTCTTCATTTATTGAGCCTTTAATATGGCAAAAAATCCAAATGTATAAGAAATGAAAAAAAAAAAAAAGATTTTAGGGGTTGCCACAAATCTGCAGTCTAAATCAAAGAAATACCTTTGTTTGTGCAACTTTTATTTTTGTTATCAAAAAATACTTAAACTTATTTGTTTATGTAATTCATACTTCTTATTATTTTTAAAGGATTTACTAAAAAAATTAATCTTCCAGTAAATATCATATATATTCTCTTATAAATTCAAACAAGCGTACTTATTGTTGCCATTCATTTCTGATAAATTCATAAATATTTAAGAAAATGAATAATATATGCTTTTGAATATACACTGAAGTACCAGACAAACTGGTATACCTATCTAATCTCGTGTAGAACCCTCACAAGCCCGTAAAAGTGCCACAACAAGCGATGGTAGGGATTCAGCAAGTTTGTAAAGATATTCTGTAGACAGTTCCCACCATGATTTTTTCAGGCTATCCCCAAATCCATTAGAGTGTGATGTAGTGCAGATCTCCTAAGGACAGCAAGCATCAAAACCTCCCAGACTTGTACGATAATGCTCCTTTCAGGGGAATTATGTGGTCAATAGAGGAAACTAAATTCAAAAAAGTGCTCCTCAAGTCACTCGGTAGACACTGTACACCATATCCTTTTGCAATTGCATTATCCATCGGAATGCACACATGACATGGATGGATGAAGGTAATTACAGAAGATGTAGCACACCGCTGTTCTGTCAGTTAAATATAGACGTACAATATTCACATTTTATGTAAATTTCACACGCCCCATACCATCACAGAGTCTTCAGCAGCTTGAACAGGTCGTTGTAGGCATGTGGGATCAATGGATTAGTGGAATTTTCTCCTTATCTGTAGCCATCCACCTGAAACAATTGGAAACGTGTCTCGGTTGACCATATAACATTTTTCCAATAATTAAGAATCCCTTGATGACGTTGACGAGCCCAGGCAAAATGCAGAACTTTGTGCCACTGAGTCAACACTGGTACACGTTATGACCTAAGGAGCGATACCCCATATCAATTAAAGTATACTGTACTGAGTGTATATTGACACTTAGTGTTGGGAATGCCTTCAAATGATGTAGTTTGAGGAAATTTTGAACTTCTATCACGTGTAAAAATTCCTTCCCATCTTCAATTATCCCATTCTGTCAAGATCTTCTTGCGGACACCTCAGAGAATTAATTTTTATCAGAAATATGATATTTGCGGTACATCCTTTAAATGGTCGTACTCGAAAGTCCAAATTTAATTATTATTTTTGAAATATTGCGTCCTTTCCCTGTTGCACCGACAAATAGTCCTGAATATTCCTCATTGAAAATCACTTAAATATGGATAACTTGCCAGAGATCTGATGTTAGAGCCACCTCATATACCTGTTGTTGTATATAAGCCCTATCAACTACATTGCTTTGGGCTGATTGGTTTAACACTTAGTTTATTTACATACGACCTGCCATACCAGTTTTCCTGACTCTCTAGAGTAAATACCACTACAACATTTAGTACCTTGATTTTAAGAGGTATCAGGTTTCCCTGTATTCATCGTAAGATTTCTCCATTATATTATTACTCATTAAGATTTATCAATAGAAAATAAATTTAATGAAAGCAGCCTTTGAAGCAAAATATTTATTTCTGAAATGAAAGATAAAAGCTATTTGTATTTTAATTATTTTCTTTTTAAAAATTTAAGTTCATAGTTCTTTATTATAAGTCTAATTGAATCATGTGGTCAACTTTTCTCAAAGTCAACAAGACGTTACCGTTTTACTAAGTAAACAAATTTTTAAAAAAATACACAGAATGATTTTCTTTAAGTTAAAAAAAATGGCTTTTAATAAAACGTTACTTGAATGAATAAAACCGTATTTGTAAATTATCTTAGCAGAATCTTCTTCTTTTAGTTTAATAAATAAATCAATTCCAAAGAAAAATATTATATATGTTTCACTTGAAATAAAATCGAATGAAAAGCGAGAAGAAGGGCTGTTTCTTCTTCAGAGAAAATTAATTGTCTCTCTGGAAACTATAGAAACTTTTCAATAAAACAAAAGTCTAATCCTGGAACTGTGAAAAGAATTACTTGTTTGTAGAGTCAACTTCGCAAAATATGTTAAAGTAGTTCAAGTTAAAAAAAATGATGTTTTCAACTAGCAGCATTCGCAAGTAACACTTTTTCATTGAAAATCGCAAAAACCGACGTTGAAAAGACAGTGAGTCTGGATGAGAGAATGATCCTTTGGATACGAAGATAAGGAACAAGGTATTCGAGAAGAAACACTCTCATGTGTAAATTTTTCTTTAAAAAAAATATAAACAAGATTAAGTATTCATTAATGGCTATTAGACAATTAATGGTAGTTAAACTTCATTTGCAAACAATAAGTCAGATTTAACGAATTTAACTAAAATGTGCTGGTGCACCATCATGCATTATCATAATGTTTTGGAGTACAATTCTCAGTGTTCTCTGCAATAACTCTGGAGGAAATGGCTAGAAGAAAATGCAAGGTACTTTGTGCCGCTGAGGCGTTCAGGCAAATGATACGGTCCAAATAAAAATGTTTTTATCAAACGTTTGTAGTACGTTCGAAAGAGATAGTGTTGTTGATATTTTTGAATAACCAAATATTCGCATTGTGCATGTTGAAGATACCTTCTCTCCTGAAGCACGCTTCATCTGAAAATAAAACTCTAGCAGTAAAGTGTGCATCTTCCTGTGTGGCATCAAGCAACCAGTGTACGAACTCCGCCAGATTTGCGATTTTCATTGAAAAACGTTACTTGCGACCCAAGGTTTTATGATAACTTTTTATCTACTTAATGTATTTTATCCATACTTTGAATTTATCATTTAAAATTAACTACGCTCTCTGCAAATAGGGGAAATCGCGTTTCTCCCTTTCTCACATTTCACGTTTATATCAAATTAAAGAATATAAAATTCCTTAGATTTTTAAGAATTTATTTTTCTTCAAGTTTTAACATTTTTGAAAACATGCGTTTTAAACTACTTTTTAGTTTCCAGTAATTTACGACAAAATACATCATCAAACCCGTATGTTACCAGCATAATTTTTTTCGGAGATATGCTTTCACTTGAAAAAAACATAGATGATACACCATATGTTAGTTTTTAATTAATGTTTTGCAGTTTCCAACAGTTCTCTGACTATATTTTCACGACTTTCTCCTACTAAATATGGTTGGAGACACCATGTTCTATAGTGATTCCTTATCCTCATGATGCCTTCTATTACCCCTTTGAATTTGTCGATCGAATTCAGCAACACCCTGTATAACACTGAACATTATTGGGTCCGAAACGACATATAGCAGGTAAAAATCGCAAAAATATAGAAAATCGGAGAATCGTTGGAAGCTGTAAAAATTAATTAAAAAATAACAAATCGCTTTTCAACTATTAATTTTACTTCAAATGAAAGCACCTTCTCAAAAGTTTTTTTTCATGATGATAACATGTGGATTTGACTATCTAGTGGACGTAAATTACTGAAAATGAAAAAGAACTTTAGAATCCATATGTGGAAAAATATTAAAAATTGAGGAAAAATAAAAGCTTGAAAATGTCAGAAATTTTAATTTCTCTAATTTGATATATGTGTCATGAAACCTGAGGGTGTGTTTTTTAAAAAAACTAAAAGGTGCACCAAGAAATATCACAGTAGCATAAGTATTCCTATTTGCAGGGGGTATTGCAAACAAAATAAAACTGAGAGAGGTGATACTAAGCATTAAGAAGATAAAAAATTTCCATAAAAGAGTTTCGCAGATGACGTTTATTTGGTGAAAAATGTAACAAATGTCAAAAAGATAATGAACCCATTGAAGAGAATAGTCCTATGAATAAATATGAATATATTTACATAGTATGTTACAATATATATATATATATATATATATATTTGCTTATACATTTTCTTTAAAATTTATCCTTACATTTTGTAGTTTGGACAATGAGGAAATTTATGAATTATGTATTTCTTCATTAATATTTATTCCAGATTATGGTTATTATTTTTATTCAATTTTTAGTAAAATATGCAAGACAAAAATAAATGATATGTATTGTAGTGAAATAGATTCTGAATGAAGAAAGTAGAATTTTATCATTTATTCAAGTGCAGAGTTCAAAATTCAATATAAGTACTAAATCAGAAAGTAAAACTAAAACTAAATAATTTTTCAAAAATAAGTAATCCAAACTAGTCCTCACGCATGATGACATTATTATATAACTTTGAAATCAGATTTTATTCTTGTTATTAGTCCTTATAGAAAGCATACAAACATTAACAAATGTTGAAACTGCAAATGTATTGATGTTTTTGCAAAATCTCATTTGCCGATGCAATTAATTTAAAATTCTCAGTGTAATTCCAAACATGGGGCTTATCCATTAACTTATGATATGAAGTATATGTAATTGTAAAAGGCAAATAATATCAAAAATGCGAAGCTATATCTATTTTTTCAATTCTCGTGAGTATGTATGTTATTGCTGAATAAAGGATGTAGATAGTTTCTTATCTTCTCTCTCATTTGGGTGCTGATTACAGTCATTTATACATAATTCTTTTTGTATTTTCAATTTTTTCTAATAATTTTTAGCTGAATTTTGAATAGAATATTTTAATGTAAGTCATTAATCAACTTTTCATTACATGCTAAATTTTATTTAAAGTAATGACTTCATAAATTGAATTTTATCATTTTTCTTATTTCCTCAAAAATTTTAATCGGCACATTTATTGGGAACAGCACTTTGGCTTTTTATTATGAATAAATATTTTTAAAAAATAAATATGTATATTCTCTATTTTTTAAACATTTTTTCTCTTGAATAAGAAATTGCTTACCTATTTTAATGAAGCGAAGTTACAAAACCATTTTAAATCTGTAATTGTCTGATATAAATGAACACTTTTTCAAAAGTTTATCCGCTATATCATATTAATAAGCAAGCAATAATCGTTTATAGTAAGTAAACTGCAAAATAATATAAGCTTACCATATATAGTCAAATCCACAACATAAATACTTACGAGTTGCCAAAAAGTAACAGCTACATTCTAATAACTAATTAGAGAACTTGAGACTTTAGGGCAATTAGCGTCCCAAATGAAAAATGGAAAAAATGTTTTCAAATTTTCTGCAAAAAAAAAATTTAAAAAAAACCGCCCAGTGAAGGTGATTTGTAACCTAGAACTCATTTAGTTATATTTTCAGCGAATTATAAAGAGAACCAGAAGAATAATTTTTCAAGCTATTTTTACTTAAAACTCCCATTATTTGTCATTCTATTATGAACAACTATTATTTAGAATATATGGTATTTTATCTCTTGTATTTTCATATACCTGCTTGATTTCATAGCAAAGACGAATATGTAGTTGCATGTGCGTGTATGTTATTGAAAGTTTGCGCTTAGTAAATTTTTACTATTTCGCCTAAAGTTTCAGAACTTGGTACATATATAAGGTAATTTGGAGGAAGGGAATGTAAGCTTCCACGATATTTTTAAAATTTTATGTAATTAAAAACTATGCAGAATGTTGTCATTTTTGATTACTATAGTTCATCAGCTTCAAAAATTGTGGGAGACATGCTGTTGGTGCATGTGTGTTCCCAACCGGTCATATGATCATGAGTGTAAACAAAAAGATACCTCAGTGGACATCTGACAGATTTTGTCAATAATTGGCGGGGCTTAACACAATACTGATGTAAGAATAAAGACACATAATATCAAAGAATAATTATCATCTATATTAATGTTTTGTGTTGTCCTGTGTGATGTTAATAAAAAATTTAGCAAATTTAATAGTTTTAAACACATTATTATTTTTAATGAATATAGCTGTAACTGTTATATTTATAGACATTACCTTATTTACATTCTTTTTTATTGCAGAATATCTGATTTGTACTTTGAACAGTATTTGCATAAATTAGTTATCAATGAGAAGATTAGTTGAGAATGTAAAATACTCCGAAAGTATTGCCAAACTTTCAATATTTATATAAATTTAAATAAACATTCCAAATACAAAAAAAAAAATAATAATTGTCTGCAACATAATTAACAAAACATGAAAGGAATATATGGATCAGATTAATTGTCAGAAACTGTGCCAATACATTGGGTAGTTAATTATATTATTTACTAGCCCCATTTACAAATGTGTAACAAGATAACAGGTTGTAATTTTAAAAAAAAAACACTCCCTGACATTTTACATGAAATCTCAATTTTAATTTTCAAATGAAATCTCATGACATCTAAATCTCATTTCTCTCCATCGCACTCAAAATTCTGGGATTAATTATTAGAAATGCTTTTAACTCAGGATTGTTATTTCATTTTCTTCAAATTTCCTTTAGAAAGACATTGATTCCACTAATTTTATTTAAATAGATAAGCTATTTCATTAAACGAATAAAAATATACTTAGAATTTTAAGATTAACTATTATGTATTTTGATAAAAATAGTTTTTATAGTTTTATACATTTCCTTACCTATTCTTGAAATTAAAGACAACATACGGCGAGCTATGCACAGAAGTTCCATTTATAGAACTAAAAGGTAATTATCAATTTTCTCATGGTAAAAATGGCTATTATCTCAAAAAAAAAAAAAAAAAAGAATTGAGGGCTTATTAATTACTGTCTTATTAGTATGTGAAAATACAATAATAACCTTCCCAGCTTTTCTCGAAGCGTAATTAGCTGTCAGTAGACTTACAGTATGAGCACATCTGACTCCAGATAATGATGTCCGCAAATATGATTGCGCGCATTCACCATGCTAGATAAAGGAGTTATTAAGGAAATGATTAGGTATAAAAGACGTGGAAAAAATTTGGGAAATATGGAATGTCGTTATGATTAGAGAATATTACTGGATGTCGAAAAGATACTTTTCCCCTTAAGTTCATCAAACGAAAAGGGGAAAATAGATATGTATCGGGTGAGAAATCGATTTTTTTTTAAAATTATAACTTTATTCATCAATACAATATGGTACATGGTACCACATTGTATGTTTCATCATACAATATGGTATCATCAACGTATGGTAGGACTATAATATCTGTTTTTGTGGTGGCCCTTTATATGTGCGCCGACAGTTATCTGTCTGGGATTTAAGAATAGTAAGCGTTTCTCACTCTCTCTTTTTAGTAGCGCCAATGAGTATCATTTTCATTTACTCAATCCTTTTTTATAGGGTGGCACATTCCCACACAAAACAGATAGAATGCAGGAGAAAAACAACTATGCCCGAAAGGAGAGGTCCGGATCACGGGTAAGACGCATTACCCGTATACCAGGGAACCGGCACGAGTTATTTGCAAAATAAGAGGTAATAAAATAAAAATTTCAATTTTTTTTAAATCTAGAATTATTTCGTAAAAAATGGATAATATGGATTTCATGGAATGAAAGAGAAGGAATTTCAGTTTCTCAATAGACATAGAACATTATATATGAATCTGAAATCAAAATTAACGATTTTCGTCAGATTTTTTGGACTTCAGTTACTAAGCTTTTGTGAACATTACCTGGCAGGGGAATAGATGAAAATGAATTGTTGATGTTCAGTGAAAAAAACCGCAGGTTCGTCCTGCAGTTTTGCAGGACAAACCAAATAGAAGAATGTGATTTCAAATTGTACATCACAAAATTATTAACTCCACCTCCTTCTATGAATGATAGTTGAAATGGATTCTGCAATGTATTGTGCCAATAGATAATTGTACAATCATGCAGATTAGTTTAGTTTAGTTATATTAACGTCCCGTTTAAAGCAACACGAAAGCTATTTTGGGACGGACCTCTTAATTTTGAACCATGATCAGATGACGAGGACGACACCTGACCTGGCACCCCCCCTATCCACACCACACCAGCGGGAGGACGTTTGGCCTGACAGATTTAACGTGCAAGAGACCCCCTCACACGACGGTTCTTCAGTGGAATCGAGTCTCGAACCTGAAACCCTCCGGTGCCGAAACCGAGACCTTACCACAAGGCCACCGCGCCCTTACAATCATGCAGAATAAATCTTTTAGAGATTATGAGTCGTTGCTTTTTTCTGGATGGTTATACGAAAAGAAATAAAGGGCGTTTCTATAGATTTGATGAAAGTCAGTAGAATTTTAATATTTCTTTTTTTCAATGTTAATATCCAAATCGAAATTATTAAATTATTCATCTATTATAACAAAACCGTTGCTCGAAATGACAGAAATTCGGAGATTTTGAATACTTTTTTTAAAATACTTACTCATACTCGAAGACTGTACCTTCTGGAAATCTGGTTTTAGTCTTCCACTTATGATTTCTTTTAATGAAAGGCAAGAATCTCTAAAAAGTACTCTTGATAATTTAGCTTTTTTAAATTTCTCAAATTCTTTTAAGTTTCTTTTTCGGTTCTTTGCAGCAGTTAAACATGAGAAAATAAGAAATCTAAAAAATCAAACCTGCAATCTCATCTTTATCAAATCAAAATTGTATATTTTCCAGTAAATAAATACATTCATTATTTTCGGGTTTTACTTCATTCCAATTCCTCAAAAACTTCTACTATAGCGAAAAAAATCCAAGAGTTTCATTTGTTATCTGAACATCTAAGTGTTTAACATTTCAATTTTTGCTTAACATCTTTTCTTCCAAACTATCTTCTGAAAAAAATGCCTTTTTCCAATGATAAAAAGAGATTCGAAAATTCAGTCGATTAAATTCAATAAAACTGCTAGTTTGATTTATTTCGAAAGCATTTTTTTTTTAATATTTAGAAATAAGTAAACCAAAGAAAAATTTACAAAATATTAAATTTCCACTGTCAATATTATTAAAAAGTCAAAATTTTAAGTGCTTTCTTTATTAAATTGGAACTTTTAGTGGACATTTGAAAACATTATTTCTTTCATTTTCTTTAAAGACAGATTTCTTTTAAGTGTTGTTTCAAGTATGTCAAGCTATTCCAATTTCTACTTTAATATGCTTTATTAAATAAAAACTATAAGTTTATTAATCTAATATAAGTTAATATACTTTTAGAATTTATTTTAATTTTATTTGCTTTATTTATCCCATAATTAATACTGTAATTTACATGAAAACCTATGATCAGTTTTACTTAATTTCATGAATCAACATTGATACTTATATGAAAACTGAATATAATCAAGTGGTTGATTGATAATTAATTTCCAAAAATAATATGATGCTAATTTATAAATAAAATAATGAAAATATTCAAATGAACAACATAATTATTATTCTCACTCATCATAATGTCAATAGAATAAGTAATTAATACCCTTCAAGTCACTAATTACAAATCTTACCGAAGAATATGCATCCAAATGTAAATTAAATTTCTGTACCTATTTATCACTGAATTTTAACATTTGACTTATTATAATTACTTAATAAGGCATTGTAGGTACATATTACCTACTTCGGTACTATATTTATTAAAAGTTGAAAAAAGAACTGATTATTTTCTATAGATAAAATTTAAAGTGTGATGGTAAAGTAAACATCATACTGAATTAAATTATTATTTAACCTTAGAGGATCTGTATTGGCCTCTAGTCTATATGACTTTAAAATTATATCGTGAAAAATTCCAATTTCAAAATTAGTGCTTTCAAGACTCATTTGGAGACTGACCATAAATATTTCGGAAGTTTTACCCCATTACTTTACCTCAGGCAACAAATATCCAAAAATAGGTTATCACCTTTATTATAAGGACATTCAGAAAAAGAATTGCAAGAAAAGTTTACTTTGAATTTAATAATATAATTTTAACTGATATCAAAGCAATAATGTTAGCTCAAGTGTTATTTATATTTTTTCAATGCTTAATAATCCTTAAATATCCATTCAAAACAAGATTCAAATATTTTAAATATATTTAACTGTATTTAAATATTTAATTATCAAGATTTAAATGTATAAATATGAATAATTAGAAAGTAAATGTGATCTCTCTCTCTATAAGGCAATATTTGTTTGTGTGTGAACTCTGCAGATTTTAACATTTCTGAGCAGATTTTATTCAAATGTTGGATATAGAAGTATTGAGGCATCCAGACGAGTTTTGGAAAGTTTCATTAGGACTATCAAAATGGTTATTTTCTTTTATTAATTAAAAACTATTTTTCTCGCGTCGAATCTTTTCATTTTTTTCTCTATGATAATGAGGTAAGTACTCTAAAAAGTTGAGAAATTACTCCCGAAAGTGCAGCTGGTTAAATAATTTTCCTTGCCTATAGAATTCATGAAACTGCTCTGTTTTATCCTAATGCTATTGAGACAAGAGTGAAAAATGGTTTCTACTATTATTTCAAAGATAAATATTTATTTTCGGTATTTTATGCATTGTAATCTAACAATTGTTAATCAATCTGTCCTTCAGTTTTATACCTAAGGTTTTCTGAATTAAATTAAAGTAGAATAAAGAAAACTAAAAACTTTTAACTTAATTTTCATTGCTTCTAAAAGTGTAGTAATTAAAATGTTGAGCAATGCAAATATGAGCAATGCATTATTTATACTCTGACTTATAGCGGAAACATTAAAGTTTTATGATGTTCAGTTATTTAATATTTTGAAAATGTTTTAACCAGTCAAATGCTGCGCTCGTGTTGGTTTCTCCTGAGGATCGAAAGGCGTATTCTGAAGATCTAATGGCCGGAATTTTTGATCGAAATTATATTTATTAGATGGATTACAAATCTCTGTTTTATAAAAGAACAGATTCCAAACATTAGTATTCCCTACCCCCAATTTGACATGGCGGTTGTTTGCAAATGTCTTAGAATGTGTAGATTTTCACAAGTAAACACAGGAACATGAATTTCAGATGTTAATGTTAGAATTTGCTCATTTTAAAGTGAAAGTTATAATTCATATAGAACAGGATATTATTCAGATGAGAGTTTTATTTATCTCAAAAAAACTACTATCTTTCAGAAGGAGGGAGGGTAGTGTTGTAAATTTATGAATGGAATTTTTCCGATGATAGAAAAATATTAAAATTTCTATAGTAAAACAGACGACTGAAAACATGGGAAACACTTTACATTAAGCAAGATAAAAACTACTCAATTATTATAAATTGTTACGTTCTCTACACATCTGCTTAAACAATTTTTATACGGCGATGAAGCATTAATTAATATAATGAAGGTACTAATTCATGAAGTACTTTATTAATTTAATATATTCATTTTTTAAGTTTTTATATTTGGTTTTAATAATCCAGTGTTAATATTAGTAATCATGATAAAATACATTAATTTTATGTTTTTAATATTAAGTATTAAATATTTTTCAGGAATTTTTAAAATCATGACTGAATATATTTTTATTGTTACATATTTAAATTCCACAAAAGTAATAATTGCTTATGTGAACTTTATATTGGTAATAATATTAAGTTTCATGTTATACATAATATTAAAATTCATTTTATAGATAATACTTAATTTCTTATCATAATAAATATAAATAATATTAATTTGTATTGTAAAAATTCTATTTAATGAATAATATCTCTTAACACAAAAGTTATTATTTAAGAATTATTATATAGATATTTAGGAAATATAGTTCAAGTTAGACTTAAGGGCAGAAAAGGCTTGAGCCTATCCGGGTAGTACTTTGACTTGGTCCCATTACATGGGAGCATGCAACTGTCGCGAAGGGGTTAATGTACAACACTAATTCTGATGATTTTGTAGTTTCAAACAATTACTTTATTTGCAGAGAGATTTGAATTGAATCCGATAGGTGGCGTTATTAATTTTGCATTTATATTAATTTACATTTCGACTTTTTATGGAGGGAAAGTTTAGATTTCTAAAGTTAAAAAACTTTTAACTATTTATTGATTTGTAAGTTCCTTATTGTTCAATATTGTGATATTTTTACAGCAATTTTAAGTGAAGTTTTATTAATACACTGGATAAGATTTAATTTTAACTGTGAGGGTGAAAATTTTTAAATTGTAATTCCTTCTTATTTGCACTTATTTCATTAATTCTTGTATCATGGAGTCAAGATTTTGAAGCCAATAATTTGACTTAATTTGTCTCTCATTTAAATTAGTATTTCAAAGTTTTTATATATCCAGAAGATTAAAATATTCTAGAGTGTTCAGACAGATAAAAGGATATATCAATTTATATTTATATGAAAAAAATTATATACATTGAATATATAAGAATTATATATTTTGTATATTGTACGTTCATACATTTAATGCCTACCGTTACATAACTATAACATCCTTATGTTATATTAAAAATGACTCCTGTTCAGCGTAACTCTATATGCATCTTCAAATAAATATACGTGAGTAATAATTTCATTGATTAATTAATTGGAATTTAAATACAAAAGAGGAAAATTATCCATTTCAGTTGTTTACCTATTTGGGAAAACATTACTGATCATCTTAATTTTGAAATGAATTAAAAAAAACAATTCATTTATTATTTCCATATAACAATATATTTTGTTAAAGCATGAATCAAAGATCTTCCAAGTATGCTGTTGGAAAGCGAAACATTCATGATAATACATCACGTATTCCTATTTCAAATAGTTATGTTGATTACATATGAATTCTGACGATCCTCATGTATATTCGAGCTTCCTAAAGCGATCTCGATAGCGACTATTTGACACGATATGTAGCATTATGACAAAATATTAACCATTTGGATTCGGTCATGAACCAAGCTTGTTGCAAAACATAAGATTTTAAATTCAGTTAAAACTGGACAATGATTGATTATGACATTACCACAATTATGTAAAGAATGCGTGATTATTTAAAAAATAGCAAAGTAAAATAGTAAAAATAAAAATATTTTAAAGTCAAATTTTACTAGCACGCTGTACTTTTAATATTATATTAAATAGTACATAAGTCTTTACTAAAGTATTTAAAGGAAATAAGATTATAAAAATTAAATTAACATTTTAAAAATGAACAAGCTTGATAAGAAAAGTGTATATTTATTTAAATATAAATGTATTAAATATACTTCAATGTATACGTACTACAGAACAATGCAAATTATCTGACAGTACACATACTCCAAGAAAAAAATAATGCACATTTAATTCTATTTTTTCTTTTAAGCAGGTGATAACTTTAATTGGTCCTCTTTGATTATATTGCAATGCAATAAATTTATTGAATAAATTAAGAAGGTTAAAATATTTATCATGTATACGTACTAAGGATAAAGGGTTTTGACATACTTATCTAGTTAAAAACATTGTAAAAATAGGTTTTTTATTTTTGTTGTAAACTAGCCTTGAAATATAAATAATATACTATTGGGATCAAAAACTTACAAATCAAACAAATTATTCTGGGATAATTTTTTTTATATTCCTAAAACATAATATCTATATTCTATTATTGAATTATCGTTTGTTTTATTTCATGTACATTTGTATGTGTACATTTCATGCCATGTCTGTGCTATTTAATTAAATTGTAAGAACTTTTTAAATAAAAGGGTTGCAAATTAAATTGCAACTCTTTTATTGCAATTTTTTTGTAACTTAAATTATTAATTACATCATCATATAAGCAATTAGCCATTAATAACCAAAGTAATGAATGCATAAAAAAAGAAACATAATTTGTCTGGTATTGTGGGATTAATGTCAGAATAAAACAAGCATATTATAAATAGAATTTTGCTGTAATTCATGAAAGAAAAATCTAAGACGAATTTTTGACAAATTACGAAAAAAAAGAAAATGTTTGTTATTTGTCTGATTTATGAATCATACTCCAGCGATAATTTAATGAAATTACAACTCCTAAATTTCCCAAAAATTAAAATTAGGTTCAAAAAATTTATACTGTACTAAGGATTTAAAAAGATATATTTTATTGCAAGCTGGAATTAGCGAAACAAGAATATTATAAGTTTACTGCAAAATAAATAAAATAACGAAAGGCTTTCCATTACAGAAAACCATTGTAATTCAAGTATTATAATCAAAATCAGTTTCAAGCATTTTAACACTCAAAACTTATTATTTAAAATCATATGTTACATTTTATTCGGTATCTGTAGTTTAATCCAATTATTTTTACTTTGAAACTGCTTTGTATTCGGGAAAAATTAATTTTTCATTAAAAATAAAGCAAACGCTTTTCTTAGCAATCTCAAATCCGCTTAACACAAACGACGCGCTCTGTAAATTTTGATATAAAATGCCATAAAAATAACTCTAAAAACTTTATTCTTAAAAAACAGGATGTTTATCCCCACGAAGTTTGAGAAAAACATTCTCTTTTCACAAAAACACCTCGGATAATGGAGTGCCCAGATGATTTATTTTCTAACGGAATTTTTACAGCTCAAACTGGACTTCTCCTGTTACTCTAAAAATGCACTCTTTGGGCGTGGCATCCGCTTTTGACAAATGGTTCATGGTTAGACTGTAAACATGAAAGAAGGCCATGTTTCTTCCATGTTTGGGGTTTCTAAGAGTCTTTTCTGACATTCACTCTTACAACCGTCACTCTGAATTGTAGCAAGTATTTTTTTTCTTTTTGTACAGACATAGTCTATTTTTCCTCCTTTTTTTCTTATTTTTCTTTATAGCCATGTTAAGAGTGAAACAGTTTGGTTATGCTACAAGACTCAAGTGAAAACTGTAAATAATATTTTTAATATTTTTTTCCTGACTACAAGATCATATAACATGATCTAGATGCTTCATGAATTCGAGATATATTTGATTAATTATGGTATATTAAAGAAAAGATATCGCTTCATAAGTAAAGCATGTATAGTAAGTACTTAAGTGCGTATAAAATCTAATACTTGAATGCTACGAGATTTTGATTAAATTATATCTAATTTCCTAAACATATCTAAACAACAGGTGGTATTTAAATTAACTGAATTTTCTTTAATGATTTCTTATTAAAATATCCTTTCAAAAAACCATTTTTAAATCCAGAAACAAATGAAAAATGTACATTTTTTTCTTCCAATGGCTGCTTTGTGTAAACATATTTCTAAGGCTGTTATTTGTTTGCTTTCATAATGGATGTCCCAAAATCAGCTCGGGATTTGAATTTTATATTTTTACTGATTATGATAGAATGGAAGGTGAAATGTGCTCAGAATAGAACTTGGGACCTTTGGGTTCGAAAGCCAGTAACATACCGCTGGACAAAAGCTTGCTCATGTCCCGTTGATGTTATCTGTCTTATTAAGATATCTCCACAGACTCACCTTCCTGTGAGTTATGCGTTGTTGTAGAGTGGTGATGAATTGGTTTGTTGAGTAAGAGGTTGCTGTGTGTAGCTGTAGTGTCTAATGCGCCGTACCCATCTTTGTTTGGGGAGCGGAGAACTTTTTAGTCGCGCCAAGCGTTATGGCGAGCGTGTGTGAATTGCTGCGTCAAATGAGTCTGACGACGTTGGTTGCGGGTAGATGGCACCACATCAGTAACGTGAAGGTTCATTGTTCGAAGGCACCATTGTGGAGGGTGAAAAGTACTCAGAATAGAACCTGGGATCTTTGGGTTTGAAAGCCAGTAACATACTGCTGGACAAAAGCATGCTCATGTCCCGCTGATGTTATCTGTCTTATTAAGATATCACCACAATAGCGAATGATTATGATAAATTTATTATGAAAGAGACTCTATAAAAATATTTGACAGTTGATAGTTTTAGGTACCTTACACGATCGTGTGTATTAACCTTACCGTGTATTAACAGCGTGTTAATACACGGTTTGAATTAAATAAAAATACAAATTTTGTTCTTTCATTTTTTCTCAATGGGTTTTTAATCTGTCAAACTTCCTGCCTATATGTGAATATTAATGCCATATTTTGCAAATGCAGTCCAAAGATATTTTAATGATTTAATTTCTGAGTTGAACTGTGTAGAGATACTTTTCCAAATCTAATGCATCACTATCAAGATTAGAACGAGTAATTATATATAATAATCTTTTAAAAATAATTTCAAAAAGAATGTTCTGAAAAAAATTTATTCCAGTTATATGTCCTATCTATTTAGGAACTTTAAATTATTTTTATGTATCTCTTATCATATTAGCATCAGATTATTTTCTGTCAATTTTGGAGTTTTTAGGGAAAATTCTTTTTATATAATTAAAAAAATATAGCTACCAGTAAAAGTATTACATATATAAAAATGTTTGTAATTTATGTTAATAATTACATTTTGTTTGTAATTTATGCACTTGCAAAAATTAAAAAAAGTATGTCGATTTATTTAATACATAATCTTTTTTCTCACTTAAGAATTATTTATTTTCCACTTACAGAATTATGTTATTTTGTAGTTTTGTAGTTAGTTTTGTTCACAATTTTAAAAGCAGTTTAAAATTTTAAAAACTAAATGCAGATTTTTTTGGAGATATGCACCCAATGAAATTTAAGAAAGATCTAGCATTTTTGATATTTCATTGGAAATAAATACTTTTTTTGATTTTTGAATATTGCATTTGAAATGATATTTATTATTTTATTTTAGCAATATATTGTTTTAAAAAAAGTAAAGTAAAAATGGTTGTCATTTGCATTTGTTTTCAAAATGTTTAAGTACCACATATCTACATCATTTGCAAGTTTGATGCTCACTTTGACTTTTTGAGTGAACATTCTCTATTTATGGGACTCGGTTCGGCTTTATTGGCACATAGAGCCAATAAAGCTAAATTGGCACAGATTGTACACGATAAATTGACACACATGTGCCAATTAAGCCGAGCTGAGGGTCATAAATAGAGATTGTTCATGCCAAAAGTCAAAGTGAGCATCAAACTTGCAAAAGATGTAGATATGTGACTCATATATTTTCAAAACAAATGCAAATGACGGCAATTTTTCTCCTATTATGGCAATAATGCAATATGTCCTCCTAGTGATACGTTATTTTGAATGCCATCAAGAAATCAAAACGACGTATTTAGCTTCGTTTATGAGAAATGTTGTATGTATAAATAATCATTAAACCGTTGAATATACATGGTGTCAAAAAATTTGAACATGGTTTTTATTCTTTAAATATTGCGTAATAATTGCAAAGTTGCATGAAATAAAAGCACAGAATGACATGAAATCGATTAAAATTTCCAAAGGATTAAAAATACAAAATTTAAATTTATATACTGATCTAATGCAAAAAATTTCCCAGTATGTAAAATGTGCCCCATTCAAAAAAGATCTTGTTCAAAATTTTGGCTTTTACCACAATTATTTCCAAACATACGAAATTACATAAACACTGACTTAAACCACTTTTCAGTGCCTGGTTTGTTATTATTATTGCTGAATTTCTTTAATATAAAATATGTGATAGACATTATTTTTTATGAAACTCTCGAATAAATATTTGACATTTATTTTTATTTAAGTGTATTTTTAATTTTTTTGCACATTACAGTATAAATTCTCAAAAACTTTAAATTAGTATTGATTGCACAAAAGAAGTTTTTTTTTCCATTTCATTAATATTTTGTAATATTTCTTGTTGGTTTTTCAAGTGATGCACATTTTGCAGCACGAAAAAATATTTACAACTTAGACTATATCTATATATTTTATAATATTCTTTAGATTAAAATATATAAAAAAAGTGCTCAGTTGATTTTAATTAAATTTCAATTAAATATTTGATTACCATAAGGCATCATATTTCATTGCTTTGTGTAAGATAAAAAATATCGAGGCATAGTTAAATTATTAAACTAGAATTTTTGAGTGGTTTGCATGAAATGTTATTTCATTACATGACATTTTAAATATTTCAAAAAACTTAATAAACGTAGAATAAAGAAGAATAAAAAAGTAAGTATGAAAAATATAAGTACATTTATTACAAATTAAATTTACTATGCATTAATAAATTTATGTTTGATTTTTCTTTATTAATTTTAACTTGATAAATTAAACTTGCATTCGCTTTGGAACGTCATTTCTTTTATGCTAAATGCATTGTTTGAAACAAATTACTTTTTTCAATGAAAATAATAAGTTATACATTATATCCATTGACAGTAATAATTTAAGTTATTTTACAGAAAATGGCAAAAGGGAATACAAAATGTCAATTTAAAAAAAAATATTGTCACGTAAATAGAACTCAAGAAGACACAGGAAGTAAACTTAAATCAATTTATTAGTTCAAATCTGAACTAAAAACACTGTAACTGAGAGATCTTCAGCTTTTATACAAGTAGGGAACGTTCCAGAATTCCTTTCTGGAGACAGTAAGAAAAGTCCAAAGCACTTATCTTGTAAATTAAAGAAAGGTCCAGAATCTTCTGGAGCATGAAATAAAGGAAACACAAATCAAGGAAAGATACTGAAACAAATTTTTTCTGGGATTCGAACATATGATCTCCTGACAATGTCATAACCATTCAGCTATACAAACTTGCTGACGCTTCATTTCAATGTGGCAATAATTTAGAATTACCTCAAAGGAAAAGCTTCAAAATGTAAGGAATTTCTTCATGTCAAATTGTTAGATATATCTTTAAAAAAGTAATAAAAGATTTGTATCAAGCAAATTTAATTATATTTTTCATTTGCCAACCAATAAAATTCCATCTCATTTTTATATTTTTTGTATATTGTTTTTGCAATTTATAGATAAATATCTCTACACAGGTTTAACTGGACGTAAATATAACTAAACTAAACTACGCAGCTTTAATCTGAACGCTGTTGTTGTTGTTACTTATGGTATGAAAGCTTGAGATAAAGACCCTTGTAAATCCAAAGGTAGAAGTCTGACTCTTCGCTCATATGAAGGTGGCACTCACTCGCTTGCACAGCTCCAATTTAAAGGGGGGGGGGCTTTGACATACCTCATAGAAAAATCCCCAGGGAAAGAACAACCCGAACCAAGAATAGGCCAGAGCGCAAGCATTTGAATTTTTAAAGTGCATGAAACAAATTATCTATTAAGGAATGAGAATTTCAGTTCTAAATGTACTCTATAATTCCCTGAATTCCATTATCAATTATTAATTTTTAGTTGTTATTTTTTAAATTAGCGGTTTTTATTTTATTTTATTAAGAAATTGTGAATGGATTCTCAGTCAGATGTTGAAGAGAATAACGTCTCAGAGAACGTATAAGAGTTTGGAACCTTAACAAACATAACGTTTTTAGATAAATATATTTAACGTTACAATACGCCCTTGCCCTGAAACCAAATATTAGAAAAATTTAACGGGAATAAATAAATCAATGTTCCACCTTGATAATGAGACTTAAAATGAATATTATTATATTATTCTTCAATATTATATATAAAAACTAAAGTTTTTAACTTATTCATAATATAATATATTTAATATAATTTTAAATTAATCTTAAATCTAATATATTCTGGAATTTCCATAAAATCTAATAAAGACATTGGCGAAAACTATTATAAAAATACTACACTGCTACAAAAAAAAAGGATATTTGATTTTAATAAGTAATAAAATATATTCATTGTTCTAAAGTACATCTAAAATTAATAATGCTATTTTAGTAACTATGAATAAAAATCACCAAGGAAAAAAATGTATTTATTTGATCATAAGTTTTTCTCATTATTATAATAAACTATTTCAAGAAGTATTCCTAACTAGAAGATTTTAGTGAAATAAACTGTAGAATACATGAAAATTTTTTATTTATATTTTATGGTAATTAATTCCTCTTTATTTTGTACAGTGAGTTTTAATCTTGTGAATAGTATTCACTCTCAATGGTTGGAAATCAAAACTTGGAAATAGAAAACCTTTATGAAATCTAGTGATTTCTCTGTATTTTGATTGAGTAGGAATAAACAATTTTAATATTGAATTTATTTCGTTTCTGGTTGAATTCTTATAATTTCGTTTTTGTGGTATTCGTTCGTCATTCGTTATACTTAGAGATACTAAAAAATAATGCACATTTGCAAATTATTGCATGGTTTAAATGCTTGAAAGAAATTACTTAATTGTTCTCAGATTATTCTATTATTGTTGTTCCTTACAGCACTAGTCGTAAACAAGCTGGCTGTCAAAGTCATCGATTCGATTTTAAGCCTCGAGAATGTCTTTTGTTTTTGTAGTGCCATCTAGGGTCAAGAGTACGACTTAATTACACACGCGTCACAATCATTTTTACAGAGCGGATTTCATTCACACATCCATAGATACTAATTTAGATTTGAATCAAAGAACGATCACCTCTGAACCAGTATCCCCAATGGCATCACCTAGACATGAGTTCTTTGCAGTCACGACAAATTTATCGTTATATTTTTGTTCACACCACTTGCATGTGGATCGTTCTTTTGGATTTATTTTCATTTTTAATATGTGGGGTTTAATGTCGTAGAGCACCATAATTAATGTATTGCATGTGGCTAATCTAATGCATTAAATGCAGTCTACTCTTGGAATTTAAATATTAGTAACTTAAAATTTACAGATAAAATTTTTATGTTATTTATGATTCTAATATGCATTGTAATCTATTTATGTAACAATCTAAGCATACTTTAAGCAAATATAAAATGGATGCTTTTATAAACTAAATGAAACGTTGAAATCTAACTTTCACAAAAGTGAATATATTTCCATAAAAATATAAATAATTTTTTTCAGATATTTGAACATCAATAAAGTTCAGGTAAATTCTTCAAAACGTAGTAAATACAAATAAAAAATGAAATAAAACACTATCCATATTCCATCTTTAAAAAGAATACCAGTATTTCATCGGAAATATTTAAACTCTAAAACATTCTAGATTTTACTTTTTTTTTTCACAGCTCGTTTTTCATAAAACATTAAATAAAATACATGTTCTTCAAATATAATAAGAATTTCATATCAGTACTTTCGAAGAATATTTTTGAAACTAAGTGTTTATGAATTTTTCTTAAGTCTGTTATCCTGTATGTATATGAAAGTTGCATATTTAAAAATTAAAAAAGAAATCTCTTTATTTTCAAGGTTTCTATTGTATAATATGTATTTGCAGAAGAAAGAACGCAAATTCAGTTATTTGATTTCAAAGAAACATAATAATTCGAAGAAACTATCGAATCACTTGTAAAGAAATTCTAAAATTAATCCAGACTTGTGGTCAGATTTATAAATGAATTTCAAAAGTGCTAGAGTTATCAACTTTAAAGTTTATAGTAACGTAGATTTTCATTTTTCGTTTGATTTACATGTAATAAAGTAGATCTTATTCAAGAAAAAACTTTATTTTGTTTGAATCTAAAGAACATATGAAATTTTAAAAAGTATTTCCTAAAACTAAAAAAAAAAAGACTTAGTATTGTAATATTTGAAACTTTGAGTATTGGAACTATACGTACATGATTGAGAATATTATGTCATAATAAATATATAACTCTGTGATTGAATATTATTATTTTTCCCGTTTCATAACTTACAAAAATCTAAAGAGAAAATTATAGTAGAAGTATTAGAAAAAGAAACAATTTTAAAAATTAAATGTGACCACAAATTTTAGAAAAAATATTAATTACTCTTTGTCTAATTTTATTTCAAGTTTTTGCTGTTTCAAGTCAAAGTGAAAAAAAAATATTTTAATGATTAATTATTGAATTATCAAAATAGAAATAGTTATATGATGAAATTATGCTTTATTTGGCATCAAGAATAAACTGTTATATTTTATTTCAAAGTACTTCATAAGACTGGTCAATGTTATTAATTAGCATGACTAAATTTTTAACTTCTTGCTTTTACTACAAGTACATAAAGTGATATTTAAAAAAAAAAAATACAGTTTTTTGTTGCAGATCATGCACTAAAATTTCTTGCACTTAATTTTAAGATTTTTTAAAATTTCCTATGTAAGATGATTTTTAACCCTGAATTAGTGAAATAATGTGAAAATGTGTTGAGAGATTAGCTACAATTCCGTATGCTATTCGTCCTAATAAGATAAACTTTGAATACAGATAATTAAAATGACGCCATTTATTAAAGTAATCAACACCTAAACTCTCCAATAAATAGAGCATTTACATAAATTATACTTATGTGTATATATTAAATATGTGGAACATCATATCATAGTTAGCATTATTCTTTGCACAAAACAAAGTTAGATTTTGCACGGTTATGTTGAAAAAAAGACACCCTCGGTACTAATAAAAACTGTCAGAGTTGCCCCAACACCGTAGGGAAGCGAAGTGGTCCAACGTCTCCATTGCTATAATCAGAATTATGCAGACCTTTGAAACAACTACGATACTTCCCATACTTCCAGGAATAGGTATATTGTATCTAAAATGTGATTACTCCAGTTGGTATAAGTCAGTCGCCTCATTTATTTGGTAATGATTACAAAATATGGACAAAAAATGTTATAAACATCAGCATATTTAAACAAAGTGGCAGATTACATATATAAGTCTTCATCTATTTACAACTATCGTTTACATTGTTATACATTTTCACAGCAAAGTTTGCGAAATACCCTCTGACTATTACAATGCTCGCTAGGCCCTCTAACTATTACAAGGCTAACTTAAATCTAGAATATTGGCCAAAAGCAAAATTCCAAAATTCAAAATCATCAAACCATGATTTATGAAACTGTAGAGTTAACTGTAGGTATTGTGACTAACGTAACGTTATGTGCTTTTTCGAAATTGTCTGGAATGTACGTAGCTACGTTCACATTTTTTTTTAAAGAAAAAACGTCCACAAGCAATTATGTTTCCAATATTTATATTAGAAAGATTGAAAAACACTTCCATAAAACTAAAATATATAAATTAAGTTGTAGAGGTGAATTTAAAAACTGAAATAAAGACATATTCTTGGCTCGAAATAGATCTTGTTTAGAGGTCTATCAAATGATTTGCTTAATATTTTCAGACAGCTTTCGAAAATATAATCCAGTTTCTGAACTTAAAAATAAACAGTATTTCTATCCATTTATTTAAATATTGAGGTTCGACTGATAAATAATAGAAAATTTTAAATTTTTTCACATTGTAAAGCACTGAAAAAATTATTATATTATATAAAGCTAAATTATTATATCGAATTTGAATAAAATGTCCATTATATTTACATTTGCATTTAGGAGTTTTTTCATAATAAACTCTATCAAATATTAGAATTTATCCAAATAGCATCTAAACATGTAAAATGGTATTAAAACGCATTAATTGTAAATATGAAAATCAGTATAACTTCCCATAAAATAGATTTAGAAATTGAATTCATACGGTTTCATAAAGAAGCCTTTTCTAATATTAATAATAATATTTTTTAAATAATAATTTCTCTAAAATATCATTTTTTTAACGTAACCACATTATTTTATAAATGCTTAAAACTTTGTTTGAGAGAAGAGTTAAAAAAAGGTATTTGATAAGAAGAGTGTATGCTTTCATGGAGAGTTTAAAGAATTGTTTTTAAATTTATCGTGTATGCATATCATAAAAGTATTGTCTGTACTACAAGGGCAAGACTGCGGAAGAAGTAAATTGCAAATAAAACTCATGACAAATAAGTAGATTAAGTGGATAATTGATTTGCCAAAAAATTATATTTGGTAAGAGCATGCTGCCTTTTATTATAATGTAGCGAAACAATGTAGAATCTTAAATTAATGACATCTAAATGACATTTAAACGCACCTAAATGACTTCAATTCCATATGTAATCAGCGTAAAAATAAAATTATAGCAATTCCGTTCCCCGTAAAGACGAAACATTTGAATTAGCAGGGAAATGAATTTCAAAGCCTTTCAGGTAACTATTAATTTAACGTCAGCAGACGCTTTGAAAGATTTTAACAATTACGTAAAATAATAGTTTCTAAGGTCTTTAGAATTTGATATTGTAAAACAGTATCTACTTCCGCTATCTTATGTATTTCCTTTGTTAATGTTAAATAATTTATTCCTTGAAGATGAAAATTAAAGTATGGAATTTAAAAACGAAAGTGGGAAGTTACCTTTTCAACAATTTAACAGATATAGAAGCATGAAAAGTAATTTGAAATTTAATTAAATTCAAACTCTCACATGCGCAAGTCCTTATATCAACAATTTAACATATAGATGTTTTAAATATTTAATTTTAATATTTGGGAATGAATAAAAAACTTGAAATTAAATAACATTCAAAAATTAATCCTGACATGAAAAATTAAATATTACTTCTTCAACGATGTAAAAATGCAACTTGTTTCTGACACAGTTATGCATCAAATGTCTGGCAAAGTAACATTCATGGCTTGTCACTGAGCTGCATTAATGTTTTGGAAGCAGTTTTCTTCAAATTTTAAGAATTCTTTCATTTTAATTTTTTTCGATAACGAAACTAACGAGAACGAAACAGTTCAATTTCTATGTAAGTAAAAATAGTAAACATTCTCAAATATGAAAATATTAAAATTAATTTTAATTACTTAAACTTTATATAAACGAGAAGGCAAATATCTTTTACGAATGAACTTGCATAGCATTATTTTAACTGTTATGGATTTATTGAAATCTGGTAATAATTGAATCATCTTATGCTAATTAAAAATAATTCAATCTAAACAAATATACATTTGCTCAAGAGATAAAATAATAACTTCTATTGTGATAAAACAAGGCAATAGCTTATTCATGTCTACGTCTTTCTTAAATTAAAATCTCGGCTAGTTATTTACGATATGCAATTTTTTTTAAAAAAAAGCTCATTGCTTATTTGCTTCTAGATAGCACAAACAAGATCAAATAGAATTTTTATATTAACCAATTTTTATTATAATAAACTATTGTATTAATTAAATGCCTAAAGGTTTTTGTTACTCAAAGTTTCGTACACCTAGGCAGAGAAAGTAGAAAAAAATAAAATAAAGCGATGCGAAGCACTTTTTTTTAATACTTAGCGAAAAAAAAATTTTATCAAATACCTGAAGATCAAAGCAAAATAAAATGTTTTTAGGCGAAGAACACTAAAAAGGAAAAATTGCAATAGTGAACAGTGTAGAAAGAATATTTCAAAGATGCATTAAATGCATTTTATAAATGTGATTAAAATTCGGCAGTTTTGACAGTTTTTAAAACTGACAGTTTTTTATCAACATCCCGGGACCTTTACACTTTTTTATTTCCTTTTCTTTTGATCTTTATATCTTTAATTTTTAAAAAATGAATTCCCTACCCGTGCTCTCCTTAAAATTAGTTATAAATAATTTTGTAACTTTATTATTATCTTCTACAGATTGCTATGATAATTTATTTATTTTCTCTTTTGATGCCTGCTGAGTGATATCAGTTTTAATTATGAATTATTTGTGTTTAACGACTCACTGAATGTATCGATTGAACATAACTTAAAAATCAGTTGAAGGTAAACTTTGACCATTGCGGTTTTGCTGAAATGAACAAATTTTGGTCAAATAAACAAATGTTGATCTATCTGCAAGGTGACCAACGGGTAAAATTTGTTTTCAACAATATTTATAAATTTATCATCATTTACCATGTTTGTACTTGGATATTGCAATTTTAAATTACGATAAATTTTATCCTCAGTTATAGTTTACCAAAATAATATAAGCCAAGCCATTTCTATAGAACTCATTGCATAGAATGTTCTTTGAGAAGCATCCCTTGCTGTATTGAATATTGAATATTGCCAACTGTGATACATGCCTCGTTGAGATATTCCTAACAAAAAAGAGAAATAAATCAACTAAGTATTTTTTCAAGTATTTTTCTTATTATACTTCAGACTAAGAGCTTATCATGGCGTACACAGGATTTTGAGTTTTTCGGTGCTTGAAAATGAACGTATCAAAAATGACAAATATTATTTAAGAAACAAAATTGATTTTTAAAACTACTTGAAATCAGTAATATCATTCAAATGGCTGTCGATCCTTAAGACAGCGGACATTGTATATTTTTAACTTCTTTATCTGTACCTTATAAATGCATAATTTCCCAGTTATAAGAAAAAAATTCTGTTCACATTCGGAAAAATTCATTATTTCCATTCACACTCTAAAATATTCATTTTCAAAAAATATTCATTATTTCTATTCACATTCAGAAATATTTTTTTTCAAGAAATTTTCATTATTTTTATTCACATCCAGAAATATTCCTTATTTCTATGCATATTCAGAAATATACATTATATGCATTTAATTTTTTTTCGAAAGAAATGTCTATTTTCAGTTAAGTTAGATCTAAAGTCTCAAAATTAAAAAGAACATAATTTTGATTTTAATTAAATCCATTCAGAGTTTTTAAAATTAACGATTCACTTAAGTTATATCAATATAAATTACTTTCATAATACTCCTCGGTTTCCACTTCAAAAACTGACATTAAATTAAACATTTATTTTTTTGTCATTTAAATTACTAATTTTTTATATCAATTTCATCAATGAAATAAACAGAAACAAGGTAAACTATCAATATTAATAAAAGTTAGCTTAACATTCTAATTAAATAGAGATTCTACAGATTTTGTTCTACATGAATTAAGCATAATAAAATTTGAAATGATTTCAATAATTAACCAATTATTTTATACACAAACTCTTAAGCATACGCTATAGTTACCATTAGAAAATAATTATATGTTACTGGAAGTATATAATTTAATAATAAATGTAGATGGCATAATGAATAAAAATGCTTTAAAATGATTTTCGATGTTTTAGCCATCTGATATTAATTTTTAACATCAAATAATATTCAGTTAATAATTAAAACTTTGACGAAAAATATATTTATAAAAATAGTTATGAAAACGCCTACTGATAATTATTCCATCAAATAAAGAGGATATTTGTTTTCGTTAATTAAAAAAGATGTATATAAAGTTATGTATTATTTTAAAATATATTTTCCTTTTTTTACAATGTTATATTATTATAAAATAAACATCAGGCTAAAATAATTATGTATTTAAAAAAAAACTTATTCCGATTTAGATATTCATAAAGTAAATATAATTGGTATAATCGGTCCCGAATTGAAGACAAAACATTGCTGATTTTGTTTCGTTTAAAGAAGTTTTTAAGGTTCTTTCATAAATAAGAGTGTAAATGGGCCTGATATCAGTGGGCTTAAGTTCAAAATCCCCTTAATGGGCCTTAAAATAAAATCCTACTTTATTGTCAGTGGAACTATTACTTCGAACAATAAATCGCACCACACAAAGATAAAAAAAATATTGTTGAAAATAAAGAAAATATATTTTTTTCCTCAATTGATATTATCTTCTAATTAAGATTTTTTATGTAGTACATAAAGAATAAAGAAAATTTCCTGTTGTTAAAGGAAAGTTTAATTTTAGAATTTTTAGTTTTAATAAAATTATTATATTTATGAATAAAAGATGATAAAATTAAAATTAATAAAACATACTGTTTTGAAAATATTCTCTCATTTAATAAAACATTAAAGCTGTATTTAATCCATCCCAGGTGTATGATTCATGCATGATTTTTCTACAACAAAATAAATACATTTTTATATTTTAAAACAAAATTGAGAAAAGTGCAATGAGCATTTTTTATACATTTTAAAGGACCCTGTCTATATACGATTGTAAAAAAATGATTTTCGATAATAAATTTGACTGTTGAAATGAAACTCAAATTTTGTTTTTTCTTCAAATATGTTTTTTTTTTCCAATGTCAGATAATTTTCTTTATATGATTGTAAAAAAGAGTAAAAAATAGACTAGAAACAAAAGGAAGCATCAGCAATTGGCGAAATAATTTACAAATATTGATACTTTTACTGCTAATCAGAGAAACATTTAATCCATCCAATTATAATTTTAGGATTTAGGATTAATTTTTAATCAGAGGAAAATGGAGTTTTTAGCCACCAACAAACACTATTTTTATTATTTATTAGCATCTAAGCGTTGCTTTTACGTATGGCAATTTACAAACCGTCTGACAGAAAGCGGTCAACAATTTAAGCTAAATTAGCGCCCCTTGTTTTTAGCAACACCAACTGGGGCCAAGAGTACGATTTAACTATTACACGCTTCACATTCGTTTGCTCAACTCCTTTTTACAGGGTTACATTAGCACTACTCACAGATGGAGCACAGAATAACATCCATGCCAGAACCGGGACTTCCAGATCATGG
>JAPMOQ010045390.1:4512553-4547328 GCA_026543055.1 Argiope trifasciata
GTAAATGAAGAATGAAGAATGAATGTATGATGTAAATGAAGAATGAATGTATGATGTAAATGCTTAATGCACCACGCTTTGATGTAAAAGATCGTTTGAAAACATCAACTGCTCATCTTTGTCATTGAATTCTCACTTGTAAAAATCATCATAACCATCCTTTCTTAATCAAAAATAAAAAGATTAAGCTAATCTAAGCGGACTGATGCATTAAAACCAACCCATCATATCTCCACATATAAACAGTTACTTAAGTAATGAAATCAGTTGTTAGAAAATATACTAAAACTATTTTGAAAACTAAATTAATTATAATATTAATTTTTAAAATAATGGAAAACACTTTTTTGCAAAAGTATTACACAAATTATTGAGAATAAATCTGAAAATTTGGATTAAGTTTCAATTAAAAATTAAAATTATATAAATATAATAGGATTTTTGAAAAACTCCACCCTTGCGAATATTTATTACTGAGAAAATAGCAATCTGATCAATAGCAAGATTCCTATCAAGTTTTATACGACATCCATTCTTGAGACGCTTATCTGACTGTCATTTCGAATAAAAATGAGCTCCATAGTTATAAAGTCCAAAAGGTTTGGCAGATAAAATATTATTATCATTTTAGTATCTAAAACAGAAACATCAAATATTTTTTTTAAAATTCCATCAAATGAGCGGAAGGCAATGCGTCTGTATATTTAGATACATGTATACACAATGTTTTCAATCAGTGAATCTTCCTGTGTAATATTATGAATACAGTTAGAGTTTTGAGTCAGAATTTGGTGTTAATGGAAAAAAACAATTCGCCTAAAATACGTATTCCCACGACAGATTTAGTAAACCTTAGTTCGGATTAGTCAAAAAGGTTTCCATTTCGTAACTTATCGCCATTCACCAATACCCTGTAAAGTATTCGTAGCCTTGCCTATGGTCTTAATGGGAATAGCAAATATATTGGAAAGTAAGCTAGAAAAGTTCCGATGATTTTATAATATTTCACGGTACGCATCACGACTGCTGCATGACTCTACTTATAAATCTATACTAATATTATAAACGTGAAAGTTTAGATGTTTGGATGCATGGATGTTTGTAACTTCATCACGACAGAACGGCTAAATAGAATTGGATGAAATTTAGCTCAAAGATAGATGATAGTCAGGAATAAAACATAGCCTGTTTTCTATTCCGGTTAATTGAATGGTTAATTTTTTATTAATTAAAAACTAACTTTCGCGCCAAAAAGCTGAAGTTAATTCCTTCCAAAGATAAGTAAGGCTCCAGTTTTTTTTTGTTTTGTTTTTTTTCTCCAACAGAAATAAGGTTAGAGTTATCAGAATTTTGACCGATTATTTCCAACGATTCTATTTATTTTCTTTGTGTTTGACGTATTTAAAATCAAATGCTGTTAATTAATCGATCTTTCGAATTCGTTCTGAAGTACTTTTAAATTAAAAGAAAACAGAATAAAGGAAATAAAAAAAAATTCTAATATGCATTGGGTTACCCCAACTGAAGTAGGAAAGTCAGACATGTGGTTTGAGCCAAATGGCTTTGAAATCTTGAGCGTAATTATTGACAACGGTATTTTCATTTAAATTAAATATTGAAAAATTATGTGCATAATACTGTTGTAGCTATCTCAATCACCATCAATAAATAAAATGGATATGACCTGATTCGTTGTTTTGTTTTATTTTGGGTATACAATGTAAATGAATTGTTTTTACGTTAGTTGTATGTTTTTGTTATTAAATTTTATTTCTGCTATAATATTTTTCTTATATCCTTATACTTTTAAATATATCGTTTTTAGGTTTGTTTATTTTTTGTTTTGTCATTATTTGATAGTTTTTCGTACAAATGCATCAAAATTTCCACGTTAACAGAGTCTCGAGTAATAGCTAATTTTATATATATAGCATATAGGTATTATATTGTGTTACATCAAGCACACTTTTCATGCAAAAATTTAATTCTAATACTTAAAATAATTAATAAATAAATTATTATAATAATTTTTTATTAATAATGCTTCTGGATACTACAGATTTTATTTATCATTTATATTAAACGTCATTTACATCACGTTTCAAGATAGATTGAATATAATCTAGAATGAACTTTAAACTGATATGAAGCTTATGTTAAATACAGAAATCGAAGATGAGATAAATTACCTTTTTACGACATCTGAAAGTGCATCAGAGACTTTCTGTCTAGATTAGAGATAATTCAGTGAAATAGTAATAATGTACGGCAGTCATCTTTTGAAAATCATCTGATGCTCTAATGGAAAGTAGAGATGACTAATGATGAAAGAAATGCATTTTCTTCCGACGTAGAGTAATAATTTTTCTACCTTGGCTCATCGTTCACGTCATTACTTTTTGGATGAATCTCAAATAAACTGCGTATGTGTTTTGACACTTGCTGATTTTAAATATGATTAAAATGCTTTCCACTCCAGAATATTTATGATCTTTTCAAATGATTTTCAACTTTGTGGACTGAGAGTTAGAAGATAATATTCCAGTTTCTGCTTTGACTAATGTTTTCAATTGTGATGATCATTAATATTGATTTTTTAAATATTACAAAGATTCTAGATCTATACGATTTAACATTTGTTTCCATTAAAATTAATGTGTATTCAATAATGATCCTTCTGAATCATACCGACATCGTTAATGAGCATTAGGATATCGAAAATTCTTTTGATTTAATTATTTGCTTAAATGTGTATTCAGCACACAAAAGGAATTATTTGTGTGTGTGTGTTTATGTGTGTGTGTGTGTGTGTGTGTGTGTGGCAATTTTTATAGTTAGAAGATTATTTTGCTGGTGATTACATTGCGATTCAAATTCTTGCAGACATGAATTAATAGAGAATTTCACTAAGAAGTACATCGCCTCGAAGTTTATAAATGTTTGCATATAAATGCCATTAAATATAGCTTAACATTTATATGAAACTGCTTTAAAAAACTCCAAAGAATTCTTATTACACAGGTTTCGAATAGAAAAAAAATACTCATCTTTGGCTGTGTATATATATATAATAAATGCTTAGTCTAATTCTTTCAGTATTTACAAAATGTAGTAAAAATCATAGTAATTTTACTTAAAAATTCCTGTTACTGTAATGTCAGTAAATATAATATTCCTGATGTATTCTAAATATCTTTTTAATCATTAGAATATGTTTTGTCATTGAAAACAAATCATTCAGATAACTTTTTTTTACCTTTTCTTTATTTTCTTTATTCTCTGTACTTTATTTATTCTTATTACATGTTTCATTATCATTCATAAAATCTCTTGTCACATTTTGGAAGCCAAAATTGAAAACTAGTTTGCAATTCAAAATAAGGCTCAGTTCAGCAAATATTCACTGTATCAAATTTCATTGTTTGTTCTTTTGTGAAGGACTTATAGAATGTCTAGATTTCAAGGAATAATTGTTCCACCATTTCAATATTGTTCCGGAAATCAGAACAAAACCTAAAAAGCGAATCTCATTTTCATGCATGACTGAACAAATGAATGAATGATTTGAGACTGTTTTCTTGTACTTAAATCAAATATGAAAAAAAGTCCTCTGTTAAACTAAATGTAAATTATCTTAAAGCAAAGACATATCACAGACGATTTTTTAAATACTTTATGTAATCAAAAACACTACATTTCTGTATGCAAAAATAATGACATCCATCAATTCACTAGTTGAATAAGATGAAATAATCTAAATATGAAAGGACGAAAAAAGTTTTGCATTCATTTAAGATTTTTTCAAAAAGAACAATTTTCAAATAAGTGAAAGTACACTTCAAATTTCAATCCTTGCTACAACTTCAACTTCAGAAAAAATAGTATATTAAAATTCAAAATATAACAAAATCATTCAATATTTCATATCCAGGTAATATGAGTTTTTGAACAGTAATTATATGCACTGTTTTTTTCAGTTACTAAATATTCAGTCGCTAAAATTCATATGTATATCTTATTATAAAAATAGATAAATATAAAAATTTCAATCTCAATAAAATATAGATATGAGCTAAGCTTTATAGTTATTCCCTAATTGTAGTCAAAAATGTGGTAAGTAATCACAAATGTGCAATAAAAAAAAGTTGGCAAAAAAATCGAGACAGTTATCGAAATTGTGTCCATTTAACACGAATGCACTTTAATAAGCATTTAGTAATTAATTTCTATAGAATTATTATTGTTTTCTTATTGAATTTCTTTGTATATTTCACCAGAGCACTAATCAATTCTTTAGTCATCACATTACTTATCACTTTACACAAGATCCTTCATTATGTTTGCGCATGGGGCAATTTAAGGCAGCAATTTTATCGCACTTCAGGTACGCTAAAACTACATTTGCATCGTGGATACCCCAATTCCTTGCTACTAAATACATTTCTTCTGATCAAATTTTCAGTTGGGATAGTGATTTTATACATGCCTTCTTCATCCTTTATCACAATATTATGAAGTCTGGAGATAGTATCTAAATTAATTACCCCACTACCACCTATTTGACGCTTCACTCGATGCGGTAAGATGCCGTATCACCTCTAATTTCAACGGATGAACTGATGGTGCCGGATCTATCAAGACAAAGTATTTCTCATTCGTTTCTGGAACTCTATGGATTTAACATTGTGTGTTGTGTGTGATTGATTCTTTCGTAGGTAAAGTTTTGCTTAGCCATCATTCGACATATAGTTTAGCGTGAGTTGTATCATAAAGAATGCAACATCTATTTCATTCTTTGATACATCTGGTGATTAGTGCATCTTGCCCTATTAATTGTTGTATCGTCCATCTTTTATCATGGACTTACAAAACGTGAAATTGTACGAACTTTTTCCCTGTTGTGGATTCCTATTCTTGAGCACCAATATGGAAATACACCTTGGAAATACTTGTTTTCACAAAAGTTATCCTGAAATTATTAAGCTGGTCATGCAACCAAATGATTTCGAGATTATCTTTAATAGGGATAATAAGAGATCAATTCTAAGATACTACGAACTTATTGAGTCAATATTCTGAACTCTGAGATATTTAGAAACTCTAAATTACGTGCAGTTGTCAAAGCGTTCAAGAAAACAATTTGAAATGTATGTAAAATAATTTGACCCGTGAGAATCATGTGCCCTTTCCCTGATTCTCATGAAATATGAGAAGGGGCCCCCATAAAATTTTCATTTCATAAATTACGGTTAAGCTTTGAACTTTAAATGGTTTTACTTCTGTAAGAACCTGAAGAAAGATTTAAAAATAAATGTTTCACAATTTAATCCTACTAGAGAGAGGCACATGCAAAATTAGAGTAATTACTCATTCCGTTTCAATTTTATTTTATATAAGTTGTTTTAAAAGAATTTTGCCGAAATGAATAGTATAATCCTCAAGTGAATCCAGACAAAATTTGGATTTACTTTAGTTCCTTGTAAATTTTATAGGAGCAAAAATAATTTCGTAATTAATGGAGATAATGAAACCTCTTCAACATTTTAGACAATACAGCGGAAAGAACAAACTGAAATCGAGGAATTTTGTTGGCCATATTAAACGATTAACGTGTTGCTCTGATTTTAGTGTAGAAGAAATAAAAATTCCAGTCCAGTGAACCAGTCAAATAATATTCTTAATGCGTTTCGTTCCACAAGAACAAGAAGTTTTGAATAAGCATTTGCTTTCATTTAATTATGTTTTCATTTTGTACAAGGACATCATCTTCTAATTATTTAGAAAAGATAATTCGTTGGATTAGATAAATGAATAAACAGCGAAATAATTCTGTTGAATTAGATTTTTGAAGGTTCATGGTAGTGAGTTGTATTATTACTTATGGTATTTGCCAAAAACAGGCTCATTGACGAAGTCAGAGATTTAAGAAGAGTTTGTGTAGTAGCTTCAATTGGTAAAGGCTCCGGAGCACCCAAGGGCAAAAGACTGACTTCTAGCTCATATGAAGGTGGAATGCACACATTTGCATGCGCGAACCTTTTTTACAGAGGGTGTTTTCAGACATAACATAGATTAAAAAAACAATCACTATTCCCGAATGCCGAGATGACAGGCAAGACGCCGCCCTTATGTCAGGACTCTGGCAAGGTTGCACAGATAAAACCAATTGTTCTATTTCTTGTTCCTATTTTTTCTTCTATAGAAACTAACAATGTGTGCAAATGTTTACAACATGATTTATGAAATAGTGGAAGTTGTTCACCTTAAGCATTCACGTATACTCTTCTACTCACAACATAAAATTCTGGTTCGTGGTTGAAACTGCAAAGGCTTTTCATGGTATCAGTGAACGGTAGTTACTAAAAATATATGTTTTGTGCAAATCTAGTATTTTCTCAGTATCTATTGCAAGAATATGTGTATTTAACGGCTAAAATGAAACCAAAATTTGATGCAGAACTATTTTCAAAATCATAAGATAACATAACAGATTTCATTAGTTTAAACTATTTTATTTATGAACTATTATTTTTATATTCATGTGAAAGTGCAGACTAATAAATTCATTGGCAGATTTAGTTTGAAATTTGATTAGAATCTAAATTTCCGATGCTAGAGCTATGTACCGAATTTCATTAACCAGTCATCATTTTGGAACTATCGAGCGCATTTGATATCGAATATTCAGTTGCCTTTGTTAAGTATAAGTTGTGATCATTTATAAGTAAAGTCCGTGTGTATAATCTACTTTTCCTTATTTTTCCAAACAAAATATTTTTAAGTATCAAATCGAAACAATCACCAAATTATAAAATGCGTTGTTTTTATAATATTATACCTTTTATGTCCATACATGATAAAAATATATTCTTCTTGCTTTCTTCGAGACAGGCTCTTAGACCTAGTTTTATCAAATTTAGCACCTATATATTCAGGAAAGAGGGGATGTGCACCTCAAATAATTTTGATTTGAAATATCATTAATAAAATTTAAGCGACAGTTTGGTTTTATCCGTAATGAATCCCAGAAATATGGTTATACACATTTCATACTATTTTTTGTATTTGTTTACTAATTTTGCAATGCTTTGAAAAAATTTTTAAAATATATATATATTTATAATATTAAATACCATGCGAATACTTCTTCAATACAGGCTGTTTTCTAAACATGAAATATTTACATAATTGTAATTAAATTATTATTGTTTCATTTTTGAATTAAAGTTTAAACTGCTTTCAATGCTTCATTCAACCATATTACCCTGCTAATTTCATCCATTTTCCATAAAATTCTCATACCGCATTCTCCAAAATATTTCTCAATCATCCACCTCATACAGCACTAATAATTGTACACATACAATATCCTTTATTATTAATATAAATATATATGATTACTGAATAAAATAAGTATTCCACAACGAATACTTTTAATATTTATTGCTGCAAAAAATAAAAAGTGACCGTTTTAATAGCGAAATTAGATTCTATCATGTTTTTAAAATATTATTAGATATTCTCTTTTTATAAAACACATTATTTTTTCATAATTCTTGTGTATTAAACTTCTGGACATTGGTTACAACACTAAATGTAGAATTTTTGTCTAAAGAAGTGATATTCTACGAGAAATCTATAGTACTAAGTTACTTATATCAAATTTTAAGGCTGCTCTTGTAAGCTCATAGCAATAGCAACAATAGATAGTAATAAATAATATCGGGATTCTCTTGACGTTCTTATTCTTCGAATATGTTCTGTAAGAAAGAAGTAGAGTAGTGGATAAATTAGAATATACATTCAAACGAAGAAGGCTGAATTTATTTATTATTATTTTTTTTTTTTACTATTAACTAACTTCATGGGCAAGACGACTTGGGGTTTGTTTTTCAGTATTTAATTTTAATACTGTTTTCAAAACAAAAATTTTTCAGGCGTTTAGTTTGAAAAGTTTTTTAACAATAAAAACAATGTGGAACTTTTATGATTATAGAAGTTTGTTTCTTTTTAGAAGTCATTTATGTTATCTTTATATTTGATAGCTTAATTTTGACTTTATATTTGATAGCTTAACTTTGACTTTATATTTGATTGCTTAGTTTTGTCTTTTTGTTTATTTATATTAGAAAAACCATACCCAGCGCAGATACTTCAATCATACGGTTAAAAAAATGTCATTAGAGACTTTAAAAATATGAAAATATGTATTCTTATTCATTAGCTCTGATTTAATATTTTTAATAATTTATACAATATATTGTTAACCTGTGGTTTTGCTTTCCCGCACATCGTAAGGAAGACAGATTGACAGTAATATGTATTGAATAGTGAATGGGTGTGACGTCAGAGGTCCCAAGGCTTCGCGACAAACTTGGCGACCATTTGGCGACTTGGTGACGAATTTGGCGACAAAATGGAAAGTACCCGAAACATCGAGAATTTTCCCGATCCGTCCACTAGGAGCCGAGATCCAGCTAGAACGCTCCTGATTGGTCCAGATCAACTAAAGATTTTATCAAAATTTTCCCAAATTCTCCAGAACAGCATCTAAAAATTCAAACTTACTGTGCACAACGGGGTTTTGATTATTACATCATTACACCCAAAAATGAAAGGCCTTTTAAGGTGGTGATTAAAGGTTTGCCCCATGATGCTAATATTGATGAAATCAAACAAGAATTAAATGCTCAAAATTTCTCAGTTATTAAAGTCACTCAATTAACCCAGTTAAGAACAAGGCGACCACTCCCCTTCTATCTAGTTGAAATGCCCAAAAATACAAAATCGGAAGAGATCCTTGAACTTAAATACCTAAATCACCTTAGTATAATAGTAGAACGTTACAGGGGAAGAAATCTCACTTCGCAATGTCTTAAATGCAACTTCTTCCACCACACTCTGCCAATTGTCACATGAAAGCTAGATGTCTTAAATGCTCTGAAAACCACGAAACAAGTCAATGTGAAATTAAAGTTAGGACCGAGTCCCCTACCTGCATTAACTGCGGTGAAAAAGGACACATCGCCTCTTATAGAGGTTGTAGCGCTTTTCCAAAAAGCCAAAATGCCCGTGTGAATAGAAATAATTACTTCAATAAAAACCAGGCTGTAGTCAGACCTAATCAAACAAACATTCGCAGGACTTTTCTCTGACACAAGCCGCCAAGAGATGGCACCACATGTAGGAGCTCACGCCACAAGCCAACGTGAGGGGGCACCACTAAAAACAATACTGTAAACAACAATCTAGCACAAACAGCTCCCACTAGCTCCAACGAACTCTCCGATTTCATGGATGCTATGAAAGAAATGCGAATAATTCTTGAAAATTTTCCCACACTCTTTGCAGCACTAAAACAGGCTAAACAATACAGTAACCCTCACGACAAGTTACAAATTGTCATTAGTGCATTATGTTACCCGGCTAACCCTAGTGTGTAATTAACATTCCAACACAATAGTTTACGTATAGTGTACTGGAACGCAAATGGCATTAGTAGTAAAATGCACGACTTTCGAAATTTTGTAAATAAGTATAACCCAGATATAATACTAATTCAGGAAACACACCTTAGACCCCAAAGAAAGGTTTTTCTGGCTAACTATTTTTCCTACTACAGCTATAGGATCAACCAAACCAAAGGAGGCACTGCAATTTTTGTTAAAAACGGTCAACCTCACAATGAGGTCCCCCCACCATTACTACAGAACGTAGAAGCTAGTGCAATAAAATTAAATCTTAAAAACCAGGACCCCTTAACCCTTATCTCTATTTATGTCCCACCCAGTGCAGATAACAATAACTATATATTTGATATTGAACAACTAATGCAACTAGGACAAAACCTAATTTTTTGCGGCGATTTTAACGCACACCACGCTAGCTGGGGTTGTAAGTACAACTGCCCAAAAGGAAAGTCCCTAAAATCGTTCGCCCTACAGGTCGGATTGGATATTATAGCACCCATGACCCCCACAAGATTTGGAACTAGCTCTTCTAATACACTAGATCTCACGCTAACTAAAAACTTCCTGTACTCTTATGAAATTTACTCGCTACCGGAACTAAGCTCCGATCATAACCCTGTACTACTTAACTTCTTTTTCAAATACTCCTTACCAAACTGCACCGGGAAAATGAAGACTAAATGGGATAACTTTAAGTTAACGCTCCGCCAATCAGAAACGCCGCACATCAACGAATTTTCTAGTCCAGATAAAATTGATTATTTTGCTAACCTCTTTGAATCACAGATTATTAATGCAAAAATCCTAGCCTCCACCCCAATAATAACTAGTCAAAATTATATAGACCCCAAAATGCATGATCTCATAAGGGGCAGGAACTACGCCAGGAAAACTTTTCAAAAAACGAGGGACCCATTCTTCAAGAGATTCACGAATAGACTAAACAAAGATATAGAAAAATTGAGCAGAAAACTACAAAGCGAAGAAATCATTAATAAATTTATCAATGTCAGCTCCGACGATGGTTCGATTTGGCAACTGGTTAAATCATACAAAAGCAAAAAACTTAAAATTCCGGCCCTTAAAGGCCCTGCTAGTATTGCAACTAAGGACGATGAAAAAGCAAACTGCCTAGCCAATAGCTTGGAGAAACAATTCCAAATTAATGACATTACTGATCACAACACTGAACAAACTGTAGATAATACGGTTAAAAGCTTCTGCACCTCCCTTCCATTAAAATTTGAAAATGTCAAACCTCCTACTATTACTGAATTAAAAAATTATGTTAAAAAATTAAACGTGAAAAAAGCACCGGGCTTGGATAACATAAATAATAAAATGATCAAATCGCTCCCCGACAACTATTTACAATTCCTTATAAACATTATCCATAGTTGTCTCACTTTCGGCTATTTCCCATCAGTCTGGAAAACAGCTGCGGTTATTCCAATCTTAAAACCTGGGAAGGACCCTACTGAACCCAGCAGTTATCGACCAATTTCTTTACTACCCTCCATCAGCAAAATCGCGAAACATTTTATTCTAAATCAGCTAAATGAATACCTAGAAATCAATAATATCCTAACTCCCGAGCAATACGGTTTCAGGAAAAACCTATCGACAACTATCAACTGCTTAGAGTAGTTGAATATATTGAAGAAGGCTTTGCAAACAAGCAAAAAACTGCCGCTGTTTTCCTCGACATTCAGAAAGCTTTTGACCGTGTTTGGCTAGAAGCCCTTATTTACAAACTCATTAATTACAATATACCCCCACACCTAGTCAAAATTATAACTTCCTACCTCAGCTGCAGATTCTTCAAAATTAAATTGAATCAGGTATTTTCTGAAACAAAACCTGTAAAAGCAGGTGTACCACAAGGATCTAAGCTGGGGCCAATTCTTTTTTCACTTTTTATTAATGATATTCCCAAGCAATTTAACACAATGTTGTGTTTGTACGCGGACGACACCGCAATACTAGCGAGAAACAAAAATCCAAACTTCATCACTATAGCTCTCAACAGGCACATCAAATCTCTTGAGGAATGGTTTATCAAATGGAAAATAGAAATTAACGCTTCTAAAACTGAATCAATTATTTTCTCTAAGCATAAATTAATTAAAAAATACTCCCCTCTCAGAATTAAAAATCAACCCATCCCGTGGTCTAAGGAATGCAAATATTTAGGTGTCTTTTTAGACAATAAACTAACTTGGAAACTCCACTTTAATTACGTAACTAAAAAGTTTCGAGACCTAACACGTAAATTTTATCCCTTAATTTCTCGAAACTCTAAAATGAGTAGACATAACAAAATACTTATTTACACCGCCTATTTGCGTCCAGTACTAACATATGCTTTCCCTGTGTGGGCATACGCTGCCAGGACCAACCTAAGATTTTTAGAAATCCAGCAGAATAATTTAATTCGTCAATTTTGCAATATGAAGTACTACATGCCTAATACGAATATGTATAAATGCCTAAATTACCCCCCATTCAAAAACTTCATTGCCAAATTAGCAAAAAAAATTTTCAGCAATCTTAAATCAATAGACAACCCAACTATAGCCAATATTCCTAATTATCTTCCGGATCCAAAGATTAAAAAACCACGAAATATTTTGCTTTATGATAATTAATTCTTATTTTTACATACTTTTAGTCTAATAGTAACTCTCAACAAACTTCACTTAAATTAAATTAAGGTTAAACTCAAAGTAGTCCTGGACGGCATACCCCCTCACCCTCACCTAGTCAATAACCAACCAGAACGGGTCCTGACACTCGCCACCTCACTCACCCCTCCAGCTCTCCAATCCTATTTAAACAGAATCCAAGGAAATTTTTGCTCAGACGATCACGGCAAACAGCGACAGCAAGGTTTATCTCCACTTTTCCATATTCGGGGATAAGCCCCTTGCAGGGGCTAGGTGCCTCGTAAATTCAACTCATAGTGAGTAAATCAATGGAGTCATCTTCAGGACGCATCGAAGAAGATCACGTTAATTATTGACAGTCAGGTTTTAAATAATTTTTCGTTATTTACCGGAGATTATGCCTCAATCACAGAGGCTCGGTGCTCCGTTAACGAATTCATTGAAGTTGAAGCTGAAGTGAGTAAATGAATCGAGTCAGATAAAGTCGAAGCGAAGCAGCGGAGAAAAGGGAAAGGAGATCTGAGGAAGAATCCAGTGGAGTCAAGCCGAAGTGCGGCAGTGGAGAGAAGCCGAAGCTGAACGATCTAGTGTTCAACGAAGACAAGGAGCGCTGTGGAATTTATCGAGAAGACCTAAGAGAGAAAGAGATCTTGTACTGTGGAGTCCTGAACGGAGGACTGCTAATCTCTGTGTAGCATATACTGACGAAGCCTGTGTCGTAGCCCGTTGTGCCGTCGTCGGGAACGGAGCTGTCCCGAACTAAGGAGTAGTCCTGTTGTGCTAAGTAGTGAGTCGACAGCAAAGGCAAGAAAAGGTAGAGGAATAGTTTCAGCCTGTTCTGGAGAGACCCAGGAGGTATAAAGCGAATCCCTTAAAGATTCCCTCTCCGGCTGAATCCTGTCTGGCCTCCCTGTGGACATTGCCACGACAGAATTTCTGCCTGTGGACTACTATCTGCAGTGTGCTGTCCTGTGTGTACGTCTCGGCAGTAAATAGCTATCTCCTGTACATATTTGTGTTGTGAATAATTGTCATCTTTGTGCTGTCCTGTCCCCGTCCTGTAAATAAACGTCTGTGTTGTGCCTCTACTAAAAGACTGATTATTCTGTGTGTGCTTATCGTCATCTCTAACACCATACACAACCACTATATACAAAGTAAAAATAACCCGACGGAGTTTAAGGATATAGGAAATCCGTAACAATATATATACAAGATGTTGCAGTATTCGACCAACAAATTCATAAGGATGATAGTAGGCATCATGAGGATAAAGAATCAACTGACAACATGGGGTCCCAAACACCATTTGGGGAGGGGTCAGAAAAAGAATAAAAGTCGGCAAACTGTTGGAAATAGTAATAAATAAATAACATATGTTTTTATATTGGGATTTTTAAGTGAAAACCCATTCTTAGATTTTTTGTTTCTTTTTCATGTTGATAACAGGCGGATTTGGGGCACGACAAAGTAGATTAGAACCCATATTTGCGCAAATATTAAAACTTGAAGAAAAGTAAAAGTTTGAAAATGTAAGGAAAGTTTATTTTCCATAATTTGATATTAGCGTGCTGTGTGAGAACTGAGGAGTTTTAAAGATATTCAATGGAAACTGAAATTGGAAACCAGAAAATTCCACTGCAACGTCAATATTGATGTTAACAGAAAGCTTTGTTTAATTCGAAAGACAAACTCAGAGCAAGGATAATAGCCATTAAATGAACGAGGAACGTTTTGAAGTTAAAATATCAGATCACATGAAATTCGCACACTGGCTGCTTCATGCCACGCGGGAAGGTGCACATTTTTCTGTTAGTGGGTTATTCTTAGTTGGAGCTTATTTTAAGAGAGAAGGTGTCTTCAATATGCACAACGCGACTATTTGACCATCTGAAAATCCCCATATAATTATCTCTTCAAATATACAACATAAGATTAATATTAAGAGGTAAAGATAGATCTCAGTAGATGACTCTACTTAGTCATCTTGAGACTATATTACTCAAATGCATTATATTCTACTCAAATATTCTATCAATACTCAAATGCTATATTCTACTCAAATGCATTAGCAGCACAAACTATGTTTTCTTCCTGTACGTTCTTCTGTATACTGTAGGGAACCCTGACAATTGCACGCCATAACATTTGGTTAATGCATATTGGAACCTCATCACATTTCACTTGTATTCGTGAAATTAGACTTGTTATTTGAGAATGAAGTTAAAATTCTATAATTTTATTATGCTCGTTAATGAATACTTCCTCGATGCTTTTATTTATCTCGAACTCTTGAAAATGTTACACGAAAGAAGGATTATTCTCGATTTTTTTCCTAAATCGAGATCGAAATCGCTAATAATCCCTAATCGAAAGAAGGATTCCTAATCCTCGCATTCATAGGGCTATTCCCTTCACCAGCCTTATTTTTTTACATCTGTTTTTGCGATTTTCATTGAATAAACGTTACTTTCGACACTATGTTTTCTAGTAAATTGTATTCCATTTAATGCATACTACCCTTGCTCTGAATTTGTCTTTCGAATTTATCATCATCAACTCTGTGAAAATAAGTACTGACGTTGCAGCAATTTTTTCAGGTTCCTTGGATATCTTTAAAATTCCCCAGTTTTCACACAACACTCTCATATAAAACTATAGACTATAAAATACCTTACATTTTCAAGCCGTTATTTTCGTTCAAGTTTCAGTATTTGTGCAAATATAAGTTTTAAACTGATTTTTCGTATTATTTAATTTACGAGCCTATATATCATCAAATTCACATGTTACCAGCGTGGAAGAACACTTTTTAAAATGGGCATAAGAAAATTCTTAGTTTAAACACTGTTTGTTTTTTTTAAATTATTTTTTTAAAGTGTCCCGGTTATGTTTATTTTTCCGATTTCCATCCCCTAAATGTAGTTTGGGATCCCATCTTGTAAGTGAATTCTTTATCCTCTGGATGCCAACTATCACCCTTCTGAATTTGTTGGTAGAATTTGGCGATATCCAATATAAATAAATAAATTTTGTACAACGTGCTATTGAGTTTTCGAGTTAGTAACAAGTAAAAGAAGAAATGAATCCGGAGTGATCTTCCTAAATCATTCTCGAACATTCCAAATTTGTTATATTTAAATAGTTTCGTTTTTAAGCTCTAATGTTTATATGTTTCTAGAAGTACAGACAAACAAACAATAAACCATTAGATGGATTTGGCTCAAATTCGATAGATGTTGATATAAATATCGACATAGAATTCGATAAATATATATCAGTTCTGTGTATCAAATTTTATCCATCTATATCTTATCGCTTTGCTGTTATCGTGTTCACTTATTTTCTAAAATTCGGAAGACATATTTTCTCTACGTGGATACTCCTCAAAATTTGATAGGAACATTCAGATTTAGTAAAGCGTTTTTGAGCTGTTTTTCGCAAAGACGGTCATTTTCCAAAATTGTATTTTTTGAACTCACGGAGGTCTAAAATGTGGAGTTTCGACAAAATCTCGAGATCAAATTCTTTAACGGTTTCTATATTTCCTCTATGCTACATATAAAAAATATAAATGTTACTTTTGCTGCCTCAGGTAAGGTGAAAAATGTTGAAATTGTCCAAAACCTCGATATCGAATTTTTTGATGCTTACAGTACTTTCGTTTTTATATATTTCGTTTACTCCCGAGCAAAACGTGGTTTCGTTTTTTACAATCGTATTATTATTTGTTCTTTTTCAGTTTTATTCTTTGAGACAAAAGATTGCTTAAATCTCAGATATCTGAACACGAACAAGTAGAAACAGGAGATTTTCGGGGTTGGAATAGTATCTAATCATCCATGAGCGAAATCGGAGTTCGAAACAAATAACATTCTACCTTTTTTAATTTCCTGTTGACATTCAACCAATATCCTCTGCTGTAAGAAGATATACTTTTCCGAGTAAGAAGATTTATTTCTGGAAACCAATGTAGCTTTATTTCACAAATGCATTAATATAGAAAGTGATTAAGCTAATAACAATTCACTGAATTTCTTTCAGTGTAGATTACTAATGAAAGATATAAAATATATGATTATATTTTTTTATTTATAGTTACAATAATTGTTAGGAGTTTTCAAGCTTTGGCATATGGATTAAATGAAAAAAAGAATATTACTGGATACATTAATGTGTCTTTGTTACCCACTGTTTGTCTCCTCAGGATTCTCTAATAAGATTTGTTTCAATGTTGAAACTTTGATTATATGATGATTATAGAAATGATTAAGAAATATTGAAGACTTCAAATCTTGAATGATGTATAATGTTATGATGAATAATGTAATGATCTTATGACTGTTGTCGTAAAAGTTTTTAAAATGACGATAAACTTAAGTTTTGTACAATTATTTTAGATTAATTTTAATTGAATTTACGTTCAATCACAACTGCCTAAAAGTCAAACTAACTTTAATTCCTTACCTGAATATACAGGGTAGATATAAAGCCGTTTCATTTTTATAAACATATATTACAGATGAGTAGTTGGGTGTAATACAAATACAAAAATTTTACAGTGAAATGGTCATGTCCATGAACTTTTTAGTCCAAATTTTAGGGCATTTATTGCAAAAATAAGGATTTTACAATCGATTGCAATCAAAACTTTATTTGCGCAGGAAAACTTTTAATGTGTTCTTTGATTCTATGAATTCAAATCGGCTTTAACGTTTTCATGCATATAGCGTAATCTGTATGCATTTAAAAGCTTTAAATTAATATTTCGGCTGTTTCGGTGGTCATTTAATTTCAATTTACCACTCAATAGAAGCCATTCTTTTATTTCTAGTTTCTTATTAGTTTAATATGCACATTTTTTACATATTCCCATGGTCTTTATCAAAATAAAATTATACTTTAAAAGTAAGAATAAATGAAAAAGTGTCATTAAATTTTTTTCAATAAAAATTGATTGGTAAATTGCAAGAAAGAATTAAGAATAGGGAGTTATATCTTCTGTTTGAACTCTAATGATATTAGAAGTATGTCTTCTGTTGAAATTCATACCACAAAACGAATGCACATTGTTTGCATTAGAATGTAATTAGAAACAAAGGAAGAATGTTTCTTTTTTTTTTAAAGTAATCTAGCAAAATATTGAAGCACTCTGATTCGCTATCCAAAATAGTATAGTTGGAAAAAAAGGAACTAATGCTAGCATATACCTAAAAAATAAGGAGAAAAGAAATTTAGTTTATGTGGAAGCATCAGCCTAAGAAAGTGAAGATTAAAGCATATTTTTTAAATTAAAAATCTGGTTAAAAAGTAAAGAAAAAAAAATAGAACTAATTCCTAAATTTAGACGACAAGAGAAAGGTATAGCAGGAAATTGTCCTAAAGTATAGTTAAATTCAGTACTCTTTCACAAGCGTCGGTAAAAAATTCTTTTAAAAACCTATATAGAATTAAAAATTCCGAAAGAAAAACCCCATTTACTAGGCTTTAAGAGATGTAAAAATGATCATCTAATTATCTCTTGAAATAATGCATGTTTGTTTTCTAAGTACTTTTATTCCATTTAATTATATAATTTTTTATCCATTTTTTTGGAAGTTTTAAATTTGTGAATTTATTATGCGATTACTTTTTACACTTTTCATTGTGACAAATATTTTGAAATAGAAAGTAAATTTACATTTTATCTATTCCTATAAATAATTTCCAAAACAAAATTAATTATAGAAAACTAGAATTCCACATAAAATAATTATTTCGGAATGACTGAACTTACCACAGGAAATTAAGAATTCAAAAATTATATTTCAAGGTCTAAATGAAAAAAAAAAATCGCTCAAATGACTGAACTCGCATCTTTCAGACTACATTGATCTAAATTTAGATACTCATATTTCGCAAAGTTAATGTTCGAGAGTTTCTGATAGCCTCGGGAAAGTATCACTTGTGCCAAGTACCCTGAGTTTACTCTTTTCGCCTCTACGAATGCTTGAGTAGCCAAAGTCGTCAACAGTGCCGGATGGTTTGTTGGTTCTAGTCAACAGCCCAGGGAGTTTGTCAACACCGGGATCCTATTTGCTCAGAACCGAGCAACCAATACTCCCTATTCTGCCTGAGCTAATGCGCGTGACCTTGACACCATTATGTGTCGTAATCGAGGAAAAGATGTGTTTTATGTGAGTTACTCTTGCCTCATATTTCAGATGTGATTAGTACAAATATCGGGGTTTATATAGTTAAATTATTCTGATATATTTTGAGCATCTATCAGATAAGGATATAATATCTTTGTAAAGAGGAGCAACATTTCATAATTTTTATTTTTGAAACTTGTAAATATTTTTTTATTACAAAATCATCTATCTTTTTGTGTTGCAAGAAAAAATGAAACATATTAAATCAAATAAAAAAAAACCTTTAAACGATTCATTGCATTATTAATGTTGTCTAATAAAAATTATAATTTGTACCAATAATTATAAATTCACAATTAATCAGTTAGTATTAATTCACAATGTAATGAGATTGTTTTTACACGCTTTTTTCTCCCGCAGGTTTAATTTGTAATTATCAGCTGCAGTTCTGAAGCATGAAAAAGGAAGTAAACATTTAATAATTTAAGAGAAGAAAAATTATGGTATCAAATTTTCAGAAGGTGGCTTAAGGGTACAGTGGACTTCGAAGTAATCACAAATAAACGAAATTTTGCAATTTTATTTTTATCGCATCATTACCAAAATATATGCTTATATTCAACTAAAATAGTGTTATAAAATGTATTGTTCAATGAAATAAATATTTGAAATGTCAAGTGGCAAAAAATCATCTGGCAAAATTGTAAAAAAGTACATCTGGATGAATGATATTTCTCAATATGACATACTCAAGATTTGATTATTTTTGAAATTTTCCAGGTGTCTTAATGTTGAAAGAAAATAATAATGAATATTTTGGTCAAACATTCAAAGAAATATTTCAAAATTTAGGTTCATACTTCGAGTTTTTTTAACATGATTAAAACTCAATTTTAATTCAGAAAAACATTAAATTCCTCTGACTATTCAATATATATGCTTAAAAATATTTCTAAAAAACTAGCATTTAATTGGAATTGCATAGTTGTGTATCAAATAAATTTACATTGGGTAGTAAGAAAAAAATAATAAAAATTAAAACCCCTGGAATATTTTGAAATTTTTAAAAATTATATATGTTTTAATTTTTTTTTACACAATATATTTTGTTTTGAAATATTTTTTCAAGAAATTTGGCTCATTTATATTTTTATTCATATGCAAAAAAAACTGCATAACTTTAACTGAATAATTAACTTAAATATATGTTCTCTTAAATGATTGCTAAACTGGATCAAAACGTATTAAAATTGAATCATCCTTTGGTTAACCTATACTATAAAAAAGGTTTTATTCGGCTTAATTATATTCGCATCACTTTTGAAATTGCAGTGAATTAGGACGGATAATCAGATGTGATGTTATTCATCAGAATATTCCAAAGTTTCCATGTACTCTTAAATTCGCTTTCGTTTTGCTAGTGACCAGAATTCATCTCTTGCTTACGTCAAGCTTTAACTCTTGTAATATCGTTATATTTGAAATGTGGAAGATGAATGTGTGTGATAACTTGGTCTCGCAATTAATGTCCAAAGTAACCTTGAGAATCCCGATGGTGATAGCTGTGATAACAAAATAAACAAATTGATATATTAGGAAAAAAACCTTCTAGTTTAAGATCACGGTGAAAACTCCTATGTTAACACACGATGATGAAAGGAGAATGTTTAAATACCGATATTGATTTACTTATAAATCATATCTTTGGAAAATTGTATTCTCAAACAGTCGGTCCAAGAACTCGAAACTATTTTTTGTATATACCAGCTTACCATGGTCTTTTAAACGACGTGGAACATATACTTAATAGTTATGCATAAAAGCTGCATAAATTTAAAGCAATTTGTCAATATGGACGTTTATGATTCCTCTATTATTTCAAAATATTATATCTCCACGAGTTATTTGTGAGCCGGCATCTTCTAGATGTCAAATTAATGTTGTTGGAAGTTGTGTGTTTATAGGGTCCCTAGGAGCATTTAAATGCGATGCATGAATTGATTTCATGATAAATGATTACATGAACAATAATACTAGAATTCATACGATCTTTAGTTATTAATGTTATTTTTCATTAGAAAAAAACAACCATCTACTATCTTTATTTTTTACCAGTATTTCTTCAATCAATTTTGATATACCCTTGCTTATAATTTTTTTGTTATTATCCTTTTACTTTTTTATATACTTCTCCTGGGTATAAAATGTTGCTTAATTGTAATTATAATTTAGATAAATTATTATTAGAATTTTATGAAAAGCCAACTGAAAATTAAGTACTTTATTTTCACTCCTAATTTTGTATTATATTCGTTGTTTACTTTAACTAGCATACAAAAATTGTCCACGTTTAAGACTTTATTCTGAAGATTCATATCTTATTCAACATATCATATATATTAGATCTACAAAAACTTTTTACATCCCAACCGTTTATTTTTTTTTTTTCATATTTTTGAATGAAACAATAGTTTAAAACTACACTTACGTTTTTGGTATTAATGTAGCAAGAAAATAACAAATTAAAAGCGATTAAAATAAGAAAGCATGTACCACGATAATCTAAGTGTGTCTATAATCGCAAATAATTTATTAGTTTATAAATATCATATAGCACAAATAGTTTCCCACATAAAACGCCATTGATCCAAATAATCCAATAAATCCGAAGTTGTAAGCAAGTTACGTATTACTATGAGATAGTTTCTTCAGGAAGAAATCCACAAAGCTATTTCTGATGGCCCCTCCGTTCTTTTGTGAAGAAATAACATTTTCTATGTATTCCAGCTACAGCCCATCAATAATGTATAAATAAGAACTTAATCATCATGCATGGTATAACTTTGACAAGATATCTATATTTCCCCTCTATTATTCATTTTGAAACTAATGATATATATATATATATATATATATATATATATATATATATAATATAAAGATTTCTTGCCCAGACGGATAACATGCTATACACTATCGAATAATTATTAATCCCAAGATATCATTGAGCGATTAAAAACGTAGCTTTCTTTTCCATAGTTCTTCTAACTTTCATGGACATATGCTATTTTTTTAAGGAAAAAAGGATTTCTTTATGAATGGTTTTATATTATGTATAGCGTGAGCTAGGATTATATATATAATTAAAATTACATATAAAACAGCATTTTTTTCATTTTGGTTATAACAACAGAAGAGAATTGTAACTTTAAACAGTTGAAGAAACAATGATTATGGTTGGATTTTTGGAACAAAAATCATATATGGCTACAAAAATAGCCCATAGATAAAATAAAAAATGCCAAACTTTAGGGAAGATTTATAATACTGCTAAACTGATACCATTAAAAACGTTTTATCTTAATTTTGAAAATGTGCAGAAATTGTTTTTGGAAATATTCTTATTTTCGAGAATTACAATGAAAAAAAGCTAAAATTTCACTTATTTTTTAATGAAAATTCCAACAAAATTTCAAAAATATCGCACCGAAGAACAGATTTGGATCCTTTAAAATGTACCAACTTTGGTATATCCAGGTCAGCAGTCTGATCCCATCTCTTATATAATTAATGAAGGTTAAAAATCCTCAGCATATTTAGTTAGCTCAAATTTTAAGACAAAATGTTTTAAAATAAGAATCTACTTATTCATATGGAAGAATTAGAATAGGTTTCTAATGTCATCTAGTTTTATTTTCGTTTTGGCTTTTCACGTGCTTTTATGCATTTCTAATGAAATGTTTTATAAAATATCTACTATAAATCTGAAAGAATAGGGAAAAATCTACATTTAAATGAACGCTAATCTATTATAGGTATTTTAAAGAGAATTTAATATTCATGATAAGAAAATGTTCAAATATCAAATATTTCCGGTGAGTCTTCATAAGTTGAAATTGGAAAGCAACTGTCTTCATCTGATATTTTTGTCATTTATTTTCTTCTTTGAATGGGTTTTTTAATACAGAATATATAATAGCGTAACTTTTAAAAGGTGTATTAGATTTTTTTTTAGATTTTTTTGCTGAATGCAAAATCAATACTTAGATATAACGTACTCAGAAGACTAGTTAAATGTAATATGTATTCAGACATTGAATTATGATCCTGTAAGTCCATTAACAAAAAGAAAATCGCCATCTGCATTCATGTTTCTGAATACTTTAAAAAAATCTTCACTTTTATCTCAAGAAATTTATTTTTTATGTTTCCTGATTTTTCATATGATTTTACCCTTTATTCTAAGTCAAAGCTAAGAATTCAAATGTCTTTACGCTTTTAGTTTTTCAAAAAAAAAAATAATAATAATGGAACTTGATGGAATGGAATCATATGGATATAATAAAAAATGGACATAAATGTATGAATGAGAATAAAAAAAGAATGCAATAAGAGGTGTAATCAACTAAAAAATACATTTTAAACGAAAACGATATCAAAAGCAACTCCAGGAAATTCTTTACTTTCTAGACTGTACATAAAATCATGGTAATTATTCAAAAATCTCATTGGGAAGAAATAAGGTAGAGATAATTGAAGGTTATCAGTTAAAAAAAATATCTGAAAACTATTAACTTGATACATGCCATTTTGCAATGTATAAAAAATAGCCCGAAATTTGTTCATCCTTCTAAAGGATTTTTTCTCCTTTTCTTTTGCTTTCAATTGCTTATAATTACTAGTTAGGGAGGTAAAGCGGAATGTAGAAGATGCATTTAATAGCAACAATCTATTGCATCAGTAAAGTTTACCGACTTAGTGGCGAGGATGAATTCCAATTCTTGAAAACACTTAATGCATAATGGTTGAGCTGGGAATCAGCAATTAGATGATCATTATTTTCTTAATGATTCAGGATTCTCAATGGAAAGATCGAGCCTTTTTTGTTTGAAAATTTGATAAGAAAGAAAATTTGAATAAATGATTTTTTTAAAGAAGCATCCTTTTATAGTTTTCTTAATTGGCCATATTTGTTGTATATTTTTTATTATATAGAAAAAAATTGACCTTTAGTTGCCTTTATTATTTGATGAAATGAATGAAAACAAAGCATTTAGCTGAATAATTAAGTAAAGTAGAAATTGTATAGATCCTGAATAGGAGAAAAGTGAATAATTTGGTGGATGCTTTTAACGGGTCAATTAATAATTAATGATTAAAATAATAAGAATAGAAATTTTCTAATAATAATCTTTTAACCTTCCAGCAGGCGCGGCCGTCATACCAACATGAAAGGTCGCGCATACTTCCCACATACGCTATAGTAAAATGTACATTTTCAAAGACGTAATTATTAAAATTATATTGTAAATAACTTTGGATTAATAACTACAGTTACTTTAATCATTTTTTTATTTAAAAAGCTGAAACAATATGAACATAGATTGCAATAACAATATAAAATAACCACATGTTAACTGAATTGATTTAAGAATAATATAAATGAAATTGCCGATAGTTTTACAGAACATTTTTCATATAAAATATAGAAGTGCAAAAAATAATACCGAATTTAGGTATAAAAAGGAAAAAGTAATTGAAAGCTAGATATGAAATAGAAGAAAATAGTTTCATTATTATTTCATTGCAACGTTGTAATGTGAGCAAATGTGTTTAATGTGCTTCAAACATATAAATTTCTGGCAAATCTCACAATTGAAGCTCGTGAATCTAATCCACTTTTCTTATTGGCAGAGTTTGCATCTTTTTATCCTCGAAGTCGCATCTTCCACTTCTTATATACCTAGTTCAGATTTTCTCTTTAGCACCTTTAATTTTAGCTCACTTTGTAGAAACCTGGGTGCTTTGATTCAACACTTTCTTTCGTAATTGCATTTGCCAACTATCTGCAGTCTAAAACAACAAATTTATTTGTAAAATCATACAAAATCAGATGTAACAAAAACTCACATGAACGGGCACGTGTATCTCTAAAATACAAAAAATACAGTAGACCTATTAACGCAAAACTTACGACGACAACTGAAAGTAGGTCAAAGGGAGGGGGACAAATAGCTAAGGACAGGTGTTCCCAGTACCACCAGATCTGAAGGTTTAAAACGAAATTTATCTCTAGTGTATCTCTCTCATATACGTGCCCGCTGGAAGGTTAATTTCAGATTTTACATTAGATAAGATATAATTTAAACATAAAGAACGTGGAGTCATTCTAGATTCCATTTTCCAGCATAATACCGTCGTTTTATTTATCGTGTAGTAATAATTTACTAACAGTCGTATTCATCTTTTTTTTAAATTTCTAGCACATATTGAAGATGAAAAAATGAGAGTGAATATGATGAAGTAAATAAAAAGGTTGATATGTTCAGAAATTAGGAAATAGGTTTTGCTTTTTTTATGTACTAATCGATGGATTGTTGCTATGTTATTTATAAACGGATTTTTTGATCCATTTATTTTATGTGTAACAGCAGAACAGAAATAAACAAATAATTCCTAATAGAACATATATTTTGGAATATGCTTAAGGTTAGATTTGCTGTTGTTTCTGTTTTGTTCAATAAAAATATTGCAGTGGAATCAAATTGATCCAAAAGTGTCCAAGACAATGTTGGCCACATCTATAACATCCGTGGAATAGAGGAGTTGATGATGGGGATTGAAATAGATTCTGAAGAGCTTTGCCAATATGGCAGAGCAATCAAAAATATAGTCGGGAGAGAGTTCAGTTTCTGCAGTGAAGACGACTCCTAAAGCTTCGATGGTCATCGGGGGACATTTTCTTGGAGGTATTTAATCCTAAATCCCTCTATGGTTGGGGAGATAGCACGGTTACAGTTTTAGGGCAGGATTGGAGGGCTTTTGAGTAAAAGTACTCTGATGTTGGATATTGCATCAGTGAGGGCCAGACAGCTGGAGAATTGAAGGTTGAATCTGATTATTTATTACTAGCCGCCTTTGGCGACCAGCTGGTTCGCCATGAGTAAAGCGTTCTAAAATTTTCAATTAAATCACATATTCATTAGCCTTGAAGTAATTCCGGGCATGTATTGGCCTGAAATTAATATTTTCTTTAAGATGATGGACGGAAAGTTCTAAAAGTACACCTTTTCCTAATAATATTCTTTAATTTTATAAATCAATCAGTTTGAACCATCGGGTATGCTTCCAAAATATTAAAAAAAATTTCGATGATGTTGCCAAAATATTAAATATGTTTTTTTAAAGAAAGCGAGAAAGGGAAAAAAATATTAAATTAATGATACAGATATTGCAAACGATTACATAAATATGCCATTAAGTCGGGATTTCAATGCATATGCATCTAAATTCATTCAGGTTTACCGTAAATAAAGAAGATTTATTGACTTAATGATATAGATATTGCTCTGTTTTGCATTTATTTTTTAAAGAAAATATCACATTTTATATTTATTTTATTTTATCCAGTCACGTGCTGACAGTTGCATTTCTGTAGATTTATTTTTCGATGATAGGTTTTTTTTTATTTAAACTTCCGGCATTGTTTTCTTTTATTTTATCCAGTCACGTGATAAAAAACATAGTTAAAATATTTCTTTAAAAATTCGTTAAAAATAGTAGCTTAAGTTATACATTAAAACACTGATACCGTTAGAAAACTAATTTTTTTATCTTTAAATTGATATAAAAATCATGCTTGTGCAATAATATGTTCGGAAGTTATGGCGGAAAAACGTCGAAATTTCGCTTAAATTTTAATTAATTCAAATTCTAATTAAAAATTCGAAAAAAGGGCTCCGAGGTGCACATTCCGAACCTCCAAGGTATACATGTACCAAATTTGGTAGCTGTAGGTCCAACGTTCTGGCCTGTACAGCGCCAACACACACACACACGCACACACACACACATTGAGCTTTATTATAAGTATAGATTATTACTGTTATTACTTTTGGCACTTGTCCTAGACAAGCAGTCTGACAAAGTCAACAATTTTAAGCCGGGTTTCTGATGATAAAAGATCGTGAGCACCCAAATACAAATGTCTGGTCATATGAATATGTCACCCAGACACACTCGTTTGCACAACCTTTTTTACAGGGAGGGGTCTTTCACACTTCTCACAGATAGAACATTGGGTAAAGTATAACCATTCCCGAAAACAGGGGGACATGCAACTCCTAGGCTTGTACGCCAGATTATTTAATATTAAATTGAATTCATTTAATATTAAATAATCTGGAAGCAAGGCAATTGAATTCATTTATAGCCAAGAAGTAGTTTATATTTTCCTTACTTCCAAACGTTATGATTGAGATAAATTTTTGCGCTCTGAAAATGCTTTCAACTGCATCCTACAATAAGCATAACAGAACAAAATGCTTAAATGTTATTTATTTATTTTATCTTTTTATTCCTAATTTTCATACCAATTAAAATAATATTCCTAATTAGTTTTGTTTCTTTTTTTCCACGAAAAATAGCAATAGTATTATGTTTAGATATGCATATTTGCTAAAAATATGACGATTTACGACAACTTAACCAGATATTAACCATTAATTCAAGAATCACAATTTTATCTGTTTGTATTATCAAACAGAAAAGAAAACAATATTGGAAAATCTATCCAGAAATTAGAAGATAAATCGACTAGCTCCTTTAATTAGCTTTGTACAGCTCCTTTCATTAGTCCTTAAATTAAAAATTGCAAAATCAATTAAATACATTAATAACTGTTTTGAAGGAATATATTTTAGCTCTCCTATGCGTCCCAGTTCGATTTTCTGGCTTATTTCAAAAATTTCAAAGCTGTTGGAATTTTTAAAGCAATTATTGAGATTTGAAATGAATTAGCTATAATTGCTGTGAGAGCCTTTATTATTTACAAACAATGTTTGAGAAAGATTGATGTATTTTATGGATTGCACTATTGGCATAAAACTTCAATAACAGGACGAATGAGAGATGTGATATACAAAGAAGAAACTGAGTTGCTTGTATAAATTATTTCTTTAGTTAGATAATTTTCATCTATTAATTCATTACCTTTTTTACATTAATAATAAAATATGAATAACATTTAAAATAAGAAACATAAATATACATAATGTAATAAATTTAATACTTAATTTTAATAAAAGTGTAAAGGAATATAAGATAATGACATTTAGTAAAGCGGTTTTTCATCTAGGTAGAGCTAGAAAAATTGAAAATGGAAGATCAAAAAAATTATCATTATATATAAACAAACAGATGGGGGAGGGATAGAGACCGATAGAGAAGTCTCGTGATTGTTTCAAACTGGTTTAAAATGTCTAATGACTTATATTAATTAAGGCAAATAATATCAATATTGAATATAAATATTCAAAAATATTTATGTTCTCACGTGATAACTCGAAGTTTGCGATAGTAGATTCCATTTGTTTAGTTTTTTTTTTCTTTTCAGTAAACCCTAAAACTAAATAATTGATGCCTGAAAAGTGAGAAATATCCTAGGTTTAATCACATTTCTATCAAATATCACATTTTCTATTTATTTTATTTAAAATAATCGTATGCTGAAAATTACATTTTTGTAGATTTAATTTTCAAAAGAAATTAACTTATTTTTTAACCTATCTGTATTTATGAGGGTAACACGAAAATATTACAAGTTAATTAAAGCTAATTTTTACTGATGCTTTTGCAGATTAAATTATATTTCTATTTTCAGTGAAATCAATAGTTGAAAAATATAATTATATTTTTAAAAATTCTTTAAATATAGAAATTCGATTTATATATCAAAATAGCAGCATTAAAACTACTATTTTTAAATGTAAAAATATAATGTAAAAATTAATTTTGTGCTGTAATATTTTCGCCAATAAATAAATTGACAATATGTTGCCTACGCATTTTCTGACTTGAAGAATACGCTGTCTACGCATTTTGATGCTTGAACAATACACTGTTTAGGCATTTTGAGGCTTGAAGTCAAGACGAACATTTTGATGTAATTCATGTGGGGCCCCGAATACAGCTTCATTGTTTAACTAAGGTTAGAAGCTTGTGTTATGAAAACATCAAGAAATGAGAAAAAAATGTGAAAATCATTGTTTATTGAAAACTTTCAATAGAACAAAAATTTCGAAATATCAACAGTTTACATAAATGACACGGTTAAATCTGGATTCAAAAAGCGAGATTGTTTTCTGTAAACTGCTACTTTCAAGACATCCAATATTGATGTTTATTGTGTGAAACACTGCCCAATAACAAATGGCTCACGTATTAAGATCCGGAGAGTAAGAAGAAGAACCTCTACTTTTGTTTATTAGTACGTATCCTTGAAGATGGAAAAGCGTCTCGTCACTGAACTAGATTATCCGATTAAATTCAATTTTGCCACAGTCCAGAATTTTTAAAAGCTAAGAAACTCGAGCTCACCTAGAAATTTTGGACACAAGTCGATTAAGTAAACCAAAAGTTCTGATATCTTACTTATTTATTCTTAACGTGTTTGCAAAATCAAATCTCCAAAAAATATCAAAATCGGTCAGTGATTGATTGATTTGAATTTTGTGAGGCAACAAAGCTGCTTCCTCCCTCATTGTTCAATGTACCATAATTTTCGTCGAGTTGTCATGTCACCAGTCGTAACGAAGTTGATAGATTGGTTTTGCACATTTTTTCACTTTCTGATCGTAAGTTTCCGTTCTTACACCCGTTTCTGTTTCTCTCATTGCTAGCATATTGTTCAACACGGTGGCGTTCGGTATCCTTTAATCTTTCGCATACTCTTCTGATCGTGATATCTTTTATGTTGTGGTCATATCCGATTTTTTTTCTTGATTTTTTTTGCCATAGCTACTGATTATTGCAATTCATGTTAATTTAGCACCCTGAAAACAACACACATAATCTATAATTTGCTCATTTCGGAACCACATCGTTGATATACAATACCCAGTAATTTCTTAGCTAGTAACGCGAGACTCATTCTCAAAACCATCATATGCCGTCATAAACCATCATTTTCTACCATCATATGCAGCGTAGGTAATTTGTATATTCACTTGCAAGCGCACTTTTCTTTTCATTACTTGCCACAAATTTGCATAGTCAATTCGGGAAGCTTACATGTTGTGCAGTTGCCGTAAGCATCGTAATTTAGAACATAAATTGTCAGTTTCATAATTAACTTTAACTTTCTTCATGAAGCTATATTTGGGGAACCCGCATGCTGCATATCAAAATACTCGCCTTGACGTATTCTCTTCGAATCTGCGAATATTAGGCGTTGGATACCTTTTGGGACTCTCTGCAGTTGTTGTCAATGGATACTTACAGCCATTGCCAATTAATGTCAGCTATTTAGCTCTCTATGTTACTTTAGAACTGAAATAATATTGTAAATCTTACGCAATATAATAAATAATACTACACTGATGGTTCAAAAGCAAAATTCCCAAAAAATATTTAGGCTACAATTTATTATTATCGACAGTTGTGTTGAATGCAACTTTTAAAATGTTTTGAAAGATAATTTATTTTAACACATAAATTGCCGTGCTATTAATTTCCTCTGGACAGTCCAGAATTTTTAAAAGCTAAGAAACTCGAGCTCGCCTAGAAGTTTTGGACACTAGTCGATTAAGTAAGCCAAAAGTTCTGATATCTTACTTATGTATTCTTTGTTTGTCTTATGTTGTCATTCCAGAAAAAAGTAAGACAAACAAGTCTCTTTCAGAGAAATTCCTCGTTTGTTAGTTAGAAAGACTTAGTGCAAAGTTAATGGAACAAACGCAGTAGACAGTAATAGTGACCTTATTTTCCTAATTAACATTAAGAGCTTTTCTCAAATTCAAATCTGATTTCTTATTGGAATTCCTTTCACTTTTCTCTAAATGAAAAGTGAATACTTATGAAACATTTGATTAATGTAAGTGACAAGTGGAACAATGGGAACTTCAAGGAGTATAGAATCAAATTTTATATATTGATAGTTATGTCAAAAAGAATTCCCTTCAGTTTGAATACTGTGGTCCTTATAGTTGTGAATATAGAAAAAAAAAACGTTATAAAAGTAACTAGAAGATCTATTTACCACCTTAGTGAGCACTTGCAGACTATCAACTCTCCCCTTCAGCTGAGGGATAAATACAAAGACGCTTTATCAGAACATATAGCACCCATAATTACCTGTGCAGATTGAGAACAAAATGATTTCCATACCTGGAAAATGTCTGGCTGATTTCTGCCTACCCTCACTGTAGCGAAGAGGAGAATTAAAATCGAAGCTATGAAGAGATGAAATACGACACTTCTGTTTTGGAAGCCTTGAATAATTAACCTTTAGCTTACGGCTGGTACAACAGTTGTACCAGGATTTTTTTTACCTTTCCGTACGGCTCGGTACAACTGCTGTACCAGGAACGAGTTTGGATTTCCTTTCCCCACTTCAGCTTTCCAGCTGAGCCGTAATTGCCTGATAAAACTCCCTCCGTATTGTGTCGCGCCCCTTAGGGTCGGGAATCACTATTGTAATCACTGTTGGCGACAATGAAACTTTTGACCGTGTTTTGGCGACATTCCCTTTTAAACTTCCTAGGGGAGTGGGTACAGAATGAGATAGCATAATTTCATTTTTGACTAGTACTTGATTGAAAACATTGTTCTTTACCTTCGTTCCTTCATTTAAAAATCATTACTTCATTCCTTCAAAATAAAAATGAAATGAAGAAACTGAAGACACTCCTTAGAGAAAAATATTTGTCAAAAAATATATTTTGATAAAAAAAAAAGTTTAGAAAGTTAAAGCCACTTTAATCCTAAAAATTATATGAATTATTAATTGCAATTACAGCAAAAATTATGTTTTGGGAAATAAAACAATTCTTTCTTTTAACTGATAAAAATGAAATAAATTTTTTAAAATCTCAAACAAGAATTGGCTAAAAAGACTTCCTTTGTCACTAAACAGAACAATGCTTAACAACTAAAAAATTTTATTCAAAAAATTTACAGCTTTATATTAATATATGTTTATAGTTGAGTCCATCTAATCGAATGATAAACATTTGAACCAAGAATTATTTGATGTTTCGTATCATGCTATGGTCTAATGAAGGTAATCGGTGCCCAAGACGAAATGATACCTACATTTTTTTTTTTTTCAGTTTTAAATTTTCATACTTGAACTCGATATATTTCTGCTAGAAATATATTTTGGTTATGATGTTTAATTAAACTCATGGCTTCATCATTATTTGTAATTATTTAGGAAAACGATGGATTTAATATTTCATAATTCTGTAAACGTTAGAAAGTTTTAAAATAATGAAGGAGATTCATAAAATCTATCAAAATAATAATTAGTTTCTCCATGCGTTCAAGTAACAGAAAAGAAATATTAAAATCTTATAGCTTTGTTTCAGTCCACTGAAAAATAATTGAAATCTCGAATTATTCCGGAAATATTTGCTTTGAAATAAAACAAAATTGCATTAAAAAGTCAGGAATTCTATATTTAATTCTAAGTATTTCTCAAAGATAATCTAAATCATTTTTTAGTAAAAATACTAGTATTGAATAATGAATGCTGATAATCGAGAACGTTATACAGAAAAAAAAGCTTCAAAAATAAAGTTAAAAACTTTTAATATGAAATAATATAACTTAATAATTTAATTTAATTTATAAACTTTTTAATTTATGAATCATATCTTATGTATCGAATTCATTTCAAGTCTTAATTTATTGTTGGTTGTATTGATTGTCTTAAATCTGCTGATTACTTACTTATCAGTAAATTTTGTGTAGAAAATTTTTTTATATATAATTAAGCTACTGAATGTCTACAAAACTGAACATATTTTAAAAAAAAAATACTACTCTGCAATCAGAAATTAAAATTTTCAGCAAAAAATGTTTTCAATTTAAATTTTAAGCATCGGCAATATAATGGAAAAATGCTACTAGTAATTTACATTACAAACGGTTTGAACTATGTCGGGAATAAAAATTATATTCGATTACTATGGGAATAATATATTATTATAAAAAACAATTGCAGATATTTTTAATTTGCAAAACAATAGAGAATTGTTATTGGTGTAATGCCCGAGGATATGTGAATTACAGCCGATAGAGGACGCCCCTTTAATGACTATGATTAACGTTATGGTGATGTCACATGGAATTCGGCTGTAATGTGGATAGCGAATCGGCAAGACGACGGCGAGATTCGAGGGTGAATGTCGTATGCAAGGTTAAGCTGCTGAAGCGAAAGGCATTGAGGCCTGATGTTAGGGTGCATATTGATTAGTTGATGATTATAAAAATGAAGTTTAAGTAGTGTAATGTATGATTTTTTTTTTGTTTTATATTTGTGTGTATTGTCCAACTGTGATGTTATAAAAAAAATTAAAGACAAATTTGGCCAAATTGCTCATATCAAATTTGATGACATCACAACCGAAACTAATTATGCCGAAATCGAAATTAAAATTTAATTCGGAATTAAGCAACAAGAAGTAAACTAAAATAAAAGCTAAATTAAACAAAACCTATTTATGAAACAATTCTAAATATAACGAATATAATTAAGTAATCAATATCAAATTTGATGACATCACAGTCTGGTAATTGGTGGCATCTAATGGGATGAATTTTAAAAAATAAGCTCCTAAATTAAAAGTAAATGGAACTGAAAATTGGACTCGCATCTAAAAATTATTTTGGATTCGAACTAGTTAAAAATTTAGAAATTTAAAACCTATTTAATGAGCACTAATGGAACTATTACTAAAATGTGGATGAATCTAAATGAATCAACAATTCAAACCAAGCAAAAAGGAACATGACATGATTAAATTACAACAAATAGAAAAAGAAAAAGAATCCGGCCTGAAGTTTTTCAAGGTCACTCTCAGGCAAGGATACAAAAGAAGGGATTTTTTTTGAGGGGAAATCAGACAATGTCCAACAGTATTGACTTCTCGTGACCCGAAAATTAAGGCAAAAGATATACGATTTTTTACAGCAAAATCACAAAATCAAAGCAACATTAAAAATACCATCAAATAAAGCAAAAATATATACAAAAATATGTAAAATAAAACTACATAAGAATATTCAACCAATAATTAAAATATTCCACCCAATAATTAGGAAAACAAAAAGGGAAAGAACATAATAGCAACAGGCGAAGAAATCTCAAAAAACATAATTTATGTGGATACAAAAAGTGTAAGACCTGTCTATTAATATTTAGAGAATAATACTGAAAGTGTAAATTAACAAATATTCTGTATATAAAAAAACGGATTTTTTTTATTGTATTGAATGCAATTTCAATTATATAGGTCAAATTTGCACCAAACTTAATTTGAAAATTAGTCACCTTTGATCTGAGATTAAAAACTTTATAAAATATAAGAATTCTGACTTTGAACTAGAACTCTTCCAATACCATAAACTTAATAATATTAACATCTTCGAACTAGAAGACAATGTTAAAGGCATAAACAAAAGACCTCGAAAATATTTCTTCTACGAAAATATAACTTTAAATCGTTATCTCTTTATGGATTGAATAGCAAATTAAAAGGGGAATGTTATGGGGATATAGACAATACTTGTATTTATCACAAATTTAATATTTTTAAAGATTTTTTTAAAAACAGAAAACTTTAGTAAAAGATTTAAAAGAGGTAAAGGTAAAGGGATTAATTTTCAAATTATGTTGGAGGAATTGATGAATTATTGTAATCTAGATCACAATAATGACAACCTTCACAAAATTAGGAAATATATTTTTTGTCTTAGAAAAAATAAAATTAAATGGTTAATAAATAATAAACTGAATCATTTAAAGTTAAAAATTTTTTACACTAAATGTGTGATTTTTGATCTTATTAAATTTAAACTTAATATTCGAAAAATGATTTATTTTTTAATAATGAAAATAATTTAAACAAATAATTAGGTGTAATAAAATTTTTGGAAATTAACAACAAAAAATTAAAGTTACCGGAATTATGCAGAATAACAAAGTTCCTTTAAAGGATAATGCAATTTTTTCAATATCATTTAGTTATTCAGCAAATTTAAAGATGAGAATTTGTAACTATAATTACTATAATAAAAATTTAAATAAAATAATCAAAATATACAGTAATTGTTACAAAGAAATATATAGAGATTATGTAGAGGTTGAAAAAGGGCATATAATTACAGAGAATTTAAAAATTATACACTCCGGCTCTTTAAGAGATCTAATGGAAAGGGGAATTAAATTTATACTGAGAGAAAAATTAAACTGTAAAAAAGTCTTACTTTCTATAGGGCAAGATTTAGATATTTTTATTTCTGAATTATCTAGTAAATATCATTGGTCTCAAGAGGGTTTCAAAGAATTAAACAAAAAAAAAGGATTTTAGAAGGAATTAAAACAAAATATAACGCAGGCAAATCCAAAATATTATATTCAATAATATACTCACAGAAAAAATCCCTTATTTGGAATCCTTGCTTGAAAGTGGCCCCTGACGAAGTTTTCAGGCCGGATTCTT
>JAPMOQ010045390.1:4552340-4605845 GCA_026543055.1 Argiope trifasciata
TATAGTTGTCTCGAGTATTTTCACCAAAGCAGTTCCAATTGCATAAAATAGTATGCAAAATTTGAAGTTACAGTTTTGAAGATATTGTATCATGTACCAAAAAAAAATTGAATGTCAACTTAATTGGAAACACCTGCTCATATAGTCCTTGAAAAAAAAATGAGGGATTTCTGAAGTTACAGATAAGGATTCTCAGTTTTATCATTTCTCAGTTCGACGAATATATTGAGATAGAAACGGGGCTCATCTGAAAAACAAAAGAAATTATGACGCCAATTCTGCCACCAGCAATCATGTACATTCTGAAGCAATTCTCTTTTCTTTAAGGATACGGTATGAAGCTGTTTCAATTTTGTACTTGAACAAGGCTCAGCGTTCACGCTTTGTCTTATGTCCCTCCGTGTTGCTCACTTGACATGAGACTGTTTCTGTTTGATTTCCTCGTGCAGCTTCCAATGGCTTCCTCAATGGCCTGTATTTTAGCTTCTGTGATAAACTACCGTTATCGTCCAATCGTTCCGTCTTTCTCATCCGTAATATTACTTAATCGTTTCAATGTCTCTTTCAATTTGCACTGAAATCTTCTTGTTGTTGCAATAATATGTGGAATTTCAATACAAAAATCCCCCCTAATGTATTTGCCAATTTCAAAACTTTCCTACGGAATTTTCTCAGAATCTGTCTCTATTGTTCTACAAATCACATAACACTTCTTTTAAAGTCAAAACAGTAGAACCCTTTATATTTTATATTTTCGAATAATTTATTTTTTGATTCGATGTTTATTATTTTTAATTAATCAATTTAATTTTATATACATTATATTTTATAATTATTATATAATTATGTTTTATTATATGACAAAATTATTTGAAAGAAATTTTTTTTGTTACATTTTTTGTCATAAATATCTTCAAAATAATTATTTAAAAAGGACGGACACATTAATTTTTAAAAATATAAACTATTTTCTATTTAGGACTTAAAATCTTTTGTTCATAAATTTCCCTTTCAAATGAAGGTGACTCCTGTAATCTTAAACATTCCATTCTCTTGTAAAAACAAAAATATAAAAAATGAAACTCTTGCATTGCAATTCAAATCCTTACCTTCAGTCCATTGTTAGTTCTTTTTCCTGTTATCGATATTCACAGATGACTTGATTTTTATTTTTCCTTATTCTTTAGAATGAGAGACATTGCACTTTTTTTAACTTCATAAACCTTCAGAGATAAAAAAATAAAGCCAGCTCTTTTTCGTATCTCAACTTTACCTTTTCCTATTTGTTCTTCTTAAAGAAATGGTGCATTTTAAATGAATGCACTTTGTCAAAACAGTTTTACCGTTGGAAAATCTTAGACGTAAATATTCAGGAAAGCAGATCAAAGTTTTCTGGAATATCCAAATAGATGGATAAAGGATTTTAAAAAAAAGGATCTCAATTTACTTACACATCTTTTTAAGTAATAAATAGTTAAAAATGATATGAAAGTAAAAAAAAAATATTTTTAAGAGAATAATTGTAATCATTGATTGGAGATATAAAATATAAGCTATGTTTATAAGATATTCAGAATTATTAAGACATTCTTCATGAAAACATAGCATTTACAATAATATGCAGGATATAATTATTGTAAAACAAATAATTCTGGAATTATAAATAATTCAATTATCTTATAAATTAGTCAAAATAAATTTTACAAATTTTCTGAACTATACTGAATGATTAGCCATGATTTATCTATGAAGTATATAACATTAATTTTGCATAATAGGTATACATTGCTTCATAGAAATTCCAAATATTGATTCATTGTTTTAAAAAACTGCTATTGATTTTTAAACATTCAGTGCTTTGATATTTCATAAAAATACCATGAATGCATGTTTTAATTCCACTTTTGAGAGCGAAATGCACTGCAATGTTAAAAATAAAGAATTAATTGCAATCATATTGAAAGATATTCATTAAATTAACTTTAGTTATTTTCTTTTAAAATATCTCCTTTTGTTGATACACATGGAATTTAGAATCCCCTGACAATGTGTTTTTATGGTTGTATGTAGATAGTGTATAATAGTAGAAAAAAATACGATTTCTTAATAATATCTTTCGATTGTTAACCCTCTGGTGCCCCTCTGGGTGTTTTCTTCTTCATGTGAAACTTCTCAAAAGCGATGGATGCCATAATAGTTATATATCGTAAAAGCGCATCGGTTTTCCAAACTGAATGTATTGAAAGATTTTGGCAAATTTTTGCTTCCTCCTCATGGGGGTCTAGAGTAGGAAAAAGTTACTGCTCATTCAATTCAAGTTACTGCTCATTCAACTCGCTTATTTTGTAGGGGCTACAAAAGTCATAGGGTTTCTGAGAATAGTGAACGGGAAGACTGTTCTATTTCTATTTAACTCTGATCACTGATAACTAAATTTTTAGAATATTTTGACAGAATTATTTGCTTGGTGTTTTAACAGTAGAAATATCATTATATATTCGATCTAAATATGTAAAGAATATCTTCACATTCCCTTATTTTTCTTTTAAATAAATCATTGTAATATTTTCATATAAAGCAATCAACATCTGTATTACAGTCTCATAGGTTAAAAATAATAACTAATTATAAATAGTTCAGTTAATATGAAATACATAAATAACAATATAGAACTGATGTACTATATTTTAGAAGAAATGGCAACAGCGTTTATTATAATAAAACATACATTTTTTGAGTGGAACTCAGAAAATTGGTTGGACAGCTAAAAAAAATATGTTATTTCAGAATCACATAATTGGCTACTTAAGCATTAATTATCCAGTTCTTAAAATACTTCGTAGTAATTTTATAAGAATTTAATATTGTTTATAATCATTATTTTTTATTCAAAAAATAATGGCATCTTAATTTTTTAATGATTTAAAGTAATGAAATACACAACTTAAATCCTTATGAATTGTACTACTGCATATCAAATGTATTTATGTAGAATTTATTTTTGAAGTTGTATACTGCTCTAGTTATCTTAAAGCTTTAATATAATTTAAAATAATCGACATTTTATTGCAATTTTTTCTCTCCTCTATTTCCACGACTTTAAGTTACATTCAATGAAATTGTCATCTTCAAAAACATTTAAAGGCAGCTAAAACAAACAAACAATTCTTTTAAGATATTACGCAATAGTATTTGGTTCCTCATAAATTTAGGTACGTTTATAATGCCTAAAATTTTCTTTAAAAAATTACAGAGAGCCTGCTATCATTGATGACATGTAATGGGGATTTAAAAGCTAAAGATATTTCAGATAAAAAAGCAATAAACATTGGAATTTAAATGCAATAAATAAACATGTACTGAAATTAAATGCAACTTTTAAAAAACATTGAAAAAACTGATAAAAAGTATAAATTTGTAATATTTAAACATAACAACGTACATTGAAACACCCTGCTTTTTTTAGAAACTTGTTACAATGTTTGGAAAATTTGAATAAGAAGTAATTATTTATAAAATTGACTTTAAAAAAAGCAAATAATTTTTCCTCAAATTTCAGATATATATAGCATATTGTATAAGTCATAACACATTTTTACAACTATTTAAACCCTATTTTAAACCCCTTTATTAACCGTTTTTAGCCTCCTCTCAATTCAATAGATCGTGTTAAAAAGGCAGAACATGTACCCTTTTAATCATTTCAATCAAAGTATTTGACAAAACTTTTAATTTATTTATTTCTTTTACGATAAAGTATTTCAGTTGTCATAAATTAATTGTTATATAACTTCAATGTTATCTTATCGCAAATATTAGATGAAACAGACTTATAGGAAATCTATCTGACCGTGTGTATATGAACATGATACATCAAAACAAAAGCTACTAGATAAATGTATCATGCAAATTTATCAAAATGTAGAATTGCTTTAATATTTGACTATAATTTGTAAATGTAGTGATTATCTGTGAGTATGTGCATTCATGAGTGTTCGATTAATCATTTAAAATCATACAAAAAATAGATCAAATTTGATTCTTTTGACATTGATATCATGATTGCAAATATGTATCGAATTTTTAATCTAATTTAAAAGGATAGTAAGATGTACCTAATTCATACTTGATTTTATTAAACTGTACGAATGAATATTGATACCGCTACGTAAGCATACGCATAGGAGAAAGTGGAGAGGCAAATATTATCATTGATATTTACCTTGATTGTAAATATTTAGATTGTGTTTAGTAATAATAATAATAAAGTATTGATAAAAATTGCTTTCCAGTTTGGACCTCGCACCTTTTAAGGTTGATACTGCACCAAAGTGTGCAGTTTATGTAGTTCCATAAGTAACACTTCTATTGGTAACAAAATCAGAGTGAAATAATGTAAAATCCTTTATTTAATACGAGTAAATAACATGTAGGGATTTTAAAGCATAACTATGAAAGTTACACTTTTAAGTATTTAAAATTAATTTATTTTCTCATGCCCCATTGAAATATTTATTAATCTTATTTTGCATCAGGATGTCTGTATAAACATGTAATTAAAATTCGTGCTGCATTTTGCTCAAGATTCATTAAAAGCTATGCCATTTATCCACTCAGTTTAATCCTCTAATGAAGAATTCTTATTAGCATATCAACCATAAAAAGGCTTCAAAAAATTCAAAAATAAACACATAATTTTTGAAATCCCTATTTTTTTAGATTTTGAAAATCAATTATTTTATGCAAGAAATATATCTGCTTTGATTGTTAAATACTTTTACAATGTATCGGTCTCTTTATATTCCTAACAAAATTATTCTAACATTTAATTCAGTGTCATCATCTGCAGCAAGGTATAAATACTGATAACTAATTATTAACAACTAAACTAATATTAATAACCAGCTAAATATTGAAAACTGAACTAATATTAATACCTTCGCGAAGAGAAATATTTTTTTTATTGTTTCTTTTATAAATTTGAAAGAAATTATTTTATTCAGTTCGTCAAAGAACTTTAAATCGTAATCAAATTATAAAAAATCGGACACATAATTCGCTATTTCTACATAATATAAATCTGAAAATAGAAACAATATAATAATATACTTCATTATATTCTTTGAAATTTAGACTGAAAACACAAAATTCAGTTGTATCTGTTTACTCAGTTGTATGAGCGAAGAAAAATAATGGAGATAGTGATTAAAGTAAAAAGTATAAATTAGGTGAAAATAGGTGAACTGAGAATTAGAAATAGATTTATAATATTAAGTATATATCGAGCTCAATTTTTCAAACATTTTAATTGTATAACAATTCAATAATAATAGAATAACAATTTAATATTTCAAATATTTAAATATTGTACTTCCGAGTTCCTAATATTTTAATGTGATGTTTAAACACAAGTGACCATAAAACTGTATCATGGGAAATAATTCAATGGCATTTTAAAACAACATTTCGATCAAATAAGCTATGGCAAAGAAATACTATTGAAGCCAAATACAATTTAAATATAAGTCCACATTGAGCATTATCGGGCACACAACAGGGAGAAAATTCCTATTCTTGTTTTCCTGAGTGAACTGCCTTTCCTCCCAAACGCCGAAACCATGACAATCTCCTATGCCTAAAGCAATTTTCGAACTCTCAGATCCTGCGACATCCATAAATAGCCATGAATGGCATAGAATGTATTCCATTAATTCCCCTCCAATTCTTTAGGTGTCGAAACTTGGAGGGAGAAAGAAAGAATTTAAAATGCGTTGGAAACTCTTCGAACAGTATACCCCCTACGTAATTACCAATGCAAAACGAACCTGCGTTCTTCTTTGCACTACGATGAAATACGAGCAGCACGTTTTTAAGACATCTTGGGGCTACGTCAAAATGCACGCGGAACACTTAGAGAGAAAATGAATATAATAAAATCCCTCTAAAACCAATTTTATAAATGGAACTATTGTGTTTCACCAAAATAATGGCATTTCATTTTAATCATTTATTTACTTAGTGCTCCTCATTAAGCGTAAAAGCATAATTTTTTTAATGAGATTATTGCAAACTCTAATTGCGGTTATGTTCAATAAAGGATTCAAGATTATAACAGTAATGTGTTTGGTAAATATTTAAACTTGAATTATTGCTATAAATTGTTATTATTAAAATAAAAATAAGTTAATATAAGCAAACGTTATTAGAATTGTCAAATATTTTAATTATATATAGATATTTCATTGAAAATTTTAGTTTTTCAGAATGCTGTTTCACATTTAAAACTAGAGTTTGAGATTATAAGTCATATACTTTATAATAATAGAATTAATTGAGGATATAATTATTAATATAACTATTTATAACCTAAAATTTATAGCAGATATGAATTCTGTTTTCCTTAAAACATTGGGACATTTAAAACATTATTACGGAAAAATAAATTTCAAACAACATAAATATTGCTTATTTTATATTTTTATTAACTACTTAGTTTTAAGTGATAATAAGACAATTTTGAAAAGAATCTCGTAAACATTAATGCCGGTGAAGTAATGATAACGACAGCTGAGCAACAAACTTCACATTACTTCAAGACGGCTTAAATACTGGAGCCATGACTTCAGATTGACATGAAGTTCTGCACATATTAAGGATTCCTAATAGAAGAGAGTTTGAACCCAGCAAAGCCATTTCAGTCAACAAATAGAATGAAATGAAATGATTAAACTTGAATATTTATAGAGTTAAAACATATATAATGTGGAAAAATATGAAGGAAGGCATTGGTTCACATGAAGTTTTATTTCAAAAATAAAGAAAATATGGTATTTAGACTAAAGGAGACTAGTTTTCATTCTTAATATTGTTACGATTTCCTATATCCTAAAATCCGTCGGGTTCTTTTTTACCTCGTAGTATATAGTGGTTGTGTATGGTGTTAGAGATGATGAACACACAGAGCAATGGTCAGTCCTTTAGTTGACGAACACAACACAGACGTTTACTTACAGGACGGGGACAAGACAGCTCAAAGACGACAAATATTCACAACACAAATATGTACAGGAGATAGCTATTTACAGTAGATACGTACACATAGGATAGCACACTGCAGATAGTACTCCACAGGCAGAAATTCTGTAGTGACAATGTCCACAGAACGGCCAGACAGGATTCAGCCGTAGAAAGAATCTTTAAGGGATTCGCTTTACACCTCCTGGGTCTCTCCAGAACAGGCTGAAACTATTCCTCTATCTTTTCTTGCCTTTGCTGTCGACTCACTACTTGGCACAACAGGACTACTCCTTAGTTCGGGACAGCTCCGTTCCCGACGACGGCACAACGGGCTACGACACAGGCTTCGTCAGTATATGCTACACAGAGATTAGCAGTCCTCCGTTCAGGACTCCACAGTTCAAGACCTCTTTCTCTCTTAGGTCTTCTCGATAAATTCCACAGCGCTCCTTGTCTTCGTTGAACACTAGATCGTTCAGCTTCGGCTTCTCTCCACTGCCGCACTTCGGCTTGACTCCACTGGATTCTTCCTCAGTTCTCCTTTTCCTTTTCTCCACTGCTTCGCTTCGACTTGATCCGACTCGATTCTTCCTCAGTTCTCCTTTTCCTTTTCTCCACTGCTTCGCTTCGACTTGATCCGACTCGATTCTTCTTCAGATCTTCTTTCCTTTTTTTCTCCGCTGCTCCGCTTCCACTTGACACTTTAATGATCGTTTACGGAGCACCAAGCCCAACAGAAAGGGGCAGAATCTCCGTCAATGAAACAGTGTTAGTAGACCTGTCTGTCAGTTTTTTGTATAGTAAAGAGTTTCTAAAATAATAATTTGATAATGTATTAATGTACTGATAATATACTAAGTCCATGAAACATTATTTTACCAAAATGAATAATATTTGCAACTTACTAATTAGATAGTAAAATTAATCAACTATAAATAATTGTAAAAAAGTAGCTGGTAATTACATGTATTTATACAGACTATGACTGATGAAAGGGGAAATTTCACTCCCTGAGAACTTCATAATTTTATAATCATCAATAACATTTCCAGTGATATCCCGCTACTTTTCCAGTAATACTCGATACTTTAAAAACCTTCTTTTTATTTTTTTCATAGATAATTTTTTTTTCTTTTCATGCAAAAATGAAGCACTTGAGTACGATATCAAAACAATGGTGTATCTCCAAAAGTAATAATAAACTGTGTGTGTATTTGTGTGTACTAGTATGATGTGTTTGTGTGTACTAGTACGATGTGTTTGTGTGTACTAGTATGATGTGTTTGTGTGTACTTGTATGATGTATTTGTATATGTATGGTGTGCTTGTGCGTGTGTCATGTTTGTTTGTTTGTGTGTGTGGTATGATTATGTGCTTAGTAATACATGTCGATACGTCGATAGAAGAGGAAATTCAAAATTTGACTTTCTAAAATTAATAGTAATAGTTATTTGTTTAAAAATTTAAAACCTCTCTCTATGTTTACTATTTTTCAAAAGGTAATGCTAGTGGCATAAGGAGAAAATAATTTAGAAAACAAGTTTACAAACACCAACACCAACAACCAAACTGGAGAAATATTGAATAAATGACATATCTTACATACAATAATATTACCATTTCTAAATGTATATTAACTTACTATTTTTTATAGCAGATGTTTTCATTTAAGAAAAGCTTTATTTCGGGAAAAAGTCACCATAAGGGATAAAAATTTATTCTTTAAAAGTATATAATGCAAGTTAATTTAAAATAATTTCAATCAAGTAAACTATTTCAAGTAAACTATGGGAAAAAATAAAAGCATAATCCCTTCATGGGTGTTGAAAGTTCTATTCTACATTATATCTCTGAGATTTTTTCCTGAGTACCTGCTGAAATAAACGGTTATTATTCTAGTTTTCCTCAACAATCAAAAAGATAAAATTTAAACGAGGCATTAACTAAATAGGGCATTACATCTTCTAGATTTCATCACGCTGTGTAATCTAATATCGTAAATAGCCAGACTGTTCACAAATGAAAAACTTACGTTTAATGCATAATAAAAAGATGTTCAACCTCGATTTTTAAAAAGTCCTTTTTGTAAAAGGAATTTAAAATGCTTTTTACTTCAAAAAGAAAAGAAAAATGTGAAAACATTTTATTGAGAAATATTCTGTAACGGATATCAGCATAAATTTTAGCTACTAGCAATTATTTTATTATTCTTTTCTGAAAAAAAAAATCTTATTTTGTTAAAAAGTTTGCGTGAAAGGAATAAAGTTTTTCATGTAAAAAGACTTAATAAATATTTCAGTGGTGGAGTAAAATAGTAGATAATAAAATTAAGTAAATGTTTTCTTTAAGCGACGTTCACTGAATCAAAAACAATGAGTTTTATTTTTTAATTTTTTAAAAAACTTTAATACATATTTATTTAGTATATACAGACTTTCCTGAACTAAACTCTTTATTTGAATTTCATATCGTTTTCTTAATGTGGATAATAATTTTCATAATAATAAAATGCTGGTGACTGTAAAATTTATGCTATATTTAAAAAGCATAAATACTGCAATATAATGCAGTAGTTAATAAACAAAACAAAAAAATGTATGATATGTTTTTACTTTTTTATATAGGAAGAAAAAATGTAATTATTAAAAAAAATGATTTTGAAATTTCCCCTTAATACGAATACAGCAATCTTGGTATTTTGACTGACAGCATATACGTCATTAAACATGATATTTCAACACAAGTTTCGAAAAGAAATGTAGATATTTTTTGTATGGTCATAATTACATTGATTTCTTTAAAACTTCAATCAACATTCGCTCTTGAATATATTATTACTATATTGTTCAAAATATAGTTATTATATTTTATATGTAAATGAACATATAATTAAACTATACTCAAAACTATATGGGCAAAATTTATTTCACACTGTTAGAAAGAGTTTGTCACATGCATATAAAATGTGATAGGTTCAAGATCCCTTGATTTTTATAAAAAAAATTTTGAAATCGATCTTTATGCTCAAATTGCATTTCTATTTCAAATCCTAGTTTCAGTCGGTATAAAAATTGTGATAAAATTGTCTTTTATGTAGAACGCACTCCTAGACAAAATAAAAAGGCCTAAATATAAAAGTGTGAGAACTCGAGGCTAAATCCATATTTTAAAATGATTACTTAACGTTCGGAAGTATTAAAAAAGAAGCATTATATAAGAAAGTATTATTTATTAAAAGTATTAGTTATGAAAGAATTATTTATGCAAAATATTATTTACGAAAAGTATTATTTATTAAAAAATTATTTATTAAGAAGTTTTATTAAAATAAGAAATATACAATTTAGTATTAAAAGAAAGTATAGTGTAAATCAGTCCATCTGGTTTTTCTCTGAATGGCTAACAAATATAAATATTTATATTTCTAGCCATATATTTTGGCAAAACAGAGAACTGAAAAATCCTCCATAATTCATATGTAGCAATATTTTCCAAATACATTTTATTAATAAATAAATTTATATTCATTTCTCCAAAATAAATCTAAGAATATAACAACCTAAGTGATTCTTTTCTTATTGTTTTGTATTATGTAGAACATTTACAAGAAATAAATATTTTATTAAGTATATTTTTATTTTAATATTTGGAAAATTTGTTAAATGGTTTCGATAACTGTTGTTCACATATATTTCTATTTAGAAATAGCTTGAAAGCAGGCTTCCATCAGTATCCCTACCAACCATCAGTTAATTTATTTCAAATTCTGATCTATTTTATTAAGATAAGAAAGAATAGGGCAATAAAGTATTAAAAAAATCTTAAATACTTCTGATATTTTGAAAATAATTATTTTGATATTAATCTTTTTATTCAATATTTTATCTCGATTTCATTATGTTTTCACATTGTCAACTGATTACAAAAAATTCATTTTACTTGCAATTGGATATAGAATTGACATCACAGATCAAGAATTAAGAGATGAAATTTACTTATAGTTTGAAATTAGATAGACTTAGATGGGCATTCAATGCAAAATTTGATAACCAAAATGTACATAATTGCTTTATTATTACTTCTGCACATTTTTGAAAAAAATAACGAGGGGGTGATATATATTCAGAACATTTGTATATTAAAATAATGATTAATAATGTAAAGTAATGTATGTACGTAAAAATTTTGCTTTAATGCAAAATAATAGATTTGTCAGTAATATCTTAAAAGTAACTGTCATGCTTTCAAGAAGCATTAACGTAGACATTTACCAAATTACTTAACCGAATGGGCAAACAACATACGCAGAACCATTTAAGCGGGCTAACCAATTGGAATTCATGGTATTTCATATTTGCCACCGAAGCTTGTGCCTAGGCATGTATATTTAGACATGTAATAGTGAATGAAATTGACAACAATAATACACTATTTATAGTGCTGCTAAATTAGTTTTTATGTATAAAAAATGCAGTGAAGTTTTTAGTATTTTGTATTAATTGAGAGGTTATTAATATTAAGTTGATTCAAAATTACGTTTTTATGGAGCATCAAGCTTAGGTGCACAGAAATTTTGAATTTTTATACTTTCCCAAAAAATATCCTCTTTATAAGTTGCAAATTAATTAACTTTCCGTTTGCTTTTTTTATTTTATTATATTATTGTTTTTATATTTGTTATTACTTGGAAAAATAGCATACTAACTCCATGGGTATTTAAAACACAAATCTTTTATCGAACTAATCTCTTTAATAATTTTTTCTCTATTATTGTGTACTCTTTTATTTATCTCAAGGGTTTATTTCTTAATTTTACTGTTGAAGGATCACTTAGGATCACTGAGGGATTATTTAAGGCACTTTATACACTGATGGAAAAAAATACCAACACTAGGAAGGAGCTGTGCTAGATAAACGAAATTTGTAGGCGTGTTTATACATCTGAAAGATGACGTCGATTCAAATTTCGAGCTACACGCGTAAGTGTGGTGCTAGTAGCGATACTGTGAACATGCAAATGAGGTTTGCTTTAAATAAGCGCTGTAAGGTTCTTGATCGTTATTTACAGTTGAGATTTGACGTAGTGGCTTAATGTTAGTCAAGGATGCCTCTGAGAAGACGAAGAGGCCATTATCAACAGCTCACTGAGTTTGAACGAGGTCGTGTTGTAGGGCTACCAGAAGGTGGGTTTTCTTTCCGCGATATTGCTGAAAGACTTGGCAGAAATGTATCCATTGTGCATGAGTATTGGCGGCAGTGGTCAAGGTAAGGTACTGCCTCAAGAAAAACAGGTTCCGGGCGGCCACGTGGTACTACAGAGAGGGAAGACCGTCGTATTCGGCGTATTGTTGTGGCTAATCGTACTGCGTCTGCAGCTGAAATTTGAGCTGCAGTTGGCACCACAGTGACACAACGAACTGTTGCAAATCTGTTACTTCAAGGACAGCTTCGAGCCAGACGCCCTGTACAGTGCAATCCACTGACTCCAAACCACTGCCGTTTGTGACGTGAGGGGTGTCAAGCTAGAGCTCATCGGAGGACGGAGTGAAGATCTGTTGTGTTTTCTGATGAAAGCCGATTCTGCCTTGGTCGAAGTGATAGCCGTTTGTTGGTTAGAAGGAGACCAGGTGAACGCCTTCTAGAGACCTGTCTGCGGCCTAGACACACAGGGCCTACTCCTGGAGTTATGGTTTGGGGATTAATTTCGTATGACTACAGGAGAACTCTCTTGGTTATCCCACGTACCCTGACTGCAAATTTGTACGTCAGTCTAGTGATACAACCTGTTTTCCTGCCATTCATGAACAGCATTCAAGGGGGTGTTTTCCAACAGGATAATGGTCTCCCTCATACCGCTGTTGTAACCCAACATGCTCTACAGAGTGTCGACATGTTGCCTTGGCCTGCTAGATTACCAGATCTTTCTCCAATCGAGCACGTATGGGACATCATTGGACGACAACTCCAGCGTCATCCACAACCGGCATTAACTGTCCCTGCATTGACCGCCCAAGTGCAACAAGCATGGAACTCCATCCCACAAACTGATATCCGAAACCTGTACGACACTATGCATGCACGTTTGCATGCCTGCATTCAAAATTCTGGCGGTTACACCGGTTACTAATGTACCAAAATTTCCCATTTGAAATGGCTCTTCTTGCCAATGGCTCTACCTGTGATCTTGAGACTTTAGTCAAATATGTTACCTAAACAAATGTATTCCCAAAATTTCATTACTGTGCAAAAATTTTTCTTGGTGTTGGGATTTTTTTTCCATCAGTTTAATCAAGCCGATAGTTATCTGTCTGCGATTTAAGCAGAAAAGAGCGTATCTTGTTTTTCATGACATCCAATTAGAAACAAGGAAAATATCTGTAAACATCTATCTTAGGTGTTCATGATAATATCATGGGTAAAATTTTTCTGATGTCAATAGATCTTTTCAAATAAAATAATCATGACAAAGGAATAAAGACATTTCTTTAAAAAAATACAGCACAGTTTTTGTTTAAAACATATTATGATTAAAAATTTAGAAGAACATGTTTTTAACCATGGAAATTGACATATGAAAAAATGAAACATCATATCAGAATAGTCTGTCAAAATATAAAAGTAATTAAAAAATATGTATTAAATAATAGAAATTCCTTGAACAAGTTTTCAGTCTTATAATCCATAAATCTTCAATTATATTTGCTGTTAAATCATCCAGATATATAATTTTTTTGTAATATGTTTTTTGTTTGATTTTGCATTTTGCAGAAATAATACATTCTTGAATGTTTTTTACCAGGAACTGATTTACATTACATTTATTGCTAGTTTTTAGTCTTTTTTCTACCGAAAACTTTTTTTGCAAAATTATAATTCTTTTAATAATTGGATTGATGAATTTTATGTTCCACTCCATTTCCATCTTGGCATAAACTAAAAACATTGAGTAAAAACAATTCCATGCATATTTTTTAAAAGTGTTCATTTAACTAATCTGGCAGCTGTTGAACATATGATGAAAAATAAAACAAATTTGAATTAATTATAATACATTCATTTTACATTATATAATTTATTTTTAGAGATTATATTTTGTGAATTCGTTTAAATTTCTCAGAAAAACTGAACATATGTGAAAAGGGTTAAATACATTTAATGAAATAAGTTTAATTTTGGGAATAAAAATTAAATATTTTTATCATTATATTTGTATATGCTGAAACTATTCAGGTTAATTTCCTTCTTTCTTCTTTTCCTGCAGAAGTTGTAGCACTTAGCATATTTCATGAAATATAAATGACGCAAAAACGGTGCCTGTTAGAAAATATGTTAGTGTTTAGCGCCTATTGTACATAAGGGTTCTTTTTTAAAAAATGGCAAAGCACTACTTACAATCAAAATTAGGACCATTGAAGTACAATAAAATGAGATGCAGTTATCAAAAAGAAGATTGATATTACTATTAAAAAATAAAGAGAAAATATCTGAAGCTTTCATTTGAAGTGAATGGATGTAATAACTCAAATGTTCATTAAGGACATTTTTGCAGCTCTAAATCTTCTGAAAATTTAATATATATTCATTAAGATATGAAGTGATATTAACTTTATTTAGAACCATAGTTTTTTGCTTTTTATTTTGTCTTATCATTGGAAAATTATGAAAGAAATTATTTAAATATACACAAATTAAAAATGGAGATTATCTCAACAAGTTCACTTTTTCCTTATCTGTCTTAGATATTCTGTTTACTTATTGTAAATCCAAGACATCAGCTTACTACCCGTATTCGTTAAATGCTTCCCATTTATCATTAAACTTGTAGCATCATTTACGTCCTCTAAGTTCTTTGCCATTTATCCCTCAGCTCAATTTCTATCGTTTAAAAACACATTGTTTCTGCACTTAAAGTATATGCTTTTAAGAAGCATGCTGATGCAATGAGTTTAGAAACGAAACAACTGATATTACTTGATGAGATAAAAAGGATCACCGTCAGCAGATAATAATTCTTCTACTAGATTTGAAAGAATGTGCTGAACTTATTCCGAGATCACAGGATATAAAGCAGGATGTATTAACCTTCTAGAAAAAAGTAAGTCATTAAATTAATGGTACCCATTAATTCACCCATCTAGAACTAGTTATCATATCCAACCCATTGAGCTTGTTAGACATGAATTTCTGATTGCAAATGTGTGATAATAACTTAAGGAATTCATGTTTTTTCCGTTATATAATTGGAGGGCGAATCTAGTGTAGTATCAACTGCCTTTTATAGTAATTTCAACCACGCTGTTATCAGATTTTTTTAATTACTTTTAATGGTTATCTATGCTGGTGTAACCTATTAAAAGAAAAGAATCATGATCATAAAAAGAGATCCAATGAAAAGAAGAAACATATTATATTGCTAAAATGTTCCCATTGTATGAAGATTTCTCTTTGTAGACATTAACAAAGAAACAATTCGATTTAAAATTAATTAACTAACCCATTATATCACATTAAGCTATAAATACTATGGATTAAACGCATAGTATTTTATTTGAAACCCAATTAACTGATCATATATCTGAGGATTATACTATTTTAATTAAAGTACTGGGAAGCGTTGTACCTTTAACCATTAACTTTCTTGGTGGAAATGGACGACAAAATATATATTAGCATAAATATCATCTGATAATTGCTCTTTTCAATTTATTTATACTTGAAAAAATGTATATTTCGAGGGATAAAACATTTTTCTAATTTAACGATTAATAATGAAGTATTACAAACAAGGTATTTTGCCTTAGTACAGTTTTTTATGCTATCAAAAAATTATATTATGCTTTACTTTACACTCGGACAGTTATAGAACGGCAGCATATGTGCAGAAAAGGACTGATTTCATGTTTGATATAGCTTCATTAGATAGATTCTGTTTTATAAGATACGTTTCAACTGGTCGTCTTACAATTGCCGAGAGCAAACCCAGTATTAGTATATCCATGATACTGACATACCAATTTATTTTGAACGAATTCTAATTTTCTAGGGAAAATCAAATTGATTTATTGTGTTTAAATGCGAAAATGTTGTACCTCTGAACATCTCAAAGGTACAATATTTAGTACTTAGACATACATAGAAATTATTTTCAGATATGATTATTTCCACCTGAGAAGAAGTCAGAAAAGGACAATTATGGTAATTTTTGCATGCCTATTGATGATGATGGTTCAATGATCTAATGCCATAGTATGTGGTTTACTTTTTTTAAATAGAAAAGCCATTGTAATAATATGTAGGGAAATATGTTTGGAAGACTAAAGTAAATTTACTCTTCAATTTTCTCTGCCAATTGAAAATTTTCTCTTGAAAGAAAATTTATTGATATACTTTGAAGCATTAAGCATTCTCTATTCTATAATCTGTTCTGAGCAATCTCTTAAATATAAATGTTTTAATCACATGATTATTCCTTTTATAAAAGAGGTATTTCTTATACGATTACTTGTCTACTTTTGGACTAGTTTCTGATCTTTAATTCAGTTTGAAAAAATTATTTCTTTAATTATGAAAGCATTTATTAAATGAACATTTTTTGAAAATTACTCTGCTTCTTCTTCACTTATATAATCACTGAGAGAACAAATTTTGTCCGATTTCCATGATATTTTAGCAACACATTATTCAGTGAATATATCTGTTAGGTGTCTATTTGGCGAAATCAAAATTTGTTACAATGATCCAGCATATCATGCATGATCTAGCCATTCAAATGTCGTAAGCACAGCTTCTGACCCGATCTCTGGTTAATCCAAATATATATATTCCTTAAAATGTGAAACATTTCCCTGAGACTCAATAAAGAATAGAAATAAGGAAAGAAGAACAAAAAGTTAAATTAGAGATTATAACAAATAGTATCAAAAAATAAATTAATGCACTACACTTTACTGCTGGCCCTCACGCCTTAAAAAATGAAAGGAGGCTCATAAAGCTCCCTGCTGATTTTTCAACAAAAATAAGGTTAGAAAAACTAATTATGAAAGTTTTTTATTATAATGATTATTACAAAGGGTTGTCTTAGTCACTAAAGTATTCCCTTGAAGAATACATTTTTTAAAGATTGTCCTTTGTGATAGTTGGGAAGTCTGGTAAATAACTTATTTTTACATATGGTAATCGAGAAATGAATCCTAATATTATATTGCAATTTTATATGAATATTTTTTTTCATTTATAATTGCTGTAATATACGCAGGTTAAAAAAACATCAATCGAACTGAATAATGTGCAGTACTATTTTGTACATTTGACCAACTTGTAAAATGTTTTAAAATAATAACTAAAAATTTTGAAATTGATATTTTAGATTTTTGAAATATATCTATATATATAATAAATGCTGAATTAAATTGAGTTAAAATCAGCAGTCACAGTATGATATTCATCTTGTATATGGATCCAATAAAATATTGACAGTGAAAATCGGTAAACAATACAAGACTCCCCTGAAAAAACCGTTATAAAATTATGAAATGGCGCCAAATTTAATTTATACATTTTCAAGCCTAGAGAAAAAAAAACAAATGAACATTTAATACATGATTTTTAACATAACATATAATAGTCCATGATATATTTTTATAAAAATCAAATCATTTTCCCAAAATCGTATTATCCAAATATAAAGCCTTAACAACGAATTATTTTCAATTATTTCATATACAATTGTTCTCTTTCAGATTTATCTGAAAAATTTTAATAATCTGGAATTACACCTTCTGATTCAAGTATAAGATTTCAAAGTCTATTTTTTAATAATTTTATTAAATTTTAAAGTACTAAAATCAACTTATTAAGCTTCATGAAAAAAATATTCAACAAGAATTACAGAAGAAAAAACTAATTTCTATTGGGAAAATCAAAAATTTTGTTAAAATTAAATCAAAGAAAATATGGTTTATACACGTTTTTAATTTGTATTTAATTAAGTGTTTTTTATTTATGTAGATCAACTACTTTTCTGGACACAATATTATAAATATTTTGTTAATTATATAAAATAATCAATCTTATATATATATATATATATGAGCTTTAGATTCAAGAAAATGGAATATAATTTGATACCACTGCGACAGTATGCGTATCAATTCCTCTCAATTTCCTTTAGTTATTTTGATAACATTTTCATGAAATCGTCCGAATGAATCAATTCCTTTCCTGAAGAAATGAATAAAATCTTTGAAACAACATATTTTAATAATGCAACATACGGATATTTGAAACTCACCGGTATTAAAATTTGTTAAAACATGAAATTAAAGAAAGTTCGATTTCTTCAAGAAATCCATGAACGGTTTTGCCCGTTATTCATCATTATAAACAAACTGCGACAAAACAAAGGGAAATAAACAAAAGAACAAGAAAGAAAAAAAAATGCAAATAAAGTTGAAAGGGTGATTAAAGCTATGTCACGGATTCCTCAAAGATTATATTTACTTAAGAAATAAAGCGAGGTTAAAAGGTTTTGTGTTTCTTTACATGAATGACTGATAAAACATTTTGTTTGCATTCATTTGAAATGTTTAATCGACAAACATTGCCTGTAATTGTGTTTAGCAAGTTTGATCAAGCAAATATTGATCTATTTTCTAAAACATCATCTTGTTCTGTTAATATATGCTCTTTTTTATTCTTTTCCCATAAATATATGTATGAATGTGGATAAATTTAAAATTCACCGAGCGTATATTTGTGTTTATAGCTATCTGCTGATGATTTTTGCATGATGATTTGTCTGACCAGTTTCAATGGTCATTTATCATAAACTTTCACAATTTCTTTTAAAGTAATTTATTTCTTCTATTACTCAAATGCTTTTTCGTATGCAAAAAAGAAAACATTCTACTCATCAAAATATTCAAATTTGAGAGCTTTACGAATCTGAACGCCTAAGATATCCCTAAATCTGACAAATCCTTTATTTAAAAATTAACAAGGTAATAAAAAAGCATAAAAAGCGACATAACAAAGCATAAAAATATGCTTTACATCTTTAGCTATGAAAGAGCAATTCCATAAAAAATTAAACATAATACATTCAGATGTCTAAATGTCTATACTTTTGCATGTTTGAAGCATTATAATTAGAAACAGTAATGACTGACATTATTGAAATTTAGCATACATTTTCAGCAATTAAAGTTAAAATCTCGATTGAATTTTAAATCAAATTCATCAAAGAGGGGATCGTCCATTGGTATCTATTTTTGCACTAATATAAACTGGATAAGTTGAAAATGCTGTGATAAAAGTAAATAACATTTCATATGTGATCCAATCTCTTTTGTTTACTACGAGTATCTTTATATATTCAATTAATTTATTGTAATGTACACTAAAGTTTGAAAATTGATGCATTTGGGAAGTTAAACCATAATTATGAAACAAGCAATTTTAATATAAATTAATAAAAACTTTTATAATGATTAAAAACTATTTCAGTTATGAAGTTTATCTAACTATTTAAGTTGGGACGTAACAAATCATATCGTATTGAACTTAAATCCTGTCTCACATATATCCATCTATATTATTAGTAGAGATTAAATTTTCTGATTATGTATCAGTACTAATTTTACTATATTATATTGTCATTATTTTATCTTATATTTTTCTTAAATTTTTTTCTCTATTATTTGTTATTTTTACTTTAATCTCTTACTTTTTCTAATTTTAAATTGATGGTTTTCTATGCTTTACAATTTTTTTGACTCCAATCAAAGTGAAAGTTATTATTTTTATGAACTAAAGAATCTGCATTTAGTTCATAATAATTTTCTATTTTGTTACCTCTGAGATGCAAGCAAAGAATAATTTCAAATACTTAACATTCAAAGAATAATTTATCGATAAAAATGAAATAATTTATTTTCCATTACTGTTTTAAAAAATTGTGTAATATATAACTGTTATGATTAGTGAACGACAATAGTATCATGTAAACAAATTTATGAATTAATATTCGTGTATTTCCCAATTATTTTTTTTATTGAGATTTTGACTTAACCAAAATTATTTCAAGATTTAAATTGTTTTTTTTTTAAATTTATAAAGCAGAGTTTTTGTTTACAAGGAACATAAAGTTAGATAATTTCATTCGAAATCTCATTTCAGAGATTCCGACGCTCTAAAATGAATAATTTGAATCTATAAATAATTTGACCAATGGCTTAGTAAAATAAGCTGATAAACAGAAAAATTCAACTTTTTGAAAAAGTTTTGAACTGTAAAATTTTATAAATTTCTAAGTTTATCAATTTTACTTTTCTGATACTTATCCCTAAAATTTAAAACAATTAGTTAACTATAATATCTTTGAAGATTCGAGAATGGATGCATAGGATAAAACAAAACATGATTCTACCATACCTTTTAAAACAGATATTGGAGTATTGTTTTTGGAACTTTAAATATAGTTTAATAAAATAAAAGTAAGTAATATTTTGCTTTTTGTTTGAAAAATTCTCAAAACAATGTTATAAACAAAGGTTTAAAATCTGTTTTAACATTCACCATCATTTTCTGAATTATCACTTACAGAAGCTCTTAAAGTTTTAAACTATTTTAATAAATATTAATAATTTGATTTTTTTGAAGTTTCTGTTACAAGACGTTCAACAATTTATTTCAAGAGATGCTTATAACTCTATATTTTTGAAAAAATAGGAGCAGTTTATTTATATAATATATTTGGGTACGTGCAAAAATAAATAAATGAATCTCTATATATAAAATATAGTCGCAAATAACTCATTTTTATCATTTTGTTTTCAGACACACGTAGACATAATTTCGTAGAAATATTCGAGGTATTTTTAAATATGATTACTAGGGAAAAGGAGTTGTGAGGCAGAAATGTTGAAAAACTTTACTACAAGGTTTGTTATCGAAAGAAAAATTTGATCTATACAAAACTGATAATTAAAGCAAGTATCGTAAGCCTGTTCAATTGAAAATATTTTTTATAAAATTCATCACAATCTCTATATTGTTAACTAACTTGTGAATTGTTTTGCAATTGATGATCAAAATATCACTGATTTGTTTCTTAAATGATAGTTAAATCTTTCTTTAAAATTTTGTTTAATAGAGGAAATTATTTTTTTTAGATGAATTCTTATTTTAGTACTTATTTTTTAAACTGAGCATGGTATTTCTTAAAAACTATTTCTCAAAGTATTTAAAGATTTCAGTTTCCATTCTTTCTAACTTTATTTATCACTAGATATATCTCAAAAATTCCTATAATATCATTTAATTACTTTTCATTTAGGATTGCTTAATTTCTTTTCTTATATGTATTTATATTTAAGATTTTTACTTTTTAAGTTTATATAGATAGGTTTCTTCCCTGACAAAATGAGATTTAACATGTAAAAAAACTAACCATTTAAAAAACCTTTAGAGTCTATTTCTATCGGTTTCCTGCTGATAATGACATATAAAGTCATCTCGAACCTGACTTCAAAATGGTAACACTGAGGATAAGTTCAAAATTATAAATACTGATAGATAAATAGTAAAGTGAATGCGGTAATATAACATATTGTTTCAAATATCATGCTAAACTAAGTGCATTCAGGACATTTTTACTCTAATGATCAGTTCTTTTTTAGCTAAAATTGAAAAAATATTCAAAGGTAATCACTCAGTATGCGATTCATATCTAAATATGGTTTCTGCAAAAACGCGGTTTTACAGAAAAAAAATGCCTAGCGAAAATCAGTGTTCCAGATATTAATACATTTATCCTGGATTCTAAATAGTGCTACTGAAACTTTATTGGAATAATTGCAATTTACAACCTCAATAAATATTAATTTCTACTTATTTTCATACTTATCGTGTATTTTTCCATATTGCACATTTCTTTTATTGTAATATTGAAGAGAAATAGTTGATAATTTCCGATTCCGAATTTTCTTATATGCATCTTATGGCGATAGTAAAGTAATAGGCGATTGTAATTATCATCAGTTTAGATGCGGTTCCTTTACAGGAGACTTTTTTGTCTTAGTATTTTTGTTTGTGTGGAATTTCCTTATGAAAACAATATTCCCGAAAATATGGATAATCTCGCTTCTACTGCGAGATTCGTAATGTCTTCCTTCCATCACATGTTTTCATTTTTCCGAAAACACTCCAAAAATTACATGCTTTAAATTTGACTTTGAGATTGATGAAATTGCAATATGAAAAAAAAAGTCATTTCTGGGAACTTCGGTAACGCTTTAAAAGTTTTACTTGCGGAATGATCAGTAGCATTACTATTTATGGAACTTGAAGGACATGTAGATAGTTTTTGTTGTTCAGATTTAATATTCAAAATAGTTGCACCAAAATTGTTTATTACATGTTTCTAAATTTTCTTATTTTAGAAAGAAATATTTTTAGTAATATTGAAAGTCCTTTTCTGCATTGGAATATAATCTATAAGAAAATTATTAAAAATAGAATGAGCAGCTATTCGCTCATATGCTTCATTTTTTCTCTTCTTCTCAACCTTTCAAATTTATCATATTAAAAACTCAAAAACTATTTATTATTTTTCTGTTCAGCTTTTACATCACAATTGAGCATTTCCATTCTCAAATAATCTCCCAGCTTGAGATAGAGTATGCATCGGAAAGTTCCGCAAACATTCAGTTAGTTAATTATTTCCCAAATCACTTTTAAATGAATCTCGTACCAATTCTATATGAATTTAAATTAGAAAAAAATAAATCTTTACTTTCCTTACTCTAAGGAGGCTTCTTTATCTATTCTTATTGTTATTTGAATACTTATGATATCTTTTTTAACGATTTCTGTCCTGGAAATATGAAAAATTCAATAAATTAAAGAAATCATTTATTTTCGCTGTTGTATTTAGTCAAAGAAATTTTTAAAAATATATATCGTCAGAAATTCTTTCAAATTATTCGTTTATTTCATCATTGCAAAATTAAGATATATAATTGAGAGAATCCTATACCACCTCTGTTACAAAGAAATGGTCAAAAGTGAAAAACATAGATATTTGAGTCTCCTAAACATGTATTTTTTATATATTACGATTTTTTTAAATTTTCAATAGTATCACATTTGAATTCCCTTATAAAATTCACTGAATCTCATTTTTCCAAGGGATGTCTCTGATTATTTCTTATCTCTACAGTGGTTCTTGTAACAACTTGAATGTGCAATCTAAAATTGAAAGTAGCATTTATCAATTGATATGTCATATCGACAGAATGGTGATCAAAAAACAAAGGAATAAATGTACCAAAACAAGGCTCCTTCAAAAAAAGTTCAATAAAAATAGTAATTGTTATAGTAGTGAGATACATTATTTTATTTTTAAATCAGTTACAACGAATTCAATTGGCTCTAATTTTAATTTTTTCAAACATTTTAAAGGATAATCATTAAGTAAACTGAAATAAAAATGATTTAATAAAATATTTATTGAACGTGAATTACAAGTATTTATATGTATTCGTAAAATATATAAAACAGAAGTTCTCAGCGTTTTCTAAAAACAATAGATTGTATTATCATAGTTGGCTAACTACTTTGCTGTACTACTTGTATGCCGGCGTCTTGTTATAAGCGAGGCGCATCTTCCCTATGGTCTGGGCATTGTAGGTTCGATTGCCAATCCTGGTATGGTTTCTCCTCGTCTGCTCTGCCAGTAAGATGTATGAATGTGGCCCCTAGTAAAAAGGGGTCCTGCTAGGGAATGAGTTATATTTGAGTGGCTGTCATATTCTTGGCCCAAGCTGGCATTACTGAAAGAAGACATGCACCACCTTCGTAACAGCGGGCTTGTCCAATAAGGCAAGCGCCATAAGAAAGACACTATTTGTATGAATTGATCTTTTTACTTAATTTGCAAATTTAGTAACTCTTTTAAATTTAAATATGAAATGAACAGTTTTAAGACAATACAGTTTAAATAATTGCCTTTACTGAAAAAATATTCATCATTTTGCTCATTTTATGAAAAGTATATTTTACCCAAGTTACAAATGGAATTATATTTCAAAAACTTGAAGATTAATTATATGCATATAACATATAAGATATAACTTGAATGATAATATGTTATATATACTTATAACATATGCATATTATATGCATCTAACATTACTTGATAATAATATTAATACATAATTTTACTGTCACATAATTTTATACAACAAACATATGTGAAGAAAAGGTTTCAATATAACACAGATAAAACAATTGCACTTACAGAAAAAATTATCCGTCATTGGATTCAAAATATTTGAATTGATGACCTGGGTATTGAAACATGACGCATTCAATTGTCTAAAATTACTTTCACTTCTTAACGATGTGCATCTGTGATTAAAACTACAAATCCTTTCCTTTTATAGACTCAATTAGATTAAATGCTTGATAAATAGTAAAGTGAAAACTTAAAACAACCCGGAAAGCTGTTAATTTGATAACTGACTATCATTATCTTCTTATGTGAGATAATTTAAATGTTCAACTGCGCTACTAAATTCTAATATAAAAGAAGCACATTCATTAGATGGTGTTTGGTTCTGCTTTTTTCTCATTTTGAAGAAATAGATTTATGAGAAAGTTGAGTTGAAATGGCAAATAATTTAACTAATAAGCATTTTTATTGTTAAGAAGGTACTTTTGCTTTCTTATCAGTGCCTTGAAGATACATTTCCTTTCTTTGGATATACTTTACAATATTGAAGGTTTTATTCGTTTATGATATACTTTAAAAGATGGAAGGTACTTTTCCTTTATTACTAGATACATTAAAAGCTTGAAAATACTATTCCATTCTTAAGGGACTATTCGAAAGCTTGTGTTTCTAGTGATTTCTTTTAGATTAGGGGAAGTGTTAAAGGAGTAAACTCAGACTGGAAAGAATGGGTGCATCATTTCACATTAAATGATTTTCCATATTTTTACCCTTAATTGCCTGATTATATAAAAATCCCTTCAAGAACATTTTTTATTTTTCTCAGTCGTTACATTTGTTTATCATTCATCATAGTTTATTTGAAGTACGGTTTGCACCCAAAACACTGTTCGTTTCTAATTTCATTCCATTGGTGGCACTTGCGGTTGAATGAAAATAATCCTACTTAAAATTCTCCAATATTATCGATTATTGAATCTAAAGAATTAAAGTAAAATATATTCTAAAATTAAATTAGGAATAAATTATATAATTTATTGCAGAATTTTTAAAGTAAATATATCTGAAACACAAATGTATACTTTATGATAAAGATAAAAACATATTTGTTCAGATATTTAAAAGCAATTATTATTGTTACAAAGAACAGTCAATGTCATATGTTTCTGATTTTGCTATAATAGTTTTGTTTTTTCTTTTACTTAATATAGACATATCTTTAATTTTCTCTATTTCACTAACTATAAGTTAATTATTTTAATTGATTTCAGTCAAATGATTTTTTCAAGATATTTTAGAGAATAATTTAAGATGGGATGAAAAGCAGATCAGGAACTTGGAACTCCTAGGTTCATGTCTCTCTTTAAAGGTGAAAACTTATATTTATAATGAAATGTAAATAGTTTTAAATTACATTTAAATAAAATATATTCAATCAATCCTCACTATTTCTTCTTATATAAGTGCAAAATATCTTATAATTCTTCTTACTTTTCATTTATTCTTAATGTTGACAAATGGTAGAGCAGAAAGATCTGCAGGAAATAATTTATAACAAATGAACAAATGTAGTAATAAATAATGTTTCAAATGTGTTTCTTTTCAAGTACTCTTATTTTTTAAAGGATGTTTTGATTCAACATTACAGAATAAAATATAGATTTCTATAATACACAAATAATAAAGAACACGGAGAAATAAGAGAATGTATACTTTTTCGTATATATTTTAGTATATAATTATATAAAATATATAATTAGTATATACTTTATACAGTTATACTTTTTATCTGTCTTCAGGAAGCCACTTAAATGTCATAAATTGATTTAATAACATATTTTTGAACAACATCACTTTACTAAATTTATGTTTTATCTTCATAATATTTCAAAGAAGAAAACAAAACAAATTGCTTAAATTGAAAACCTGACATTTAAAGTTTGAATAACAGAGCAATAAACAGAAAATGAAACCAACCCATCCTATTTCTTTATTCCACTTGATAATAAAATTCTCCTAATCTCTTTTTGTTCTTGGGAGATTAAATGTACTATGCGAATAAAACTTAAATTAAGTGATGAGTAAAAAAGAATAATCAGAAGGCGAATTTTTAAAAATCAGGTTTATTTTACCTTTTTGTTATCCTGAATAAATGTTTCTAAATAATTTATTTAAATCATTTGAATAATATGTCTATCGCAGACTTCAACTTGTTAAGTCCAAACATTGAAAGGGGACTCGCAGAAGCCGAAGTATTAATTTTAAGGAGTCATGTCACGGTTTGGTTTTATTTTCGCAACCACCGAAATAAGTTTAAAGAAATTAAGAAACCTTTTATGATCGGTTGAAGAGGGGAAGTTAAGCAAGTCTGCAGTTAAATTCGCTCCAGTTTTCCCCAGAGTTACATCAGAGTCATTATTATTCAACGAAGAATTTTCTCCGATGAAAATTTATTTTATGCTTCTTTGAGTTTAGCAAATCCACTTCTAGTTTTCCATCTTGTTTATTTTACAAGTTTTGAATTGGAAGCTGAAGATGGCATTAAGATATATTATAAAAAGGCCAAAGGGAATCTGTAACTGCTAATGGAGTGCTCTGAAAATACAGCTTATTCTGCACTGTACAAAACTGATACGTTTCTAGTTTATTAAAGTCATTTTTCTCTATACATGAAGACATTAAAAGATTATGAAGGGAAACCTTCACACCAATATAAGAAACATATATATTTAATAATGATAAAAGCTAATATTAAAATTCAACTAAATATTGTCAATTTGAAAACATTATAAACATTTTAATTATTTTATTCAATTAAAATATTGCATTTCGTTAGGTACTTAATCTGTAATTTAGCTCTGTAAATAAATATTCTACTATTAGTAAAATGAAAGAAAAAATTCAGGTTTGGAGTGATCCCGTTGCAACAATTCGAATTGTTAAAACTCGGAAGGAACCAGACTCCTAAAGACCTTTCTTCTTATCTGCCGCTAAAACAGAAAATCTATTTAATTATATAAACTTGCATTGTAAAGTTAATAGAAATTAATAATTCGAAATATATTGCTAAACCAGGAAACTAGATAATAAAAATTCAGAATCGATTTCAGATATCGTTGGTTAATCTTAATCGAAATTATTCATGTCTATTGACTTCGATTTCAATAAGCTGAATCGCAAAGTTTATTAAGTTAAGGATTTATACAATAATACGGAAAAAAGCCCTGCATAAACTTTCTGAGGCTTTTATCGTCGCTTTGGATAACTTCATCAACAATGATAGAATTTATGAGTGGCTGGATAAAGTGAGATATAATGGGGAATAATTCTTCCTAGGTAGTCAATCGGATAGTTATGACTCCCTTCAATATAATTGTAAGAATTAATCATTTCTTCCGAAGGATTTCGGAGAATATAGCTATTTAAACTATATGATTAAAGAAAATCTGGATATTTTTGATTTAGGAAAGTAAACAGTTTTAGTTATAGTGGATTACGTAATGAAATTACATTATGATTAAAATTCTAAAGAATATGATTGCCTCTTCGTTGTATTAATTAAAAAACTTCCTCGTTTAGTATATAAATCACTCTTACTAATTTGCATTTTGTATAACAACTGAAGAAGAAAAATGTTAATTAAGTATAAAGGGTATATATGCAATATATTAAGTATATATGCAGAACTAAAATTATTAATCAGTATGATTATATTTTGATTCTACTAAATATTTTGATTAAAATTGTTAAAAAAATTAAATTAATAAATATATTACATACGGCCGTTCATTATAATCTATTCGGTATTTAATCATAACTTAATAAACAAACTTTAATATTTTAATTATTCAATTTCATCTAATATTTAAATCAGTTCATTAGTTCCAAATAGTCCAACCAGTACTTTTTTTAGCTCTAACTATGATGTTTTTACATTTTCCTAACATGATAACATTCTTTCCAGATATAAAGTCAGCAGTTTCTCGCACTAAGTGCCTACAGACAGCCAGATGGAATCCTCTTGCCTAGTGCAGCGATGTTGAAATCAGAGACTTGATGGAAATAAAATGCCGGACTTGTGTTTCTAGAAGAGTGAAGAACAGTGAAAGTCTTTGGAAAAAGAGTCGGAGGAGTGTAAATGTTCGAAATCTTTTCTAATATTTTCTGAGCAGTTCAGTGTGATTCGACTATCTGAGTTAGGATGCATCTGATAAAGATCGGTGTATTTCTGAAGATTGCCCCTGGAGTAACCATTTGAGCTAACAGCCAGTTAGCGATTTATATATATATATATATATTCTTCGATTTGATCATGGAACTATTTCACTTAACTTTCAAACATTGTGGGAATTTTGTAAATCATATTAAACTGGATGAGAATAAGACATTTTCGTGTACAGATATAAGGCTGCAAATGAACGAATATTTTTGTTACTCTACTCCCTTAGTTCACTGGTGATCATCTAGAAATCATGTAACAAATCTCTAAACCATTTCATTTATATTCTAAAAAATATATAAAAATTTAATACATAAAGTTCTATACTACTTTAATTAATGTTTAACTCAACTTTTTTTATTTTAACTATTTCCATCTGCATTAAATTATCCTTATGAGACAAGAAATTGTCTATTGTCTAAATTCATAAACTAAAGAAACAGCAACTATTAACTACTAAAAAATTAAATATATTTATATACTGCTTTTTTGTTATAATCGATACTTTTTATTATGCTTATACAGTATATCTTCTGTGAATACCCAGATAGTCATTTAACGAGTTAACTAAAATAATTTATTTAAAATTTATTATTATAGCAATATGCACACAGTTTATTATTTAAAGTTTCTCTATTTTTAGTGTAACCAATAAATATTTATATCTACATGATCAGCCCGTAACTTGGCCAATTTTCTCTTTGCAGATTTATTTCAAAATCTTCAATTTTTCTTTTCAAAATTATAAAAGTGTGATTAATGTATTCTCTGATTTAATTTCACAGCGATGACTAAAGTATCAATTTTTTTAAATACTTTTTGTCCTTAAAAAGGATATTTTATTGGGATAAAATCTTTTGGAAAGATAACCTGAAGAAGCATTTGTTTATTAAGGAGTGGGAAAAAACCTTGCAGTAAACGACATTCATTAAAAAAATATAACGTTTCACAATACAAGAAGGGAAAAAATTTCCGATTTCTGAAGACTTTTTTTTATTTATGATTTTGTAAATGTTCATAAATAATTATATTTTTCTGAAATATATATTAACATAAGTTAATGATAGAAATGATAAGAATGGGAACTAATTTTTAGCAAGAAAATCTGCTACCATATGGAAAAGAAAAATGATCCCAAATTTGTTCTTCCATGAAATGTTTTTCCGAGAATAATATTATTTTTCTGATTTTCTTCTTTCCAGTCGCTACAACCAAGTAACAACATTCTGAAAGGACAAAAGAAAAAGGGGCACTATCCCCTACAACAATAATCTATCATCAAGTCAGTTGAAATATATCGTTCTTTAATATCCTTATTTTACCAGTGACCCAGTGATGTGGATACAGTTTGGCGCTTCAAAAAATCTTGATTAATAGTTCTTAAGCCAGCACTTTCTATTTTCTAGATAAAATTTCACTTTTTGCTTAGATATTTTATTTTAAACAAAATGATCGTATTTTTTCCCCAAAGTATCGTAAGACAAAACTCGTATGACGATTTTATTAACAAACTTCATATCATGATTGTATTTCGATTGCATCTCTGTATTTTAATTCGTTTTTTTTATAAAATCTTGTAATCAAGATTTTAGATATTCCTGAAAACAGTTTTTAAGTAAAAATTTTAATCTTACATCTGTAAATTTCATGTTCCAATTGTTATAGATGCATAAAATTGCTCCATTAAACCCGTTAACGCCCAAATTAATTTCAAATTGAAAGTTTTGAAAAATATTTTTAAATTACATTTCATATATCATAAATAGACTAATTATGAAGTTGTATCCATTTTCCATCGTTAGCAGCTGAGATAATAGATGATCTATAAATAGATCGTTGTGCGCTTATGATAGTAAAAGACCAAGTAACTTTCTTGTGGTTTTTTATTTACCCTTCCAGATGGCGCGCGTATGTGAGAGATACACTAGAGATGAATTTCGTTTTATACCTTTAGATATGGTGACGCTGGGAATGCCTGTCCTTGGCTGTTTGTGCCCCTCCCTTTTACCTACTTTCAGTTGTCGTCGTAAGTTTGTGGCGTTAACAGGTCTCTGCCGATCAAATATTTGTATTTTAGAGATACACACGACCGTTCATGTAAGTTTTTGCTACATCTGAATTTTTATGATTTCACAAACAAATCTGCATTCTTTTAGACTGGTGACAGATGAAAAATGCACTTACGAAAGAAAATGTTGAAAAAACGCACCCACGTGTCTACAAGAGGTCCAGTTGTGAGATTTGCCAGAAATTTATGTATTTGGAGCACACTAAACACATTTGCTCAAACTGCAACGTTGCAATGAATTAACAATGAAACTATATTATTCATTTTAATATCTGCCAATTACAATTCCGTTTTTATACACAAATTCTATGTTTTTTGCACTTCTATGTTTTATATGCAAATTATTCTATCAAAATATCGGCAATTTCAGTTGTATTATTTTTAAATCAATTCAGTTAACCTATGTTCATTTTATATTGTTATTGCAGTCTATGTGTGTATTTTTTCTGCTTCTTTTTAAACAAAAAATGTTTAAAGTAGTTAAAGTTATTAATTCCAAGCTATTTATTTACAATGTAATTTTAATCGTTACGCTTTTGAAAATTTACATTTTACTCTAGCGTTTGTGAGAAATAAGCACGACCTTTTATGTTGGTATGACGGCCGTGCCCGCTGGAAGGTTAAAAAAACCCAAATTTAGGGGGGCGGGATGAAGCTTTTGTGAATTTAAAAACAACTAGTGTGATTTAAAAGAAAATATTATTTTACTGGTCTAAACTTACTTATTTACAATTTTATACAACCAATTCGAAAAAGTTAAATGTGATATAATGGATAACATTTCAGACAAAGGGTTACGATGCATTTTCTTTAAAACGTAAGAGGTCTACCCTTTTATTTTTGAAACTTGCGTCTTCTATGGTTTTGTCTTTTTCCTATAACATGGTCTTTTCTATCTAAACGCACAGAGTCTATTACGTTTGATCTTGATGACATCATCAGAGGTCTTCCAAAGCCTTTCTTAGAATTTGTTTTCCGTTTGAGGTACGCAACGGCGATATATTTTCGGATATCTTTTACGCTTTTCTTTTCGCAGTTTGTTAAATTGAACAGACTATAGGTATTTACGATAGACATGTCGATAACTCTTAAAGATTAATAAAGTTTGGCCAGTACCATATTTTGCCACGGATCTGAATTGTGTATTTTTCTAAGAGCCAGTCATGCTGGTCTCCCCCACTCACATTTTTGTTATACTGATGAATAGTAGAACAAAATGTGGGTGGTATTAGGTTGCAAAATTTATAATTTTTCTTTCAAACCTTTTTGATGCCTTGAAACTTGGATTAAAGGCTCTATGTAATCAAAGTTTGTCTCTGCTGTTATACACTTGTTATATTTCCATTTAACTATAGTTATTTTGTTCCTTTCGTCGAAACAGTAGTCATAAGAACCACTTTTTCTTTCTAATATCTTATTAGGCATTAAATTGCAAGAAGATGCTCTATTGTTTCTAATTGTACCAGTGGCTTTGAATCATTGTGTTTTTAATTCGACCAGCAGATCATAATAATTTTTTAAAAATGTCAAAAAAGATGACTTGGCTGTTAAGATCAATAACTGATTATAACATCAGATTCTATTTCCTTAATAAACATATATTCTAACACTTCTTCGGTGGCGTAAAATACTTTACGCCGAGATATTCTGAAAGAAATGAAACGGGAAAAAATAATATTAGTTACCACTAACGCCCAGCGATGTATTTATAGATCAGCATGTTTAAACTTATATTTTAATGATAAAAACAGTTATTTTTCAAATATAAATAAACCCGAATAATTAAAGAGTTACTGAAAATGTTAAACACATGAAAAAAGTATAACTTATTTAAATTTTTTTTTCCAGTTCAATACAAAATCGAAAGCTGCACTTTGAAGTTTCAAAATGGCGAGCATCAGACGCTAGCTGCTGTACTGCTCTGGGAAAGAATGCTTCAAATCTCATTTGGTTGTGTGGCCACCTGTGTATGGTAACCAGCCAATGACAAAACAAAGTGATTAAAAGATATCGTTTTCACTGGGAGTTCTGAGTGGGAAGTGATGTATATATAGATAACTGGATGGTAACGGGTTAATGGTATAATACCATTTACCTATTCTAAAAAGAATTCCAAAAAAATTGGTAAAATGAACTGTGAATCTATATTTGTTGAAATCAGAGTCGACTGATATCTGTTTTAAGGAAATGGATATTTTTTACAAATTGTAAATATTGGAAAAAAAAAATGTAAATATTTACAAATTGTATCAATATTGGAAATAGGAAAAAAATTTGAGAATGAGATTATTCTAACAATAGAAACTTACTTATTAACAGCCATCTTAGTGAATCAAAAGTTGAAAAAATTTAGGATCTAGACTAGAATTTTATATAGCACCATCCATTCATATATAAACATTATCATAAAGTTTTAAACTAAATGCAATTTCCAATAATCAATAAGTCCTTCTTAAAACATTCGAATCAAGTCAATTCTTACTTGAGTCAGCTTTAGTGTTTTGAGGTATTGAAACTTACTTAATATACCACGTTAAAATTATTTCCTAAAATGTATATTCCTTAATTTTGCTAAGGGATTTTTTTTTCAATTTAACAGCAAATTTTTTTCTGAACTATCATTTCACATCATCTTTTTATTTGGGTAGGAGGGGAGGATGATCAGTTCTAGTTATAATGTAAAAATGAGTTATCAAGATTTAGTTAGGATCTAGGTGTTTGGCTTAGCAAGTATTGAATATAAAATCGTGAAAAGGGGTCCAGAAACATATATGTATAAATATGTAAATATAGAAGAATTTCACTTATTGGCTCAATATCTTTTAAGAATAACAATATTTGTAAAATAGGAAATCCAATTTTGAAACCCGAATGAAAAGATATGTATTCTATATTTACATAAAATAAAAATTAATAAAGTTCTGAAATTATTAAATATTTATAATGTATTAATGTCTTATAATGCATTACAACAAAAACAACAACAGTGATTTACGTTTTTTAAAAATATTATTCTTGATTTTTATATTTGAAATAAAAACTTTAAAATAAATATTTGGTTTAATTGTTTTAAACCTATATTTTCTTTCCAAACGTATGAGTTAATGGATCATCATTTGATAACCGTTACAATATTTACCTGATAAAATTGCTTTATGTTTTTTTTTCTGAAATGTAAAAGGAATTAAATTTATCCTTTATATCCTCAAAAAGAATAGTTAAAATTTTCTATACATAATCCAATATAAAACACTTTAATGAACATTTTAATTTTTTTTCATTATTTTAAGAATAATCAGACTCATCTAATAATTTCATCTCATTAAAATCAAAATATAAATTTTTTGAAGTATGAAAAGGGATTGTCATCAGTAAAATTCCAAAAGAAATTGCTCCAACAATAGTTTTCAATATCCCACTTTTATGTTTGAATGTTATACAAAAAATAAAATTCAGAAATTAAGTCTTGATAATTATTTCGCCAAACACGCCCAAGATATTTAATTCTGAAACCAGAACTCATTCTTTGCATTTTAGATACTAATATACTACGTTGCACAAAAAATGTTTATTTTCTCATATACATTTTTTTCGGACCAATTTTCATAGAAAATTTAAAGACGTAAAGTTCGTATAAAAAAATCTTTTTCTTGTTACTTTTCGAATGATTCCAGCTCTAAGTTAACAAAAACAGAAATCAGAAGAAATCTGACTGAGTTAAGTTATCTAATCCAAAATATTAAATTTCAGTATCATTTATGTTAGAGAGCCAAACATTTTCAAGTAACATTTAAGACTTTCTTATTTAAGAAATATATAGTGCTAATAATAGAATGGATGTACTAAGCTTGCATTGAGGCATTTATTGATTTTCAGAACGGAAATTTGATCTTTTTATTATTTAATTTTTTCCTAGAAAAATGTAAAGGGCCGCGGTGGCCCGGTGGTAAAGTCTCGGCTTCGGAACCGGAGGGTGTCAGGTTCGAGACTCGATTCCACCGAAGAACCGTCGTATGAGGGGGGTCTGTTGCATGTTAAATCTGTCAGGCCAAATGTACTCCCGCTGGTGTGGCGTGGTGTGGAGAGGGGGTGCCAATTCAGGTATTGTCCTCGTCATCTGACCGTGGTTCAAAATTACGAGGTTCGTCCAAAAATAGCCCTAGTTTTGCTTTAAATGGGACGTTAATATAACTAAACCAAACCAAACCAAACCTAGAAAAATGTAAATTGCAATGTATTGTTGTAAGAATTATGTATTTAACTGAGATTATATTACAGAAATTTCGATTTCAGTATCAATATTCAAAATAGAATAGTATTATGTTACGAGTTCAATAAAAATAGAGCTTCTAGATCTTAATTAAATATTTGCATTATATTATATACTTTCAGTATTAGTAAATAGATATTTTTTTCTGTTTCTGTGTTAGTTTCATTTTTGAAAATTTAGCTTGCAAATATTGAACACTTATGAAAGATTTATTTTCATTTAACAAGACTAAATTTCTTTGTGTTTAAGAATAGTGCAATTTATATTTTAACACGTTTTAAAATTAACAAATCTACCATGAAATATTATTAAAGTATTCCTTTTCTTATTATGTTATCTTGACTTCAAAGTTCCAATTTTATATACCCAAAAGATTCTTTATATATCAATAAATACTTAATATCCCTTTATTTTATTTTCGATATCTGTTTTCATATTAGACATTCAATGATAAATATATGCATTCATTGAAATATAGAAATATGCGTCATTCAATAGTGATTCTTGTCATTACATTTTCATTAAAAGCAAAACCGATTTTTTTATAGAAATTCATACTTAAAATTTGACCCATAAGCTTAGTACATATAGGAGGATTGGAACTTTAATTGTGGTAACACTGCTGTAAACTAAACCACACACCACACCTAAACTAAACTAAACGACCATACTAAAATATGTCACGTATACCACACGTTTTCTATATACCTACCTTACCTCTTATCAAAATGGCTCGTCCTTCCTACATTATGTGCATGCGGAGTTATGCGAAGAATGATCCTTGTATTAGCTTGCGGTTTAAAATAAGTGTTGTCAGGATGTTTTCAAAACAAGTTTTTAGTTTTTTTGTTTTTAGTTACATTAACGTCCAGTTTAAAGCAACACGAGGGCTATTTGGGGATGGACCTCGTAATTTTGAACCAAAATCAGATGACGAGGATGATACCTGAATTATCACTCCCCTCTCCACACCACACCAGTGGGAGGACGTTTGGCCTGACAGATTTAACGTGCAAGAGACCCCCTCACACGATGGTCCTTCGGTGGAATCGTGTCCCGAACCTGAAACCCTCCGGTTCCGAAGCCGAGACCTTACCACCAAGCCACCGCGGCCCTACAATCATGCAGAATGAATCTTTTAGAGATTATGAGCCGTTGCTTTTTTCTGAATGGTTATACGAAAAGAAATAAAAGGCGTTTCTATAGCTTTAATGAAAATCAGTAGAATTTTAATGTTTCTTTTTTTTTCAATGTTAATATCCAAATCGAAATTATTAAATTATTCATCTATTCTAACAAAGCCGTTGCTCAAAATGAAAGAAATTCGGAGATTTTGAATACTTTTTTTAAATACTTACTCATACTCGAAGACTGTACCTCCTGGAAATCTGGTTTTAGTCTTCCACATATGATTTCTTATAATGAAAAGCAAGAATCTCTAAAAAGTACTCGTGATTATTTAGCTTTTTTAAATTTCTCAAATTCTTTTAAGTTTCTTTTTCGGTTCTTTGCAGCAGTGAAACATGAGAAAATAAGAAATCTGAAAAATCAGACCTGTAATCTCATTTTTATCAAATCAAAATTGTATATTTTCCAGTAAATAAATACATTCCTTATTTTCGGGTTTTACTTCATTCCAATTCCTCAAAAACTTCTACTATAGCGAAAAAAATCCAAGAGTTTCATTTGTTATCTGAACATCTAAGTGTTGTTTAACATTTCAATTTTTGCTTAACATCTTTTCTTCTAAACTATCTTCTGAAAAAAATGCCTTTTTCCAATGATAAAAAGAGATTCGAAAATTCAGTCGATTAAATTCAATAAAACTGCTAGTTTGATTTATTTCGAAAGCATTTTTTTTTAATATTTAGAAATCAGTATACCAGAGTAAAATTTACAAAATATTAAATTTCTACTACTTGCATTTCGTGTATTAGATTCAATTCATAGTATTTTACTATAACAGAAAATGTTACTGGTTCCTTTATCGCTTTCATGAATGGATTTCTTGAAAGATTATTCGAAACTGCCTCAAAGCAATCTCTCAAAATCATGCATATATCATGATAAATGATACTGGATATTATTCAGGAAATTAGAAAATCAATGCATTTGAAATTAATATCCACATAAGATGTATACTCTTTTTACTTTGTATGATTCGCATACTTTTTTTCTTCATTTCATAATGAAATACAGAAATAAAAATTATTCATTATTTTCCTTGTACTCTTTGAATTTGTTTTTATTAAGAAAATAATTTAAATTGAAGTATGAATAATTAATAGTCTGCTATTTTGCTCTCTGGAAAACTGATTTATTATTCTAATGATTTTTAAATCTCCATTAACCGCGATAGTTGATATGTGTATATTTTTTTTTCATGTTAAGCAATACAGTACATGAGATCATATGTTCTTTGATTTTTATGTCACTACTACTTATATCTTTGATACATTGATGTTTTTATGCTTCCTGGAATATTATTATATCTGTACATGCTATTATGTTCTCACAATCTTCCAAAAATTATACCCACATTTCATGACATTGACTCTCATCATAAAGATTATACACTTTTTAATGCGACATATTTATCTGAAATGAAATTCTGCAAATCTCGATGATAATATTGTATATGTTTCTTAAGAATGATGTATATCTCAGCATAAAATATTTTTTTAATAAAAGGTTATTGAAAAGGCATTTACAAAAAATTTTGACATATTTATTCAGCAATAAATTGAAAAGATAGATACAAAATGCTGTAGTTATTACTGGGATATTTACATTTGAAAGACGGATATTTGGAAAAACTCAATTCCAAACATAGCAAGGCTGATGGCAAACTGGATTAAAAAAGGGAGTCGCATAACTTTATTGTGTAATACCTTTTCGGGAATGTATAAAAAATGCGTTAAAATTAGAGAAATGATTTAAAACAATCCTAAAATTTTAAGAGAATTTACTTTTCACTATAAACTATTTTTAAAAAAATTAAGTTTGTTTCATTGAAACAAAATTCTATTGATGTAAGTACATTTAGAATGTATAATAAGATAAAAAGAACTCGAAATGAAATTTTTAAAAATACATATAAATTTAAGTTAATAACTATAATATTACGTTATAAATGATTTTGAAAATTTCTTTCTCTTTAACTTACCATGTACTAACCAGGAAATTTTCCATTGTGTCTGTTAATGATTTTATCAAAATTTTGATTTGCTTTGGTTGAACATCATATCATCTTATTTCCATTTAGTATCGGAAATAAGTTTAAGCTTGAAAAACGTTTAGAGAGAAATTTCCACATCTAAATATGTTAAATATAAATAGTTTATTTTCACATTCAATATAAAAAGAGTTCAAGAGATAAATATTTTTGAAATTATGAAGTAATTTTTAAATGATGGCGTTAATCGGCTTATCACAGCTTTTCTAATTATATAAATTATGAATGCTCACCATGTAGCATTTTTTTACTAACACTTAAATGATTCTCAATTACTAAATTATATGGAAAATAATATTCTGTTGGATCCAAATAACATATCACAATGGGCTGAAGAATTATTTCTTGCTTGCGTCCTTTTACATTAAATGTCACACATTTCTCTGTTCAGGAAAAACAGTTCGGAGATTATTGAATATTTTGGGAAACAATATTATATTTACTATTTTTTATAAATTTTTAAGTGTAATAAAACAAAATATAATCTAAGCTCATTACTACTGAAAATAATCTTAATCACATTTTGTAAATTTCTTAAACAATTTATAACTAAGTATAATCTATTTATGTAGTTCCTTTGTAACCATATCTTTTAGAAATGCACATCAAAAGAAACTGATTTTCGTCTCAAATAAAATGTGTGTTTTTTGATAATGCATCGAATAGAAAGCAATATTTTCCTTTATCTACATAACTTCTAAATCGAACGAATTCCGCATTTCCATTCTGTGTATCTTTCTCGTGCAGTAATAAAAAGCGGAAGTCGGTAAGACCTGCCTGTTACGAAACATGTCCTGGAAATACGGTCGAATTTTATTATTCTGATTTATTATACTGCCGTATAGGTAGAAATGACCTAGGTTCCAGTTTAAGCTATTGGTGGAATCAAGTTTCAATTGTTGTAATGATTGGAGCAATTTATCTGAATACCTTCAAATTTCGTTTCTAATTTTTATAGAATAATTTAGATTTATTATTCTTTAGAGCGTTTTTTGAAGAATTCTTCTGGGATATAATCTTCTGTTATTCCATTAAGTAATACTCATATTTCTGAAATCCAATATTTTTTGGGTATGCTTATAAGCACATCTTATCTATGAAAGACGTCGAAGTTAAAGTTAACAAGACGAAAAAAAAATTGCAAATATGGCATATTTGTGATTGGAATGAGGTTCCAACGTAATGCTTTCGGTTGTAAGAAATTGAAGTATGTATATTGCAAAAAATATTCCAAAATCAACACATTTGAATTTGCCACCTTTTATGAAGTAAATGATTGGCAAACCTATTAAAAATCTATTTGGCAGCTGGGAATTTAGAGTTATTAAAACTACAGCATTACGTGATAGAACAAGATTTGGATTACATGGAAAACACAATTTTAAATTCTTATAATTTTATTGAATCATAAAGTGCACATTATATAGTTATACATGGAATAACACAGAGGAGAAATGGCCTTCTCGGCTTTGCTGACACAAATGCACTATTTTTCCATGATCATTTTGCTTAAAAAGGTATGAATTTCTATGATGGAGCTTTAAATTTACTCCTTCAATGCACGCGAGCTTATTTCTGCAATACACTTTTCTGATATCCCATTAAATATTAAATACATAATTTTGAAGTGAAACAGTTTAAGTATATTTATAAGTTTTAAAAATATAGGAAAGTCATTGAAACTAAAGTTTTTGAAGAAGTGAAAAAAATCACAAACATGGCATAACTACGATTTGAATGAAATTTCTATATAATGTTTTGTAAATAATTTCGGTTGTAAAGAAATTGAAGTCGGCGTGAGGCAAAACAAAAAAGATTTAAACAAAAGATGCACACCGATAACTAAAAGAAAAATGAAAATCCTAATTAATGATAGCTCCTACACATAAATATATCTCCATGACCAAAAGTCTATTAAATTCTAAACTTAAACTGGTGGTATCATTTGAGAAAAGCTTTGTTTTGAAAAGGAAGTCTGCGAAATGAAAAAATAATTTAATCTATTACTCTATAAAAATGTATAATGCTAGTTAATTTAAAACGTTTCGCACTAAGAAGATAACAAGATTGTAAAATAATAGTACAATCTTTTCAGGCGTGTTGAAAATACTAAACTACAATGTAGTTCTGAGAATCTTTCATGAACACCTGCTGAAATAAACCCTTCTTATCTTCGTTTCCCTTGAGAATCAAAAATACAAAATCTAAATGATGCATTAATTTGATTGTGGATTTGGTCATCTAGACTTCAGCACGCTAAGTAATCAGGTAATGTAAATCACTTGGCTGTTCACGAATAAAATACATACGTTTGATGCATATTAAAAAGATGGCCAAACACCATTTTAAAAATTTAGTTTCATTTCTCTTAAAAGGAATTTAAAATGCTTTTTCTTGAAAAAAGAACAAAAAGTGGAAAAGCATTTTGTGGAAAAAAATATTTTAAAAATGCTATTAGCGGTCTTTAGCATAGAGTCCTGAAATTAACTATTATTCAAATATTTTTTTTAAATTCTTGTTTTGGTAAAAAATTTGCATGCAAAGAATAAAGTTTTTCCTGCCAAAAGATAAATATTTCAATAATGGAGAATAATAATAGGTAATAAAATTAAACAAAGGTATTCGTTGAAAGCTGCTGAATCTTAAAAAAATGGGAGTTTGATTTTTCTCATTTTTTTTAACTTTTCATAAATATTTATCGTGTATGCTTACAGTTTTCTGTTCTAAGCTCTTTGATTAAAATTCATATAGGTTTTACTCATTTCTTTCATTCTTTTTCATTGAAATTGCGGGAGGGTGAAATATTTATGTTGTATTCGATAAGCATAGATATAATGCGGTCTTTGAGAAAAAAAAATAACTATGATATGTTTTTGCTTTTTCGTATACGAAGAACAATTTGTAGGTTATAAAATTGATCAAGAAATTTTCTTATCCTACCAATGCTACAATCCTGGTATTGTCACTGTCCGCATATCTGTCTTTGAACATGATATTTCAAAATCAGTTTCGAAAAGAAGTGGATATATATGGTATGTGGTCTGTATACTAATTGTATTGATTTCTATCAAATATTGCACACAATCTATTTGCAAGAATTCTTGTCTTTCCGAATAAAAATGAATAATAATTAAACAGCACACAAAAAGATATGTTCAAAATTTAATTCACAGCACTAGGAAGTGCATGTAAAAGGTGATTGGCATATAAAAGATGATTACCTAAACATCTGTGTATTTAGATAAATGAAATTTGGAATACGATATATTTTCTTAAATAGTATTTTAGTTTCAAATAGTAGTTCTTATCTGTATAAAAATTGTCATAAGATGAATAATCCGTTTACTTTAATGCATTTCATGAATAAATCTTAAGCAGTACAAAAATCCCTAAAAATAAAAGTTTGAGCACCGATGGTGTCCATTAGCAAGTTCATATTTTAAAATGTTTATGTAACGGAAAGGGTAATAGAATTTAAAAGAAAGTATCGCAGTCATTCTGGTTATTCACTTAATGGCTATGTCATATCTCTAACCACCACTGGATTGCTCCGGCAATTCTAAAAAAAATGTAAAATGAAGAGTGGAGGCACATTTGTGCGGCAGTTACAATTCATGATTGATATTAAGGAGGCTGGACTATTCTATCTAGTGTTGTTCTAACTGTATTTGCCAGACAAAAATACTCAGAGTTATCCTCAGTACTCTTACAAATCATGAGCACTCCTCTCTTTCAGACACCCTAAAATTAACCAGGGTTTCTAACCCCCACACGAACGTTTCTCCACTCTTAAATTCACATCCTTTTTTAGAACGGCCGTTGATTAGAGACATGGCAGGTAAATAAATCTATGTTTTACATTTGCAGCTATATCTTTTTGGAAAATAGAGAGTTCAAAAACCTAACACCATTTATGCGTAGCTGTAGTTTTAAAATTTTTATTCAAAAAATTATCAGCTAATTCATTTGTCCAAAATAAATGTAAGAATAGGATTAATTTCATATTGTTTTACATTCTGTTAAACATTCGCATAAAATCAATTTTCAATTAAACATGTTTTTTAGTATATGTAAAATCTGTCAAACTATTTGGATAATTGTTTATCAAGTATGTTTTTATTCTGTAATAGCCCGCAAGTGTCTTTCCGTTGACTACACCCACCTGCGATCATTTGATTTAGTTAAAATTTTAATTTGGTCGTTTATTCTATTAAGCTCGGAGAAAAATGGGCAATAACGACCAAAAATTTCTAACACTTCTGGCATTTTGAAAAGAATTTTTTCTGATATTAATCTTTTAACTTAATATTTTTCTCAATTTTATCCTGAGTATATATATTGTTAACTGATAACAAGATATAATTTTTACTTAGGATAGGACATAGAACAATAATAACGGGGAAAAAACGTAAGATTTAAAATCTGTATATATTTTGCTGTTAAATAGACCGAAACATGTATTTAATGCAAAATTTTCTGTCTTAAATATAAGTAATTGTTTTGTGTTTACTTCTGCGCTTTTATGAAACAAGCAGTGGAGCGTTGATGTATATATATATATATATATATATATATATATATATATATATATATATATATATAATGAGTAATAATGTAAAATATGTACTTAATATAGACGTAAAATATGTAGAAAACCAATGTGCATGGATCATTTATGTACGTTGACCGAAATATGATTCATAGGATTTCTCATTTTTCATCAAAACTTGTGCCCAAGAGGGGGTAATTAGCCTTTTAATAGTGAATTAAAGGCTCAACTATAAAGCAAACATTATTTAGCGATCAGTTTTCTCAAATGTTAAAATGATAGACAATTGTTTACAAGAAAATAATTTTTAATGATAATTTGAGTTATTTTGGGGGCTGTCAGATTTGAATATTAGGTTGATTCAAAATCAGAACTATATGGAATAGCATATTTATGAACTTAAAAGTTTGTATTTTTTTTTTTTTTTACTTTCTTTACTCATTTCTTTCTTTACTTCTTATTCTTTACTTAAACAATATAGTTATTTCGAAATTCCAACTCATTTTCATGTTCATATTTTTTTTCTCACATCTTTTTAGTTTTCTTATTATTTTTGTATTTAATGATGCCTGAAAATTTAGTGCATCATAGGCTTGAGTATTCAAGATTCATTTTTTTTTTTATCGAAGGATCATCTTTGAACTAATACATTTTTTTCTCTATCATTATGTTCTCTGTTTATACCACAATTTGTGATAACTTAATTTTAAGTTTGTTGTATCATTTTACTGTTAAATAATATGTAAATAAAAAGAACCTTTCATACATTAGTACCTATAGTGTACTTACTACATAGATCTTCCGATGTTCAGCTTTTCTCCGCATTTATTTCCTCTCCCTAAACGTATTGTTACAGGAATTTTGCTCTTGATATACTGTGTAAGAAATGCAACAATATCGGTAAGTGAGTACAATAGTTTATCCATAAGAAACATGTATCACAAGTAATAAAAGCATATTTAATGTCAGAATGAATAACATTTGTAGATACTCACAACAGAAACAGATGACAAATTGCAACGAAACAAACATATATGAAATCTATTGTAAGATCTGAATTTATAAAAAATAAGAAAACATTGATATAATTAATACTATCTGTATATTGTCTAATAATTTAATTTAGCTATGCAATACTTCCATAGATCTTTCAAATAGAAAAAACATAAACAAGGTATAAAGTTTTCTCTTGGGAATTGTAGAGTAAAAACTATATGATTTAAAGCACTTTATGAATAAAAATTTACAAGATATTATTTTCTTTTATTGAATAAAAAGTCGGATATGAAAAAATTAAGCATCTAAACAAAGCTTGTTTGTCAAAATAAAAAAAAAATAATTTTCAATAATAATCAAATAATAAAAATTTCCCTAAATCTACTGATAGGCTTAAATTTCATAATTTTGAATTATACTTTTTGCTTCAATTAAACGTAAATAATATTTTTTCATAATTTTCTTCTGTTTTGTTTGTTATATTACAGAAACAATATATTCTTGAATTTTTCTTCTCCAGGAATTGAATGTATAATACCAATAGCACTGGTTTTCAGCTTTTCAATATTTTTTAATTAAAGAAAATTTCTGTCATTTTGTAAAATTGTGTTTTTTTAAATAAATGGTATGGTAAATTTTATGTTCCATTATATTTTTGTCGGAGCATATGGAAATAACACTGAGGAAAATTATAGTTCCATACAGACATTTGAACAGAGCTGGAAAACAGATTTGTAACAATATTAATTAATTTTAATTTGTCTTAATTAGTTTCATAATTTTTCATTGAAATGTACAAATGAATCAACTTACTTGCTAAAGAAAAAAAAAAATGGAAAAAATGATATTTAACAGCGCAGCTTACGGACATTCACGGAACTCACCGATATTAAAATTGGAAAATATGATTTTTTTTCCTTGAAGAAAACCATATATTATTTTGCCTATTATTCTTCATTGTAAACAAACAGTGACTAGACAAAAGGGAAACAATGCAAAAAACATGCTAATGAAGTTAAAAGTGCGATTACATCTATGTCACGGATTGCTCAAATATTATATTTACTTGTGATATAAAGCGAGGTTTTGTATTTCTTTACATAATTGACTGATGAAACGTTTTGTTTGCACTCATCTAAAATGTTTAATCGACAAACAATTGGGGGAAACATTGCCTGTAATTGTGTTTGGCAAATTGAGCAGGCAAATATTGATCGAGTTCTAAAACATCCCCTTTCACTGATAGACATATGCATTGTTTTCCATTAAATTTACCTACGAATGTGAATAAATTTAAAATTCAGCGAACTTTGGTTTACATTATGGATATATGTTGATGATATTTGCTTGAGGATATCTCTGGCCAGTTTTAATTATTATTTATCACGCAGTTTAAAGAAAAAGTTTTTCGTATGCAAAAAAGCATTATTGTAAAAATTCTGATTTTAGATCTTTACGAATCTGTGCGTGTAAATTGTCACTAAATTTGAAAAATCCGGCTTTGTTATCTATGCCCTTTTGATCTGTTTCATCTATCTGTGATCATGAAGACTCAAAAGTTCTTTAAAATAGAAGAATAAAATTTCATTATGGGGTCTCTAGAACGAATTTATAAATTTCTATGAAATTTTAAATGAAGTACATTTCGTATCTTAAAGTATTTGCCTATCTTATACTTCCGACTGCATTACCACAATCATGTAAAAATGAAACCGGTTATTAAACAAAAAATCGGGATAAATATAATACGTTTTACAATTACAATTCCATATAAAATTAAACTTAATGCATTAAGACAATAATCGCCAAAAATGATGTACTTTCGCATGCATGTAGCATGATAATTACAAACTGCATCCATAGGTATTATTGAAATTTACCATACACATTCAGCATTTAAAGTGTAGGCTTTAAACAAATCTATCGAAGGGTTGGCTGTCCTATCTACTTTCTCATGAAGACAAACTCGATGATTTCAAAATGCAATGTTTTAAGTTAATAAAATTTCATATGTGATCTGACCTTGCTGTTAAGATCGAGAGTTTCCCAAATATTGGTTTCAATTCCTAAAAAAGACTCGAAGGACTTTACATAGTATATAAAAGGGGCATAATGGCGTATGAGCCATATATAGGGGCATATGGGCATAATGGCGTTCTCAGTTTTAACCTATTCCAACAATTTTATGCTTATTAGAGAGACTATAATACTTTTATTTGTGAGTACGCATAAATTCTGAGACTTTATGTAGTTAATGTTAATAATATGTTTGTCGCGATTAGTGATAAGAATTTGCCATTCTTTGAATAAGTTCTCTTTACTACGAAATTTTATAACTGGTCTGATTGCCAGATACATCATCGTTTCATTCAATTAAAAATTTAACAAATGTTATGTTTTGTGTACTTGAGAAAAAGTGAAGAATACCGGTGAGACGCATTAATTGGTGGCAGCCCTCTTGAGAGGGAATCCTGGCGAACCGCCAAGAGAAAAAAAAATTCAAACTTTCTACTTAATTCTACCTAAAAGTCTCATCAGGATGCTGCGTTTTTGTGATTTTTCAAAAGAATATGATTAATAAGTCATCTATTAATGAAACTGAAAGAGTATGATTGGTACTACGCTTACTCTTTACTTACAGAAATTTTATTTTCATAAATATGCAATATTTTTTTACTATCCATTTTTAGTGTATAAAATTTATATTCTTGTTTTTCTCACTTTTTCTTTTAATTTTTTATCTCTTTCTTTTTTGTTTTCCTTGAATGCTTTTGTTTTGTGCTCATGATTCGATTATATCTCTGTAAAGTACAATAAAGTTTAACAAACGATATATTTGGGGAGTTTAATAATTATAAATACAAGCCATTTTGTTATAAATATATAAAATTTTGTTTTACCGATTAAAATTTATTTGAATTGTGGAACTTTATTAATAATTTAAATTTGAGAAAAGCAAATAAAATCACATTATACTTAAATCCTAACCTTCATGCAATCCTTTTAATTATTAATAGAAATTAATAATAAAAATGATTATGTATCATTCTAATATCGTTGAATTATATTATATTACAATTTTATCTTTTTATTTTCAATTAATTTGCTTTTCACCACAAATTTACGGATTAATAATTGTGCAATGCCCGGTTATTTTTTGAGTGTGAATTCATTTTAAGAAAAATATATTTTAATTTTTCTAATTCATAAAACGGAGTTTTGTTTGAATGGATTGTAAAGCTAACATTATTAGCGATTGAATTAACTAAGCAACTTTTATTTGAAGTCTCATATCAGGGACCGATGCTCTAAAATGGATTTGAATGGATAAATAATTTGACTAATGGTTTAATCAAATAAATTAATAAAATTTAAAAATCTAGCTCTTTCAAAAAGATTTAGATTTTAAAATTTAACCATTTTTCTAAATTTACCAGTTTTGACTACTTTATTTTTGATTTTGAAATTTTAAATTGCAATTAGTTTGCAATCACATTTTTTATGATCCAAAAAAAGGTTATACAGAAGGAACAAAATGTGATTCAAACATATAAGTACATCATGGAGCAGAATTTTTAAAATTTGAAATTAAATTTTGTTAAAAATAATATTAATGGAGATTTTAATTTTCTTATAAGAACATTATTTGAAAAAAAAGGATTAAAATTTCCTTTTAAAATGTGAAGCCAGTTGTAGAATTAACACTAACAGAAGCGGTTTCTGAAAGTCCTAAGCAATTTTCCTAAATTTCGTGAATTTCATTCTTTTTAACATTCTGTTTTATAACTTTCGTTTAATGGGAGGCTATGCTATATTTTTATGCTATATTTTTTTAAATAATAATAATTTGTTATATAATATATGCGTGTCTGTGGAAATAAGGAAACGAATATAGAATTATGAAATACAGTCGCAAATAAATCATTTTTATCATTTTGTTTCCAGACATTACTGCCTTGGAATTATTCATGGTTGAATTGAAAATGCTTATGGAGAAAAGGGGTTTGAGAGCAGAAATGTTGGACTTTGACTATATTCTATGGATGTTAAAAAAGGCAAAATTGAAAATTTAAGCTAAAATCCTATTCCTTTCGATTGAAAATATTTTTGATTAAATGAAAATATGATTCATTAAATTAACAATTAATGCATTGTTATCTAATTAGTGAACATACATGGTTTTATTAATCATATACTGCTGACTTGTACCATAATTAATCATTAAAAACTTTTGTCTTTTATTTAATATTTAAAATTACTTCCAATTCAATCTTTTAATTATTTTTTAACTTCAGCATAGTATGTCTTAAAATAAATATTCAAAGCATTTGAGGATTTCATATTCCGTTCCCGCTGTCTGTTTTGTCACTAGATTTTCCATTATTATTGTATAATTATTTCTATTAATTATAATCAAATTTTAATTCCCTTTATTACTATTTAACTATTTTTCCTTTAATGTTGCTGCAACTCATTTATTAGGCCATTACATATTCATTATTGCTAGTTCTAGAATGCGCAGGTTTATTAAATTTAAGTTCTACTTAGAAAAATTGTAAAAGGAAAACTACTGGACTAAACATTATCAATCTTGATAATAATTTAAAGACAGATCATGCAAATTTCTCTTCCGAGAAAAGAAACAACCACTCCATCAGGGGAAATGAAAATATGAAATGTATGTATATTGTATGAAATTGTATGAAATATGTTCAGCAAAATAGGGCGTAGAGACATCGGTTTAAAATGTGTGTAATCGTTAATAAAACGTGTTACAATGCATATTCAATGAATGTTATCTCAAAAGCATTGTTTATGGTGATAATCGAAACAATGAAGAAATAATCGGAACTAGAAGATGAGATACATCGACATGGACTAACATAAATGTGATTTTGTTTGCCTTAAAAAAAGTGGACGCCACATTGATCATGCTTTGTAATACGTTTCAGAGACAAATAAACACATTTTAGCAAATGTGTTTTGAGGACCTATTTTGCTTAACAATAATGCGTGTGAAGTGAAACATTCTAGAACTAGTAATAATGAATAATTAATTATTTTAATTAAATCTGATTTTGTACAATTTTGCTATTATCAACTTAATAAATATGGTACAACAAAACACTGTAACATCGTCACAATTTACCAAGAACTGTATTTTAATTCATTAACAATTAAAAATATTTTAATTAATTTCTAATAATCGATTATAGCAATGAATATCCCTTAATTAATTTAAGAAGCATTTTGATTTTTTAAGATGGATTGAATTTTTAAAAAGGTTAAATAAATAATACGATACAGGTTAATTTTATTTTCGGATACAGGTTAATTCACTAATTATATCGTTAAATTGTAGGAAAAGCATATTTTGAGAATTTTGATAAATCAAAAGCTTATGATAAATATTCACATGCCAAATTTGTTCATTTCATTATGTAATTAATTTTTAATTAAATGGAATTGAAAAGTTTTTTGGCATTTTATTTTCATGAAATTGAAAAAGTGTAAAATATTCCATACGGACAATTCTGTTCTCTAAGCAATTCAAAAATATAGTTTTAATAAGAGGTTTAACGGATTCACCTAGAGAATATAATAAAATTCTTTTTGAAACAATATCCTTTACGCATTTCGTTTCTCAACAGCAGAGAGGAGCAGATCAGAACTCAATCTAATTTTATTGCTTTTCCTCTGTTGAATATATGTTACATTCTCTATTTCTCTGGTTGGTGCAGTAACGATATTTTTTTATGTTTAGCTAGCAATTGGAAATCAAAACTGAATTTGATAAAACTATATCATGAAGAATTTCATTTCAGTAAATCATTAATTTTCAGTTGTTAATGTTGTATTGTTTGTATTTTATTGCTCTCAAACCATACTTTGTTTTTCAAGCTGAATACAATATACTTAAATTGTGTTCGGTATTTATGAAACTCTAAGCAAAAAATCTCTTTGGTAAATTCCATTCAAGTACTTTAAATGAACAATTATTTAATTTTAGAACAGCTTCATTTTTCTAAAGGGAAAAATACATTTTTACAGCTCTACCGATTTTGAAATGAAAAAAATTAAAATAAATCTTTTTTTTTTTAATATCGAACGTGTGCGTAATTTGATATTCTCGTGATTATTTCAAACCGATTTAAAATGGTTAATGAATTAAGATAATTCGTCAGTGTGGAATAATTTGGAAATCAAGTTCTTACTTTTGTTGCCGATCAAATTTTTTATGCAGATAAGGTTTTTAATTTTAAGTTTATCTAAATAGGTGTATTTCTTAAGGAAATGCGATTATGCAAACATAAACGCTCTTGTAACTATTACAATAAGTAAAATCAGCTTTCGTTTTGAAGTGTGAATAATGTATTATTGGTAATACTAAACACTCTTTTCTATATTGGAATACAATCTATAAGTAGTTTATTAAGATCTAAATGAGTAATCATGCACTCATTTATTCTTTTGTCCTTTAATTATTTTGCCTCCATTTCTCAATCTTTCTAATTTATCATATCACAATCTTGAAAATTTCTTATTGGATTTTTTTACTAGTTTTATATCACAATCCAGCATTTCCAATTTTAAACAATTTTCAACTTGATAGTAAACACGAGTCGGGAAAAATACTTCACACCTTTTTAATTATTTTCTAAATTGAACCTCTCTATTAGTTAAGGTGAAATATTAGTTAGATAGTCTATATTAGTTAAGGATTTAAGTGAATCTCTCGCCAACTCTCTATAAATTTAAATTAAAAAAAAAATCTTTAAAAGTTGTATTGCTCCAAGGAAGCTTCATTATTGATTTTTTAAGTTATTTGAACACTTGTGGTCATATTTTTTTAATGAGTTATGCCCTGAAATTATGAAAAAATCAGCAAATTAAAAAATTGGCTATTTTAATGTTGAACTGATACAAGGGAATTTTAAAGATCTAATATTGTCAGATACCCTTTCAGATTATTTTTTATTTCATTACTGCAGAATGTGTAAATAAAAAAATCCCGTACCTCCTATGTTGTCAAAAATTTGTTTAATGTAGTGAAGATAGATATTTAAATCTCTTAAAGTTGAATAATGCCTTTTTTCTAATATTACAAAATTAAATTTTCAGTAAAATTACAATTGAATTTTTTAAACCTTATTTTTTATTTCAGTGCTGTCTCTAATTATTTCATATCTCAAAAATGATTCTTATAACAATTTTAAAGAGTAATTTAAAAAGGAATGTAGCTTTTATTCTGTCGATATCTCATATCGACTAAATAACAATTAAGAAAGAAATATATGTATATAAACAAGATTTCTTCAGAAATGTTTTTTCAAAAAAATAGTAATTGTTATACATTAGTTCATTTCTAGCTCAATTTAAGGAGATACTGATTGGTTTCAATATTAACTTGTTTAAACATTTAAAAGATGAATCATTTATCAAACTGAGATCAAAGAATTTAATAAAGTTTTTATAGAAAGTCGATTATTTGTAAGTTATTTGTGAAATATATAAAACATAAATTTGCAGCACTGATTTAAATAGCACATATCATTTTAATTGGCCAACTAATGTGTTTTTCTTCCACATTTTACAGATATATATATATATATATATATATATATATATATATATATATTTGATTTCCTGGGAATTGAAACACAAAACATTCAATCGCCTACTACAACTCTCACCCCTTAACGATGTGCCTCTTGAGATAAAGAGTACCAAGTCATTTCCTCTTATAGACTCAATTAGATTAAACGCTTGATAAATTGTGAAGTGAAAACCTATTACAATCTAAAAAGCTGTTAAGTTGATAACTGGCCAAAAATATCTTTTCAAATGAGATGAGTTTGAATGTTCAATTTCGCCACTAAATTTTAAAATGCATGATTCTGTTGTTTTCTTGTTTTGAAGAAATAAATCGGAGAGAAAAATGAATTTTACATGACAAATAATTTAAGTAACTCAAGCATTTGTATTATTAAGAAGGTACTGTTCCTTTCTTACGGAATACATTAGTCTTGAAGATATTTTTCCTTACTTAAGAGATACTTTAAAAGTTGGAAGATATTATTCATTTGAGATAATATATTTTAAAAGCATGAAGTTATTATTTTTTTCTGAGAATACACTTCAAAACTATGAAAATACTCTTCCTTTCTTACATCAAATCCTTGAAAATGCTATTCCTTTCTTAAAAGAGACTTTAAAGGGTTTTGCTTATAGTGATTTTTTTAGATTAATAGAAATAGGGTATCTAAAGTTGGGTGTATCATTTGAAGTTAAAGGGACCACCATATTTTTACCCTTAAATGCTTGATAATTAAAAAAGTCCTTCAAAAATATTTTTAATTTTCTTTTGTTGTTATATTTGCTTATCATTCATCACATATTTATTTTTTTTAAAGTTTGGTTTGCATCTAAAACCCTGTTCGTTACTAATTTCATTCCATTGGTGGCACTTGATGATGAATGGTAAAACTAGTAGTTAAAATTCTCCAATTATACATAATATTGAATCTAAATAACTATAATAAAATGTATTTCCAAATTAAATTTAAAATCAAATATATAATTTATCGCAGAATTTGCTAATAAATATATCTGAAATGCAAAAAGTTTACTTTATGTTAAAAATAAAATCATATTTATTAAGAATCGATCTTCAGATATTTAAAACAACTATTATTTTTTCAAAGATTATTTGTTTGCTTTTACTTAATAAGGAAATGTTTTTCATTTTCTCTATTCGACATATTAATATATAATTCTTTTAATTGATTTTTAGCCAAATGACATTTTTCAAAGTATTTCAGAAAATATCAGAGAACATTTTATAGAAAAAGAGGGAGATACAGACACAGAAATTGAAATTCCTAAACCTATGCCTTTTTTTTTTAAAGTGAAACCTTATATTTAGACATAAAATATAAATACTTTAATTTACATTTAGGTAAATTGTATTCAATCCATTCTGAATAATCCATATTGATGGAAGACTTTTTTTCATTCTCTATCCTGAACAAAATGTATTCTTAATGTTGCCAAATGGTAGGCAAAGGAAAATCTCCAGAAAATATTTTCTATCAAATGGTCAAATGCAGTTGCAAATAAGGTTACTAAATATGTTTCTTTCGATGTGATAGATTTTTTAAAAGAATAATTTGATTAAACATTACGGAATAAAATAAAGAATTATAAATTGCACAAACAAAAAAGGCATGCAAACACAAGAAAAAATTGCTAGTGTCGTTATAATTTTTATTAGTCTTCCGGAAGACTCTTAAATATTATAAATTGCTTTAATAACTTTTTAAACATATTTTTAAACAAGAGCACTCTTTCAAGTTTATATTTCATCTTCCTAATATTTTAAAAGTAAAAAGAAAAAAATGGTTAAAGCCAAAACCTGGCATTGAATGCTTGAACAACTGAACAGTCATCAAAAAGATAAACTAACAAATCTTTTTTTATTCACTTCGATTCTCTAAAAAAAATTTTTTCACGATTTTGTTCTTACAAGAATAAATATACTTTGGAAGGAAAAGGTCAATACTTTAGCAACTAAAAAGAAAATTCAAAAGAAAAACTTTAAAAAAATTCTGGTGCATTTGACCCTTCTGTTATCCAAAATAAATTTTACTAAATAATTTATTTAAATACTTATAAAAAATTTATGTGCTTCGCGGACTTCAGCTTCTTAACTCCAACATTGAAAGGATACTCGCAAAAGCCTAAGTATGAATTTTAAGGAGTCATATCACGATTTGGTTTTATTTTCGAAACCACCGAAATAAGTTTAAAGAAATTAAGAAACATTTTATGATCGGTCAAAGAGGGGAAGTTAAGCAAGTCTGTAATTAAGCTCACTCGAGTTTTCCATATAGTTACACCAGAGTCATTATTATTCAA